>OX419206.1:0-600000 GCA_948465475.1 Thalpophila matura | reverse complement strand
TATAATTATGTAAAAATGTGTTTTTTACTCGGTTCATCTCTTTTTGTAGGTTGGATATTTTACAACCACATCTCACTATTGAATGATAGATATTGATACACGGATACACAACTGATGACAAGACAAAGGATAGATAGGGTACTTACTATTTTGTTTTGGTCAACAAACGAATCCTGATTTTGCACGTAATTTATCAAAATAAATATATTTCATCTTTACCACAAACTAAGCACTGTAATTTATCTATATTCACACATACCTACGCAGCAATTCCTTTTATAGTTATCACATAATCACATCACAAAACAAAATAACAATAGAAAGATTTATGAATTACATTATGTATTTTATGCAATTCGACGCACACGTGTTTTGATTTAGAGTCGACTGCAAACATTTTATGAACAACCTATAATACAAATAAATTGCAAAGTTATATTTGAGCAGTATAACGTCTGTGAACTATTGTTTTTAAATTTGGTTGAATTATAGTTTGCGAATCTCTGCGGAACGAACGATCGATGAGTTTTCTTAACTTCACGATAGATGGCGTGAGGGATGGAATTTATCGACCTTCGTAAGCATGCCTACGAAGGTCGAATAAATTGCGAATGTCAAAAGTCATTGCGTTAGGCATGGCAAAGCCGTGATTTATGCTTTTGTCGTATTATCCTAAAGAAGTATGCGTGTGTATATGAATATGCAGAGATCGCTTGAGTGTGCGTGAATTTGAAAGGCAGTCAATGCGAGTGCTTTCTGGCGCGTCATAGTTGGTTTCTTATTGAATGTTACGTTTCATTATACGTAAAATAAAATAAGTATTTAATTATAATATTTTAATATGATGGACTTTATTTATACATATAGGTATCTAGTAATAGTTTAATTGAATCTTATGAGCAGTGGCGTGCATTCTATATAGGCAACTAGGCAGTGCCTACCTCATAAGATTCAATTAAACTATTACTAGATACCTATATGTATAAATAAAGTCCATCATATTAAAATATTATAATTAAATACTTATTTTATTTTACGTATAATGAAACGTAACATTCAATAAGAAACCAACTATGACGCGCCAGAAAGCACTCGCATTGACTGCCTTTCAAATTCACGCACACTCAAGCGATCTCTGCATATTCATATACACACGCATACTTCTTTAGGATAATACGACAAAAGCATAAATCACGGCTTTGCCATGCCTAACGCAATGACTTTTGACATTCGCAATTTATTCGACCTTCGTAGGCATGCTTACGAAGGTCGATAAATTCCATCCCTCACGCCATCTATCGTGAAGTTAAGAAAACTCATCGATCGTTCGTTCCGCAGAGATTCGCAAACTATAATTCAACCAAATTTAAAAACAATAGTTCACAGACGTTATACTGCTCAAATATAACTTTGCAATTTATTTGTATTATAGGTTGTTCATAAAATGTTTGCAGTCGACTCTAAATCAAAACACGTGTGCGTCGAATTGCATAAAATACATAATGTAATTCATAAATCTTTCTATTGTTATTTTGTTTTGTGATGTGATTATGTGATAACTATAAAAGGAATTGCTGCGTAGGTATGTGTGAATATAGATAAATTACAGTGCTTAGTTTGTGGTAAAGATGAAATATATTTATTTTGATAAATTACGTGCAAAATCAGGATTCGTTTGTTGACCAAAACAAAATAGTAAGTACCCTATCTATCCTTTGTCTTGTCATCAGTTGTGTATCCGTGTATCAATATCTATCATTCAATAGTGAGATGTGGTTGTAAAATATCCAACCTACAAAAAGAGATGAACCGAGTAAAAAACACATTTTTACATAATTATACTAATATACTTACGTCTAGTAACCAAATACAGATTTTTAGGCTTCCATAGTAATACTAGTAGGTACCTAACTGTCCCACGTCCCACCCTCGTAAAAATTACAGTTCTTAACCGGTTGGTATGAAACTTCGCAGGTAGATAGGTATAATTCTTCTGTTCTATAAAATAACTGAGGGATCAAAATAAATATTTTCACGCTCCCCTTTATCTGGAGGTATCGTATGTAAGTGTAAAGTGAAATGAGCTCCAAAAATCATTAGGTAGGTACGTTAACTATGTATTGGCCCTTTACCTTATCAACCACGTTATCAAAAAATCTGAAGAAATCAATCTCGTAGCACATAATAAACAATTTCGATTCAAATTAGTTTTAACAAAATACGTCAATTCGTTTTTGAAATTTTCGCTATTTTGCTAACCGCAAACATAACTTTGTATTTCATAATAATATTATGAAATACAAACTTATTTTTGCGGTCGGCTGAAATGACATGCCTAGTTTTTTTTTTTTTTTCTCCATCTGCCTAGAGCCTACCAAGTTCGAAATCCAATGCACGCCGCTGCTTATGAGGTAGGCACTGCCTAGTTGCCTATATAGAATGCACGCCACTGCTCACAATGTTCAGTTTGTAGAGCAACAGATGCACGTCCACCATGTCGGCGAGCTCCCATCATACTGGACCACACTTGAGATACTTTGACTATGACTTTCTGACTTTGACTATGACTTTTATTGACTTTGACTATGACTTTTACTGACTATGACTTTGAATATGACTTTGACTATGACTCACAGTGTTCAGTTTGTTGAGCAACAGATGCACGTCCACCATGTCTGCCAGTATCAGCAGGCGGGTGACTGCTGAGAGCAGGCCGCGCGCCGCTCTCACCATACTGGAACGCACTTGAGAGGCGCACGGCTCTTCACTGAACTCGCGTGCAGCGAGACTCATGGCCGCCCCTGTAGGGAAAGATTATGGTGTAAACATGACGGCAATTAGGTTATTGAATATTTTTAAGAGATTCTCAAAAATCGAATGTGCGTACCGTGCTAAAGCTCTCCCAACTGAGCTACCGCGACCCGCTCGGTCAACTCGAATTTTGAGATCCCTTTGTAACGCGTCATGAGCGTTTGGCGACATTTATCGGAAACTATTACAGATTTGAGTTGAGTTACAGAGTTGAGTTGGAATATGTAATAGTTTCCGACATTTACCCGTATTACCAAAATTACCCTGTCTTCAATTACCCTTATTACCAAAATTATCGCGTGTCTACATTTACCCATATTACCAAAATTACCCTGTGTCTACAATAGGGATGTTCAATATAATTTTTTCATTGTGAATCTGTAAACTATTTGAAAAAAGATAATTAACACCAAAAAAGCCGATGAAACATCTACAAAATTGGCAAAGCACGGACGGCATGCATGATAAGTGACGTAAAAAAAATAATTAAATAAATAAAATAAGTGACGTAACACCACCTATGTCCGCTTCGCGCGACAAAGACGGAGCGATACTCCCTCCAAAAACTTTAAAAGCGTCTATGTTTTCCATTTTGTGATATTTTTTTTTTTTTTTTACTTTTTTGTTATTCCTATTCCTTCTTTGGAATAAAATAATTTATTTGTACTTTTTTAATAGTAGTCCACTACCGTATTACCCTTATTACCAAAATTATCGCATGTCTACATTTACCCGTATTACCTAAACTACCCTGTGTCTTCAATTACCCTTATTACCAAAATTATCGCGTGTCTACATTTACCCATATTACCAAACTTACCCATTGTCTACAATTACCCTTGTTACCACAATTACCCTTGGTGACTACGATTACCCTACGACATAAAGTATACGCACCAGCCTTCCTGACCTCCTCGACAGCGGTGAGCATCTGCTGAGTGATCTCAGGGTTCTCGTAGGCGATCGTTTGTCCTCGCTCTATGAAGATCTCCGTCGCTCGCTCCACTGTCGCCACAAGAGCGCTAGCTCGCTTCGACTTGCCCGCTGAAAAGAAAATGGTACTATACAATGTCATTATCCGTCTAGCTTTTTCCGAACTAGATTCTGGTCGGCTTCCAATCTAACAGGGTGCAGCTGTGTATCAATATGACATGAAGCGACTGCTATCTGACCTCCACAACCCAATAGAGCAACACCAGTACAAGGCTACACCAGTCGTTAGACTTTCGGGCTTCTGACTACCAGCGTAGCGTGCTCTCCGAAGCGCGGACTCCACTAGAGTGACTGCCATTTAGACAGGCCGTTACCAGAATTTTGGCCTAAATCATCAATTATTATTAACAATGTCGGAGACAAATACAATTTTAAAATAAACCCTATCAAAGAAAGTAGCTCTGTATCAGCTTCAAAAACACATTTTAATTTAATGAAATTATAAAAAAAAAACAATATTAGAAAAGTCTACTTAAAATAGCAAAAATCAGCACATGGCAAAAAAAATTGGGGACTTTTGATCTACTCACGTCTTTTCTTCTTAGCATCCCGGTCCTTACTATTAACCAGCGTGGTGACCTGCAGCACGAGCGGTTCCAGGGTCCTCTCCACCGACATGGTGCGGATCTCCAGGTTGCGCGGGTCCCACTTCAGGGTTAGGGTGCCCGTCGTGCCGTACTGGTCCGTCATCGTTGCCATTGCTGGAATAGGAATATTTGGTATTTATTTAAAGGTTATGCAAATACAGGTTATGCGAGTACAGGTACCGGCATGAGTCATGTGCACAGATGGGGAGTAGTAGGGGCAACCTCGCGCATAGTACACTTTCGGTCCAATACACATCTACTCAGTGCTGTAACTAGGGCGGTGCCAGCGGTGCCCAGGCACAGGGCACGGACCCTGGAGAGGCGCAGAAATGACCACACTAGGACCACGAAGGGCGCAGAAATGACCAGAGTAGAACCAAGAAGGACGCAGTTATAGAAGATCGCACTGGGCGCACAAAAGGCTAGTTGCGGCATTGCATCTGCTGAGAAACTTTTTTTTTGTCATTTCTTAGTACTCAACTTAAGTTCCATATAGGTAACAAGCAACTTAGCCGCAATGGCAGCTGATTCATACTTAGTTTATTTCTTTGTTATTGGAATATTAATTCACCAAAAATCACAACAACCATTGTCTATCAGTGGCGAAGGGTCCCTACAATACGATTCCTACCAGCTTCCCTTTGAAAAATAGCACAGGCAGTATTGCCTACTATGTCAAATATTTATAATTAGCTTTTCGTGGCCAGGTAAGCATTTGTAGCTCCGGCTTACCTCTTACAAAAATTGCCCTTCGCTACTGTTGTCTATTCATTTACACCACAATGCATGTACAGGATTAATCTGGTTTTAGAATACTACAGCGTAATTCATCTAGATATTCTAATTCTAACCCACAAGGCACAACCTACACCCTTTATAGCATTTACATTATACAGGGTGTAAGTAACAGCGTAATGAAAATTGAAACCAGGGTTGTTGCGAATATATTCGCATCCACATCCGCAATTGCGGAGCTTCCGCATTGATTTGGACATCTGCATCCGCATCCGCATCCGCAATAATCATTGCGGATTTTCATGCGGATGCAGACGTTGCACAGGTCGTGTCAAGAAAGAAATAGGCGCGGCCTGGCGACTGGCGCGTGCCGTTCATGGCTCATTAACCAATAGCAGCGAAGTTGTCACTAATAGCAGGTTTTTATTGACACCACCAGCCAGTGTTCCTAGTGAATAATTGTTCAGTAGCGCGGGTATAATTTACGAACCTCTGCGTAACAGGCTTGACGCCGAAAAGGCGGCAAATATTACCTTTTATTAAATGTAATACTCCAATTTTTTACTTTCACTACTAAATACATTATTAATTAAAAATTACTCTTATAGATATTTTTCAAGAAACTATATTTGTGGAGAAATAAAATATATTTCTCCACAAATATAGTTTCTTGAAAAATATCTTAAGATCCGCATCCACATCCGCGTCCGCGGATGTGAGCCTTCTTTCTTCCTGTTGGAATGGTCTCTCAATGATAGTTTTGACCAATGACGAAACAGATAGTCTTACTCTAAGCCAATGAGTGCTTAGGTTTTGACCGTATATGGTGTCATTATGACACCATTCATACACAATTACAATAACAGAATTGGGGCCCTTGCGTTATGCTGAACTGAACCCCTCAGCGTTGAAATTTTGCATTGGACTTTAAAAAAAAACTACTTTGTTTGTACATTTTTTAACAAACTGCAAACAAACTCATTTTTTTAAAAGACTGGTGCAAAATTGTAATGCTGAGGGCTTCATCTATACTATTATAAAATTGTAAAAAAGCCGTGTCTGTACATTGAAGATATTCCAGAAAAAACAATTGGGATAGGGTACTGGGACCTAACCATACCCAAAAAGTTTTTTTTTGGGATTTTTGTCTGTTTGTGCGCGCATCACGCAAAAAGTACTGATCGGATTTTGATGCGGTTTTCCTAGTTCGATAGCTTGGGGTCCAACTTAAAATCTAAGCTACGTTTCATCTAATTCCGGTGGGATAAACCAGAAATACAGCTTGACCTCTTGGTAGTACTAGCAACCCTACACTACGGAGGTCATTTAAACTGGTCATTTCACTGTAGTCCTCGCGGATGGAGTCGCGGGCAAAAGTCCAGTAATAAATATTTAATAGGAAACTAGAAGCTGGCTACTACTTATAAAATAATAGCTTTGTTTTTAGAAACAAAGCAATGCCTCATAACCTATTACTAAAAAGCTGAAGAGTTTGTTTGTTAGTTAGAATGCGCTAATCTCTGGAACTACCAGTCGGATTAGAGAAGTTCTTTTTGTATATGATAGCCAGATCCATGAGGAATATTATATACTCTTTAAAACCACGCTATGACGATTAGGAGCCGAGCAACGGCGGGTAAAATCCCAGGGCACAGCTAGTATTAGTAATAATTTCTTTATCTTTTATTTATAAAGACAATGTTAACATAATACCTACACAAAGTTCACCCAAAACATTTACCTATCTGTAGGTCACAGAAATACTTGTTCTGCGCTAGAATTATTGGACCACTACTTTAAGAACAATAACATCTTTAAAGTGCTACATAAATAATCAATTTTATTTAGATTTTCACCAATAGATTGCATCTCTTTGAATGTAAATACATAATCTATATATTATTAACTAGTTCCCGTTCCCTGCGGTTTCGCCCCCGTTCTTCATCTTGGCTCAGCCGAAAGGAGTACACATCGTCTTTTATTGCAAAACAATTCGTCAAAATCCAAAGTTCTATCATTATGACAAAGTGAAAGTTTCCAAGAATTATGATGGAAAACACCACGGAATGTGTATCTAAAGTACTCTAAGTAACGGATATGCCAAGATAACTGTATTATTAGTACTTTTGTGTTCTATTTTACTTACGATTCGATGCGATACAATGAATGACTCACAGCGTAACTATGATTTTCACACCTTGGTGAAAGCTTTTAAAGACGAATTAAGGAAAACATGAAAATCTATTGAGGTTTTACCTAATTTCTTATTTAATGTCGTTGATAACTATGTTGATATGCTTTATTTTTATAAAAAACGTAAAATTACAAATACTTCGATATTATACGGGGGATTTTAAAAGTGATAAAAAGATAAATAATGTCATTGTGAGACCATTCAATTTGGTAGGTTTATACACTGACAACATACTATAGTTACTTTTACCTGGTAATTAGCAATGCTTTCTTCGTTTTATTCACACAACACAATATCAAGAAGATGTACAAGTTCGTAATTCACTATTTTTCACTTATTTTTTATAAAATTACACACAAAATCACACGATTTTTCGTAAAAATTGCTGAAGAGTATCACCAAGGCGTGTCAAAAAAATATCAACTGGGTTGCTAGCATAAGAAAATAAAAATCTACTTTTCATGTTTTTGTTTTTTTGTTTAAATGGTAGTTTTGAATTTGAATACAAAATCGTTGAGCTTTCGATTTCTTTACCCGTTGTTATCTTAGAGTTTTTTTAAATACTTTAAAATTATTATGGTGAGGCAAGCAAATCCTATATTTTAAAAATTAACTACCTACCTACATTTAAAATGAAAGAGCTGTCGTATTTCACTTTGTGGTCCTTCAGACCGAATGTTCCTTCGAGTTACGCTTACGATGTTATTTTTGTACATTTAATAAATATTTTTTGTAGGTAGCGGACTGATATATAGCAAAATAATAAATTTATCCTATTTGTTAAATCTATACATAACATTGTGTCTCTAACTATTACAAGAAAGTTCATCTTTATACAGTAGGTTCCATTTTTTGCGATTATTTTTTTGACATTTAATGAAACACAAATTTTTGAAAATTCCTAAATAATGATTATAATTCGCATTCGGTTGAAAAGCTAGATAAAATTTAAATTTTATCAAAAATCTTTATAATTCTTACCCATAGCTTGACTGCCATAAAAAGCCTCTGTCCAAAAACTCAGGGGGAGAAGTAATAGTTTAGATTTTTTAATGACGATTTGAATGCTTGAAGTAGGTAGGTACCTACAATTTTTTTTTTGGGAATTTATAGCTGACCAAATTACGTCTTCAAATATTTTACTTAATTTTTGTTACATAGACCGTATATTATTAAAGAAGCCTTGAAATGAACACAAAATAGTTACCTACCAAAGCAGAATACAAGTGTACGTCTTTCATTTTAATATAAAAATACTAACGTTTTTTTGGAATCGTAAATCTTGTATTACATTGCATACGCGAATGTTTTTATGTTTCTAATGCAATAAAAATATTACTTACTACAATTTTATTGATAATAACTGAAATACTTTTAAACAAAAGTTAAATTTTTATATTTTTTATTTGTACGTTCATGTAGATCAATCTATGGATCGTCGTATCATAATCCAGCCACTGGGCATGCTAGACATAATACAACAACAACAACACAAGCAATTGTTGTTTCACTAAAATGTGTTAACTTCTTCCGTCATTTGTTTCACATCAATTAAAAATATTGGTTTCAAATTCGTATTTTTTAATTAATGAAAACAAAAATGGAAACATTTTTTCCGTTTTATTGATGGAAATATGACAGTCGATCCAATAAATAATTTCAAGTGACGAAAAAATATGCTACTTATATTATTAAGTTTATTTTCACATTATGATTTACATGATTGTGTTGAAGATAAAAAAGGTATGTCATTTTATTATTGAATTTATATTTTATTGACCATACCCTGTAGATATAGCAGCGGCGGATAATGAAGGACGCACACTTGTCCGCAACTCCGCACGCACCAGCGGCGGCGGCGGCGGCGGCCGCAGTAGCCGCAGTCATCGCTTTTGACTCGGTGCGTTTACTGCGTACGGTGCGGATAGGTGTGCGAGGTTGTACCATACCAGCGCTGTGCTACCATCTTTTTTTCATCTACCTACCTTTTTTTTCGAGGTGGAAATCCTCATGGATGTCCCCCACCCTGGGGAGGGCGAGGGGTCTGTCAGACTCTTACTGACTAAAACCACCCCGGTGTTCCTTCAACTACCTTACGCCGGGGGCACGGGAGTCGCTTGCGCATTCGTCCGCACCCCCGGCAGGTATTGGCCCGCCAAATGAAAGGCGGGCCCCGTCACCCTATGCGGCCGTCATGTACGGCCGCAATTCCTCTTGAGAGGCGCGCGCGGAACACGGCGCGCCATCGTCTCGGGCCTGTTTCCGTTCGGGCGACGGACGCCCCAAGTCCGCAGGCCGCACCCTATGGTGGCCAGAGGTCGTTGGCCGCCCTACGGCGCCCGGTGCGTCTGCTGCGGATGGGGAGAGAGGACACCGCCTCCCTCTCCCTTTCCGCCGCCTCCTTGGTGTCCATCACCTCCTCGCAGAAGGAGGCGACGGCGTTCCAAGCGCTCTCGCTGCCGACCATGGCCTCAACCACGGCCGGGAGCGAGAGGCCACCCGCAGCACCGACCGCCGCGACGAGGTCATGGCGCTGCACTGCCCACGCTGGGCACTCCTCCAACGTGTGCTGCGTCGTGTCGTCGGGGCAGTCACCGCAATGGTAGCACTGTGCTCTCACAGCCGACGTCTGTATCTTCAACATACGTACCCCATAATCTCACAGCTCTATATTAA
The DNA here is from genome assembly GCA_948465475.1 of Thalpophila matura. Lineage (NCBI taxonomy): Eukaryota > Metazoa > Arthropoda > Insecta > Lepidoptera > Noctuidae > Thalpophila > Thalpophila matura. The sequence continues at coordinate 590,004 of OX419206.1, read as the reverse complement.
CATCTAGTCTATTTCTAGCTTTCAACAAAACCCGAATGAGCGAACAGCTGCACAAATCCCTTCGAGAAATCGATGCTCTCCTCAAAGACGTTCAGCAAGAAATACGCAAAGAAAGATCTGTGTTGAGAGCAGTCGATTACGAGCACGGGACGATGAAAGACGAAGGTTTTATGGAGTATAGCATCACAGAAGTCTGGTGGAACGGTACCCCAAAAGTAGACCAGACAGGTCAGAACACTCCGCAGACTTCTTTTCTCCCTACTCCAAAAGACCATGGGAGCTATCCTCCAATCCCTGCAGAATTCATTCACTATTACAGTATCAGTCATCACCCCACTACTTGGTTTACTCAGCACTACAGCCCCCCACCATTACCCACTCCTGGACGGCCTTCGTACAATGAATACCCTGAAGAAAGCTATAGGCCAACTAACGGTCCCCCAGATCCTTACAGGCCTGACGACCGACCAGATTATCTAGGATCTCTAGCGCCTACGTATCCACCTCCGAGGCCTATGCCTCCTCATTACACTCTTGAAGGTCATCCTTCTCCATCAGTTATAACACGACCGTCCTTTCCATTTTCCATTCCAACTCAGAGCACAGTTAGTCTATATTTCCCCTACTATCCCATTTTTGACCCGACGGCAACAACATACAATCCCATAGGTCCCTGGACATCAACACTATCTTCCTATGCTTACACTACTGAACGATTTGAATTTGATCATCCAACAAATCCTACAATGACATACAGTCCAGGTTCTCCATCAATTTGGAAAGGTCCTATATATACTTTGTTTCCTGGGATTACTCCAATGCCTGGAGTACCTACTCTTTATCCTACGGAGCCTCCAGTAACTTATATACCAATTACACGAGCTAGACCTACTAGTCCTAAGCGAGTAGATCCATCTCCTCTGTCAGAAGCATCTGATAGTCCGAGACCAACAAATCCTCCTCCAACTATAGCCCGCCGTCCTATTAAACATCTAAGGAAAGGTCCAGTCCAGGCTTTAAACAGTCCTAAACCAATTAAACGATCTAAATCTACATTCTCCAAGTCCACAAATGGTAGATTCATGAGGATTTGGCTAGAAGAGATGTCGAGTTATACGCCTGTTGAGAAGTGGCTGGTTCCTCTGACTATGCGAGCTCCAATTACTCCGAGATATGAATATACAAGTAAGATTGTTTTTACTGTTCATTCTTACACCACAGAAACCCTACTATTCTCCAGTATAATATTATGTAAGTTTATCAGAATATATATGACCTAAGTAAAAATATACCACCAGCTAATCGAAGTGCCCAAACCGGACGGTCTCGCGCCAAAGCATCCTGGGACCACAACAAACAGCAAAAGACCAACTCCAAGAATACACCAATCTCCCACGGCCAAGGGACAGAACTGCCTCAAACACCTGAGTATGGAGACCCATAGTCTCCATACTCAGTCAGTGTTTTAGCTTTAGCTCCTGACTACCCGTAACCACTGTCAAAGATATTCCTATGACATCCGGGACTGAGTGTTTAACGTGCTCTCCGAGGCACGGAGGGGTCTCGATGTGTCAACTGTCGCCCATTCATTGACTGACTGCGGCAAGCGTGCCTTACCTCAGCGCGGCTGTCATTTAGATACGAGCCCTCTAAAATCTCTACAAAAACTAACCACTAATGTCCTCCACCAGCCAAACGAGCTCCACAAGTCGGACGAACTCTCTCAAAAGCAGAAAATTGGGTCCGCAACTTACAGCAAAAGACGAACTCAAAGAATACACCAGCCCACCGCCAGGGGATAGAACTGCCTCAAACACCAACTGAGTATGGAGACTACGGGAGCATCCCAACAGCTACTGCCAAGCAGGAACAGTTCCTAGTGCCAGACACTCACGGGTTCCTTTACGTGGGAACTACTCCTGAGCAGGACGAGCATACGAGGACCACCATCATTGAAGGTAGACCAGCGTACGTGCCGCATGAGCCATCGACTGCGACCACTGCTGGAGATGTACTTCATGGAGGTTTGGGACTTTTTTAAACGACTTCAAAAAACCAGCCAAGTGCGGGTACGACTCGCGCCCTAAGGGTTCCGAAATATGCAATAGCGCCATCTATGCCGCTATTACATCATAGTGGATGTATCATATCTTGATCATAGATGGCGCTACTGCATACTTCTAGTGGCGCCATCTATGAGCAGATGGCTCCACTTATGGTCCGGTAACAGACGGACAACAAAGTGATCCTATAAAGGTTCAGTTTTTCCTTTTGAGGTACGGAACCCTAAAAAAGAGGTTCTGTATTCGACCCGTGTGTATTGTACAGTACCCGGCAATAAACATACCGATATTGAGCACTGATCAAGCTGTCTGTCTATTTAGAAGATTAGAATTAGATTAGATTTAGAAGATGAAATTCTCCCTCGAAAGTTCGCAAACAAATGGCAGTTCTCAGTGATACAATGCGGCGTGTCGGTGCAGAATAGACGGTCTGACTTGAATACCGGTATTCCCCAATAGTTGTGTTGTAGAGGTCAGATGGCAGTCGCTCCACGTAAAATATTGATATTCAGCCGCAACGTCCGCAACCAGTTTTTTTTTTTAAAAAAACGTTGCCCCACACTAGGATTTCTCCTGTGTCCTGGGTGCGTTTACAAACACAAAGGACATTGGCAGTTTTGGTCTTGATATGGTACAGTAATAAAAGCTTAACTAAAAATAACAATATAGTTTAATTGTTCTTTGCCTAATTTATCTTAGAGATTAAGAATTGAAATCAAAAATCGAAATAAATAAGAAATAAAATGATTATGCCGTTGACATTTTGAAGAAACCAATAAAACAAAAACGTGTGCATGCTGGGGGGTGATTCTCGCGGGTTCGATATTGATATCGATTTCGATATATATTACAACAACTTTCAAAATCCCTACCATTTTGACATTTGTTGCGATATACAATATCGAATTCGATATTAATATATGTATCACCCGCGAGAATCACCCCCCTGGCTGGCGCGTGCCTCCACAGAATACCATGTCGACAGCAACTAAAACCTTTGAATTGAGATCTCATTAGTCGCGCTGTACTTCATTGGATCATTCACACCATACTTAACCTCACTGTCACAAATACGATAATTTCTCTTTAATCCAAGGTACAAAAACAAATAAAAAATGAATTTAAATACTCTTGAAATACTCGATCACACCAAACTAATTTCATATTTGTACCGACATACACAATCTGAAGCCCAGCGTTCTATGGGCGTCTGCCGTGTCCTTTCACATACACAAACAGCCAGACCTTGTGCAATGCGGGAATCGAACCCGCGACGTCGCGCAGCAGCCAATCTCTCAGCCACTGCGACAACCGTGCGGTCTGTTGGACTGGAAGCCGACCCCAATCTAGCTTGGGAAAAGGCTAGGCGGATGACGATGATGATGCTACATGTTTTTCAACTGGAACGTGACTATACGCGCACAGGACATAATCAAAATAACAGTATTTTGACTAACCTCGACGTTTCGATCAAGTTGCATTGACCGTGGTCACGAGAAGACTGAAGTGTGTGAGTATCATCGTCTTGAGCTGCGGGTGCTGTCTCGGACTACCCGCGCTAGGTTTTGTGAAACGTAACTGTATAAATCACGACACACAATGTTGACGGTGATGCTACAATCTTTAACTCACATTATGTTTTCAGTTATCGGTATTTCACCTCCTGTAGCCTCCCCCAGCCAGCGCTACTACGATATGATGGAGGAGCTCGACGAAGGGTTCATGATGGTGTTCCTGCTGGAGCTGACCAAGCTGATAGCTTTGAAGAACCAGAAGCATGTGCAGGATGTGATCACACACACGGAGACGATCGTGAACGAGTATTTGTCAATTTATTCATTTACTAAGTATATGTAGTATTATAATATTAAATTATTATATTGGTGCCCCCACAACAGACATTTTCTAACACATTTACTAACAAAATTGTTAGGAATTGTCAGATGTTTTCAGTGCACTAACAATGTTGTTTAGAAATGTTTAATAACATTACCTAACATGAAAATATTTGTTAAAATTGTGATCAAATACTTATTAAATTAAAAAAACAGCACTGAGACAGCCTCTGTAGGAACACCATTAGATACGCATCATTGACCTTTATTTATGTCAATGGATGGATGGATGGAATGGATGAATGGATTGAGACGTTTCCAATTTCAACTGATTCAGACATGACACTCTCTGTAGCTCTGTTGTTTAGGGGTTCAAACCCTGCCTGTGTCAGTGGTTTTTGAAAATCTCTTATAAGAGATTTTCACACGGACCACCCTGTATACACGGTGGTCCGTGTATAGTAGTCCATCATTTTTTTTGGTCTACTATAAACGGACCACCCTGTATATTTAATAACAATTAGAAGTAGGTTAAAATTCGACTTCCAAGATTTGTTTACATAGTTTTGTTTCCTCCTAATTTCTTTGATGACGTGCCATGTTCCAGCTTACACCAATCTGCTCGGATAGCCTGGTTCGGGCAGCCGCTCGCGGATGTCACCATGAATATGGCCATAGTTCTGACTGAAGGAAACATAGATATTGTACGGAGTAAGTAGTGGAATTGAATGATATCCTGTAAGTAGATATACATATTATTCAGCAGTGATAGCCTAGTGGTTTAACCTCAGATCAGAGAAACAAAGGAGATGTGCCAAGGCGCTATCGAGCTTGATGCCTGATCTTGAGTAAATTGCTCATAATAAAAACGTACGCGCTGGCGACGAACCGAACACGATCGATGGTATAAATACAGTGTTTTAGTTTAGTGCTAGTGTTGAGTGACGATTAACAGTGTTAGATTGAGGGTGTGCGGAATGTTTAATGCGTGGGAGATCTTTTTATTCACAAGGAGCGCTTAATTATGCGCGTAATTGTGTTGAAAAATGTACTAAAAGTGGCATCAGTTGTTCCGGTACTAATTTGCTATGATGGCATATCTCCTTGTTTCTATGATCTGAGGGTTTAACCATGTGCCTCCCACAGCGAATGGTTCGAGTCCGATCCCGAGGCACGCCTGACTTTTCGAAGTCATGTGCGTATTAGAAATTAATTATCACTTGCTTTAACGGTGAAGGAAAACATCGTGAGGAAACCTGCATGCCTGAGAGTTCTCCATAAAGTTCTTGAAGGTGTGTGAAGTCTGTCAAGCCGCACTTGGCCAGCGTGGTGGACTATGGCCTATCCCCTCTCATTTTGAGAGCAGGCCCGTGCCCAGCAGTGGGACAGTTTATATTAAAACAGGGCTGATTATTATTATTTATTATTAGATTTATACATGTTTTTGGTACCTGCATTTCCTAAGTGACAATCTCTGAGAAGAAAAAGCGAAGCAAACAGAAAATCTCTATCTTTTAAATTCCAGACATGGTAGAATTATGTGAGTTTAAGGCTGCGGCCGCACCGGTAAGGCAATTGCGGCGCGACAGCGATTTCCTGAACAAATAAATTTCGCTTGTCGTTGCTGCAGTGCCGCCACCGACATAATTATGTTTACATGAAGTTGTTTTGACGAAATCGCCGCCGCCGTCGCGTCGCGTCGCGCCCCGCGTACCGGTGCGGCCGCGGCCTAACACTAGAAAGGCCGATTGTATCTTATCTGGAAAGACCAGCATCGTCATTTTGACGATTAGTACCTATGTCCGTTGGCATTGATATGAAATTAAGCGTTAGGTTTAATAGCTAACTGCATCAACACTATCTTCTCCACCCGATTCAGACTTTGTATAAGGTCAATTTTAAAGACTTTGCAATTGTTTCTCTATTTCAAAGTCGAGATTTATTTTTACGAGCACTCATATCGATTTTCCTGACATAATTAAGGAAGGTGACTTCAACGCGGCGTGTGGGTACAGAAAAGTCAGGCTGTTCTTTTAAAGGGCTGAATTGAACCACGAACTCTGCTTCGCCGTGGTATTGCTCTGACCATTTTTGTATGATTCCTCCCACCAGGCTACGCGGCCATGATGCACCACATGCTCTTAGAACGCCAGCAGTCGCTGGCAGCAGATGTGAACTCGATCATCGACTACGCCGACTTACTATACGAGGACGCCGAAGGGGAACTCCTCTTTGATACCATCAGGGAGTTTGAGGAGTATCCTAATAGTAGGTAGACCGTCCTGAGCTCAGATCATAGAAAAAAGAAATAAAGAAAGAAAAAAGTTTAGGTATTTGGCACGAAAACAGTCACACACACAGACGAAACTCATAAAAAAAACCCGGATAAGTGCGAGTATGCCTCGCGCCCTAAGGGTTCCGAAATATGATCATAGATGGCGCTACTGCATACTTCCAATGGCGCCATCTATGAGCAGATGGCTCCACTTATGGTCCGGTGACTGACGGCGGACAACAAAGTGATCCTATAAGGGTCCGTTTTTCCTTTTGAGGTACGGAACCCTAAAAAACAAAACAAAAAGACAAAAGGAATAACGGTCCGGCCGAAAAAGGAAATGCAATCATAGCAAATTAGTACGGGAACTACTGTCGCCACTTTTAAAACAGTTTGCGACACAATTACAAGCGCTCCTTGTGAATATAAAGATCTCCTTCACATTAAAAATTCCGCATAACCTCAATCTAACACTGTTATTCGTCACTCAGCACTAGCACTAAACTAAAACAATGTATTTATATCATCGATCGTGTTCGGTTCGTCGCCAGCGTGTACGTTTTTATTACGACCAATGTGGTCAAACTAAAACCTCAAGCTCAATAGCGCCTTGGCACATCTCCCTTATTTCTATGATCTGAGGTCATGAGAGTCAAATGTCCAACTTAAACTAGGTGGCCTCTTAGCTCCTCAACGTAACTACTGGGTAATACCGTTATTCCAAAGTTATCTCGAGATATCTCGCTCAAATCTGGAGCAGCCGAACCGGGGAAGTACCTCCACCTTACAGAACACCACAGCCAAATAACGCTGCTGTTCGGTAGTGTTGTGTTCCTGTGGCGAGTAAGGTCGCCAGAGCTGCTGAGGATGCGCTGTGTTGACAGCGGGGGACCTGCTTGTGTAAGCTGTCGGCACAGCGAATACACATTTTAAAGGGTCGGCAACTCGCATGTGACACTCGGTGTTGCGCACGTTTCATAGGCTACGCTAACCGCTTACCATCAGGCGGGCCGTACGCCTGGTAGCCACCATCGTCGTATAAAGCTGTAAACTCTGGTTCCAGCAACAAGAACAGGTCGTGAGCTGTGCGATGCTCTGATAGAGAACTTCTTGAGGCCGTTCAGACGGCTGTACCACTCGGAGCGCCGCCAAGCTCTTCTCGACTCTGTTAACTACGCAATAAAGACGAGGTTTCCTCGATATAGAGTGAATGAAGAATCCCAGCCGCATAACTTTGAAGGTAGGTCTGTCATCCACCTATTCTATTTATTTGGTATTTATAGGCTTGCGTTTGAAGCCATCTCGCCTGATGTTAAGCGATGATGCGGTCTACAATGGAGCACGCTTGCCTGGAAGAAATTGATTCTCTCGGGGACTCCTTTTTCACCGAAACCCCTTGCAGAATAACCTGTAAAAACCATCACGTTGAAATGCCATACAATTTCTATCCCATTTTCGAATTCATCTGCTAAATAGATTATTTCGGGAAACTGAAACAAAACTAAATATAATATGTATAAGAGATTTTCAAAAACAACTGACACAGGCAGGGTTTTGAACCCGCAACCTCTCAAACCGGGGCATCGCTCTAACCATCTGAGCTACAGTGTCACTTCTGAATCAGCTGAAATTGGAAATCTCTTTTTACGCCTCTTATGAGCGTTATTAAAGTTAAATAAGCATAATATGGCTTTAATATGTTCAAAATTCGCAAAAATATACATTTAAAACCTAAATATTCCATTAAACGTTTCCACAGCCCAAGAAAATCTATTGAAGAAAGAAATACACAAGAAAACAACAAAATCTCATTCAAGAAAGACAAAGAAGAAGCGCCATCATCCCTCCCACAAAAGACACCACACCAAAATACGTCAACACAAGCGCAAACACCGCCTAACACAATTCACTGACAGTACGTATCGGAGGCAGTACCTACCTATCGATTACCCAATGCTAAGAAGTCTGCAGCCAATCACAGTTCTCCAGACTCGATTCAAGGTCATAAGTTCAAAGAACAGATTCAGAAGAATGAAGACACAGACGACGAACGCGGTATACTTGAAACTAGAGACCCGACCAACCATACAACAATCAAACATTAAGAGATATAAAGAATCTAATCAACAAACGTATCCATTAAAGTTTTTTCGCGATGAAAATGCAAGATATATCAAGCCAGCTAATGTTAAATGGTACAAATCTGAACTATACGGAAGTCCTATGAAACCGGTTCAAAATGAATTTGAACGTCACAGAAGTAACAAGAAACAAGTTTTGGAAGATGAATCTGCACGATACCGAAGTCAAGATGAATCTAGACCTTACGAAAGTACTATGAAAGTGGATAAAGATGAATTTGAACGAACCAGAAGTAATAAGAAAACTGTTCAAAAAGATAAATCTGTACAATACCAAAGTACTTTGAAACAAGTTCAAGAAGAATATGAACGTTACAGAAGTAAAGAGAAATCAGTTCCAGAAAATGAATATGAACGATACCGAAGTACAATGAAACCAGTTCGAGATGATTATGAACGATACAGAAGAAGCACCTACGAAACGATTTCAAGAAGATGAACCTGAACGTTACCAAAGTACTACGAAACCAGTTCAAGTTGAATTTGACCGATACAAAAGTAATGACTAATCAGTTCAAGATAAATCTGAACGATACCGAAGTACTATGAAACCAGTTCAAGATCAAACATCTTTCTACCACCATGCGAAAAAGCGTTTCAGTGAACCAAAGGCCCAAAAAACAGAAAGTCTGAAATTAAAAGCTGGACAGCTTCGTAAGATGGTGCAAGGTTTAAGATACACTGATGAAGGGGTGAACGCTCCTAAGAAGCGTATTACAAAGAGGTCTCAAATTTCAAATGAGTCGGGCGAGACCTACCGGGTCTCGCCCGACTCATTTGAAATTTTGACAGTTGACAGAGCACTAAGCCACGGTACGGCAGAGGTCGCGGGTTCAAATCCCGCTCGGGTCATATGATTTTTGAGAATCACTTATATAATATTTAATAACTTAATGAAAGGGGTGACTTGGAAAATGAATTTAAAGAAAAGACTACATAGGAGTAGGCGTTTTAAACTTGATGCTACAGGCTTAGCATGACCACGATAGAAACGGGTTTTGTCTACAGGAGAGGACAAAGTGACAGTTTCTAGAAAGATTTTTATCGTTTTATGCATACAATGAAGAGAAGAAATGAGAGAGGGGCTCGTGGCTAAATGACGGCCGCGCTGATCGATCGATCTGCGAGGTTCAGCTGCGCTAGCCGCGGTCAGTCCTTGGATGGGAAGACCGTTCTTTACACATCGAGACCCCTCCGTGCCTCGGAGAGCACGTTAAGCAGTCGGTCCCGGTTGTCATAGGAATATCTTTGACAATCGTTACGGGTAGTCAGAAGCCCTAAAGTCTGACAGCTGGTCTAACATTCGAATACCGGTATTACCCATTAATTGGGTTGTGGAGGTCAGATGGCAGTCGCTCCACGTAAAATATTGATGAAATGAAATGAAATGAAATGATGAAATGATGATGAAATGATATTTTATTCTGTAAATAGGTTACAGGTAACACTTTTACACGTTAAAAATTGTTTTGATTTTTAAGCTAGATGAGGTCGGTGTTTCCTATCTGACTACCTTTGAGAAGAAACACCGAAACAAACTCAAAGGTCAGTCTCTTTTAAAGTCCAGACAAATTAAAATGAAACTATGCAAGGACCATGCAGGTTAGTCTGGAATGGCCTTGAAAGGAAAGAGCCATACAGGTTTGAGTGGACCTATCCTGACTGTGCACGCATGTGCTGAGTACCGTGGTAACTCAAAGTGATATTCAGCCAAATCTAGTTAGACTGGAAGCCGACCCCAATATAATTTGGGAAAAGGCTAGGCAGATGATGATGAATGAAGAGAAGAAATGTTTCTATTCTTCAGTAGCCAAAAGCTGGTACGCACTGCAGTACTGCCCCGTACTCGGGTAGAGGAGATAACGATATGATAGAAAGAACTTTGTCTATTCTTTGGTAGAATAGAGATAAAATTGGTCATGCTAAGCCTGTTGGACAGTCATGACAAATATTTGGAGTTGTACCTACTATTATTCTAGACTTTTTAGGGTTCCGTACCAAAGTGGTAAAAAAGGAACCCTTATGGTGCGACTTCGTCTGTCTGTCTGTCTGTCTGTCACACCTGTTTATTTCAGCAACTACTAATGCTATGGACTTGAAATTTGGAACAGTTATAAAGAATGCTTGTCTAACTATATTGCAAATGAAAAAAATCAAAAAATAATTTTATTTTCATTGCAAAAGGAGCCGCAGGGGGGTCCAAAATTTCAAAGTGGGGTTACTAGGTCAAGTAACATACATATGAAAGGGCTTGATCTGCACATTTCAAAATATATTTTTATTTTATTTTATGTCTCACAGTTTTCGACATATAATATGATGAAAAATGACTGAAAAAATACCATCCCCCCCCCTTATCTCCGAAATTTGCGGAGCGAAAAATCTGAAATAATTAGGGTTGATAGGAATTGACCCAAATATGGCACCAAAAATAAAACGATGTTCCTAACTAGCACAGTTTTTTCAAAATCATCAAAATTCCTTGACAAACAAACTTAGTTATGCGGTCCGGTTTTTTTCACTTTATACGTCCAAAACTGATACGGAACCCTCGGTGCGCGAGTACGACTCACACTTGGCCGGTTTTTATTGTACATTGTTTTCATATTTTGTTATATTCCAACTTTGTTAACCATGTTACATTATGTAACATAATGACTTGATTTAAAAGAGTAACCATGGAGTATCTTGCCCGTTTTTCTTCATAGGAATTTACGGAACGGGCATCTAGCTTCAACATACTGACTAAGCTATCGACTCCTTAACAATTTAAAAGTACCTGTAAATGTTCTATTTGAAATAAATTGTCGCAGAGTGCCTCCCTCCTCTGACCTCTCAGCCTCGGCTAGCTATGAGAGGGAGCCTCCACAGACACAAATCTTGATAGGAATAAAATAGCAGCAGGATGGTTGAAGGGGTATATTGCGACGTAGATCGTTTATTGCAACTAACAACACTGATACAAAACTGGTATAAAAATAACTGTTACAAAATACGTTTGCTTATAGCACTGAGCACTTTATAAATTGGTAATAATATTATAACAGAACAGCGGTTCAGCGATCCACAAGTGATGTCGTTGGAGACCAGACAAAGAATGACGAAACAATAAAATAAATGCATAAAAATATGAGATGTTCTAATTTTGAAATTTGAAGTTCAAATCTGGAAGAATGGAGTGGATGAAGTGGCCAGTAATGGAAGATTGCCAGCACTAAATGATGAATGAAGGATGACTCCGTCACAAAATGCTTTGACTCTGACTTTACAATACATGCGCGTTTAACGCTTTATCCGGACAACTCTTTAGACCGCCAGAATCCATCTCCGATCCTAGTCTTAGATTAATTGAAAGATTATGAATGTTATTTATCATGATTAAACTTTATTAATTTTTTAATTTACAATATCTACCTATATACATAACTTATTATCTAATATACACATACTAAGTATTTACAAGTTAAATTAAAATATAAGAACAAAAAATTAAAATCTAGTTCCTTAATATATTTTATTACATTTAAGAAGGGTTCCATACCATTATCTGTAAAAACGGCAAAAAAATCACATGGCGTATTGTAGTGACATCCGACAAGTCGCTGTCGCCACACAGAACTAAATCAAATTCTTACTTGTTTGATCTAGCAGTGGATTTGCACTAGTATCAGCTGTATAATTCATCATCTCCTGAAGCCAACTCTTCACATATTCGCTTATAATTGGATTCATCGTCGTGGCAGAATACTCAACTGTAGGGGAGGTGGTAGCTGGTGGTAGAGTGGTCGGATCTAATTCTGGATCAGAACCCATTGGATAAAAAGTCGGAAGAGGGGTGTAAGTGATGACAGGTAAGGTTAGGACAGGCCGGTTAGGTATTTCTGGCAAAGTGAATGAAGGGCCTTTATGAATAGGTCCTGTTGGAGTGGGGATATAAACAGTCTCGCCTGGCGGTGGCGGATATATAGTAGGGTATCTAAAGTCTGGTGGAAACCCAAGAGGAGGCGTCAGGCCAGGGTATTGAGGATGTGTCGGTTCAAATGGATATCCAAAAGGATAAGTTCCAAGGTTTTCCATTGTTGACGGGCTCTGGAATGGAAACGTTGGTCTACTTATAGATGGTGGAAAAATATTTTCTGGAAGTTGATAAGGAGGAAGTTTATCTTGGAATTCCAGAGGTACTGTGGGTTCTTTTGGAGGAGCGTATGGGTACGTAGAAACTTCGCTATGAAATTTCCCGTGACCTATAGGAGTGGGGAGAAATGATATTTGTGGGGTGTTTTGGTCTGTCTGGTTTATCATTGGAGTGCTGTTCCACCACCAGCTCGTGACGCTGTAGTCCATAAACTCTTCATCTCTGGTCGTTCCCTGTTCTCTTAGCAATGCTCTCTCCTGCATTGCGCCTTGTATGTCTTTGAAGAAAGCCTTGACTTGAAGGAAGTTTTGGTGATACTGTTCCATTAGTGCTGATTCGTTGAATATTGCTGGAAAAAGAGGAAGAATAGTAGTCATGATGTTGTGGGAAACGGAATTCAAGAATGAGATGAAAAATTGCCAGTTCTAAATAAAATTATGACGAAGAATCATTTCGTTACAAGTCATCTCTCAGTAGCTTTAACGACTCGAGTGGATAACTTCTATTTTTTTAACCGACTTCAAAAAAGGAGTTTCTGTATTCGTCCCGTATGTATGTATGTATGTATGTAAGTATGTATGTATGTATGTTTGTATGTGCGCGATTTTCTCAAAAACTGCTGATTCGATTTGGATGGGGTTTTCACTAACGTAATCTACATACTTTCACGAAGGTTTTAGTATATAATTCATTATGTAATCATTCCTATGTACCAAGTTATAGGCATAAATGTACACACTCCGTAGAAGATTTACTGTTAAACGAATTCGTGAAAGTATCTAACACGGGATAAAGAACTAAAAAGGGAAAAATAAAAAACTTTTTTAACAAAAAATAACCGACTTCAAAAACCCACTACAAAGAAAATAATAATTTTGGTTTCGGAAGTCGGTGGCAAAAAAAAGCAAACAAAAACCAAAGCCACCGACTTCCGAAACCAAAATTATTATTTTCTTTGTAGTGGGTTTTTGAAGTTGGTTATTTTTTGTTAAAAAAGTTTTTTTTAGAAAAATCGTCAAAATCAAAACATACCATTCCTATCTTTGTGGCAGTTATGTAATTCATAATGTGAAAAGAAATATAATAAAAATATTAGCATTGTTTTTAAATTATTAACTGTTTAAATGATGCACTGTCATGTTTATTTATAATAATTAAATACTTCATTTGAAATTGGGTTCCATGTTTTAAATCGTTTATAAAATGTCTGTTTAGTGTTTTTTTTTTTGTTTTTAGCGTTTTGTATTTAGAAATTATTGACGTAGGTACCTAGTATTTATAAAAATACACATATTAAGTATATTTGACAAATTCATTTGTATCTTGATCACGCGAATGGCCTCCATTTTAAATGAAACGAAAACAAAAACGAAACGGTTAAACAAAACATTAAACTTTAAATTTTGTTTAAAAGTAGTTAGGTAGGTACACTCCACGCCATTTACGGTCGACCACTTTTCGCTCTTATTACTAAGAACATAAGGGTGAAAAGTGGTCAACCGTAAATGGCGTCGAGTGTACCTATTTCAGTTTTATTATCAATAAAATTGTAGTAATATTTTTATTGGATTAGAAATATAAAAACATTTGCATATGCAATGTAACTCAGTAACACAAGATTTACGATTTCATAAAAATGTTAGTATTTTTATATTAAAATGAATGTGCACACTTGTATTCTGCTGTTCAGGATATTTGGTAGCTGAGACTCTTTTTGACCGAGTTTAATTTCCTCCTTTTTCTATCGGACGGCCAAAAACACGAAAAAGCGCCATCGTTTCGTGCTCGATACACCAAAAACCTGAACGAAGCGCGAGTGAAGAATTTAAAAGAGAGAGAAAAGATACGAAAATAAATCTTTAAGTAAAAGTTCGAATAATGATACTATAGTATGTTCTTGTATTGATTAATTAAATGTCATTAAAGGAATAAGCAATTTGGAAAGGGAATTATGAGAAGTCAAAAGAAGTATGAACAATAATATTATTAGAATAGAACTAATGTTGAAAAGGCATCAAATAATGGAAAAGATGCGAAAGAAACAGACAATATAAAGAAATAACCACGAAAAGAGAAATCAAAGTCAAATTTGCTAACAAATATGAAGATTTAAATGAAAAAAATACACAAGATAATAATAATGAAAAAAACACTACAAAAGCTAGGTACAATACCAACAATATTACTGAAGAAATTACGAAATTTGAAAGAGCCAAACCGACTGATCTAGTAGCTACATCTCCTAAACTACTAAACATTGTAGAGGAGAATGCAAGCAACACAATAGCTACCGATAAGAAAAACAAAATGGCTTAAACTACAACACAAGTTCCAAATAAAGTCAGTAAAACCTACAAATGACACTAAGACTCGTATTAAAAGTGTTTAACAAAGAAATAAGCAACAATAACTTGACAGCGAGTACTATAGATGTTGGTAAAGACACAAACGCAACGAAAGTTCAAAGCAATGTTTCATCTTCTACTAACACAGTTCTAGATTTTGATTCTCCACCATTATATGATGAAGTCGAGCCCATAGATCCATTCGATCACATGAATGACGGATTTGATTTTAAAATTTTTTCTAAGAATTTTAAGTAAGACAGCATTGTAAAATTAAATGGGTTAAGTAGATGATTTTTATTTTATTAAACTTTGGAGTGTTATTTTCTAAGACTGAGCTCGCGGCTAAATTACAGCAGTGCTGCTAGATCTGTAATGTCAAGTTGTGCTTGCCGCGGTCTGTCAATGGATGGGTGATCATTCTTTACACGTCCAGACCCGTCCGTGCCTCGGAGAGCACGTTAAACAGTCTCGGTCATTTGAGAATATGGTGTACGTTCAAAACTTCTTCAGTCGTAGCCACTTGCCAATCCGTTGTATCAAGTATCAACACTATCAACTTCAATACTTCAGTTTTATAATTTAAGAGCTTGAATCAAGTTCATTTTCAAATTCTCCTCTTCATCACTGTAACTTGATCCTTCTACTATTTTTCGCAGTAGCTCAGCTTTCTTCTGGGTGTCAGAAGCTTTTAAACGCTCTTTAATTTTGTGGTACAAAGATTTATCTTGTTGTACTAATTTCATTGTACTTTTATGTTGTTCTAATTTATCTTCAACATATAACTGGCTATGTCTTTCATTATTTACCCTGTTCATGCCATTGATGGCTTTGTGGTTCCTATATCTCCCAATAAAGTTGTAATCTGGTCGAGAGATTAAGTTCATTGCGTTTTTCGTTCGTGTCTTCATTCTTCTGTTGCGTTCCTTCAAAGTAATGGTCTTGATTTGTTTCTGAATTGGTTTTATACTCCTCAACATTGAGTAATCGGTTGCAGTATATTGTATTCGATATATGCTTTCGTTAATGTATTCTGTGTGTCTATATCTGTGTTTGTTTTTTCTGGTTTGGTTCCGTTTACGTGAACGACAGTGGCGTGTATTCCTTTTTCTTGAATGAGATTTTGTTTCGCTGTGAGATTTTTCCTGTGAGGCGCTTCCTTTTTCTGTAAGAGTAAACAGAATGTTTAAAATCGTGTTGTCTGCGTGAAAATGGATGGACGCCTTTCGAAAACAAACAAACAAGACGTACTTTTGCATTTACTAGCACTTTGCCCGTGACTTCATCCGCGTCACCGAGTGACATACATGTGTAGCGTCATCTAGCTTCCTAAAGCTAGATGACCGTCGAAAGTTATTGTTCTTTACCTCAGGAACAGTACTTTTTTTCTGGATGAAAGGACATTGGCAGTTTTGGGCTTGATATGGTACAGTAATAAAAGCTTAACCTAAAATAACAATATTTTAATTGTTCTTTGCCTAATTTATCTTAAAGATTAAGAATGGAAATCAAAAATCGAAATAAATAAGAAATAAAATGATTAAGCCGTTGACATTTTGACAAAAAACCAATAAAAAAAACGGCACCCGTTTTTGTTTTATTGGTTTTTGCTGGCTGGCGCGTGCCTCCACAGAATATCATGTCGACAGCAACTAAAACCTTTGAATTGAGAACTCATTAGTCGCGCTGTACTTCATTAGATCATTCACACCATACTTAACCTCACTGTCACAAATAAAATAATTTCTCTTTAATCCAATTACGTACAAAAACAAATAAAAAATGAATTTAAATACTCTTGAAATACTCGATCACACCAAACTAATTTCATATCTGTACCGACATACACAATCTGAAGCCCAGCGTTCTATGGGCGTCTGCCGTGTCCTTTACTCTATGTCCTTTTCTGTACCCCTGACAACGTATATGAAAAATTTAATGACGACCGGTTCAGTGGTTTAGGCGTTAAAAGGTAACAAACAAAGAAACTTACTTTCGCATCTATACTAATATTATAAAAATGCGACTTAGGGCGGGTTGCTTCAAACCATCTGTATTCGTAAGTCAGTACGTAATCGTTAAGTCAGTATGAAATTGTCGTACAAGCCGCCATATTTGACGGTTACAGATACGTAACTGTAAGTTGAAACAACATCACGCCAGAACTCGATCAGAACAGAAATAAGCTACTTTTTATTCCGAAAAATGCGGGCGAAGTCGCGGGTGGCAGCTAGTTTATAATATTACTTAGGATAATGTGATAAGTCAGACTTACTTTCACCGTTCAGCATCAGTGACTCCTCATTGGATCTCCTCCGAGCGAAGTGAAGAAACCTCGTCTTTAATGCGTAGTTAATAGAGTCCAGAAGAGCTTGGCGGCGCTCTGAATGGTACAGACGTCTAAACGGCCTCAAGAAGTTTTCTATCAGAGCATCGCACAGCTCACGACCTGTTCTTGTTGCTGGAACCAGAGTTTACAGCTTTATACGACGATGGTGGCTACCAGGCGTACGGCCCGCCTGATGGTAAGCGGTTGACCGTAGCCTATGTAAGGTGCGCACACCGAGTGTCACATGCGCGTTGCCAAACCTTTAAAATGTGTATTCGCTGTGCCGACAGCTTACACAAGCAGGTCCCCCGCTGTCAACACAGCGCATCCTCAGCAGCTCTGGCGACCTTACTCACCACAGGAACACAACACCGCATTTTAATATTAATTAATAGGATAATATAGCAGTGATAGCCTAGTGGTTTAACCATGTGCCTCCCACGGCGATGGTTCGAGTTCGATCCCGAGGCACGCACCGCTGACTTTTCGAAGTCATATGCGTATTAGAAATTAATTATCACTTGCTTTAACGGTGAAGGAAAACATCGTGAGGAAACCGGCATGTCCTAGAACCAAAAATTCGAAGACATGCGACGTCCACCAACCCGCACTGGGCCCGCGTGGTGGACTACGGCCCACTCCCTCTCACAGAGGAGGCCTGTGTCCCAGCAGTGGGAACATTATAGGCCGATTATGCTTATGCTAATAGGATAAAATATTAGGATTAGTAGGAAGTAGGATATGACTTATTCTATAATTCTTCATTGAAGTAAATTCTTTCAATCTTTGATCCTTAAAAATCTGCTATCAAATCAGCTGTTCTTATAATGACATTTCTTCATAACAGTCTACGTACTATTAGGATACTCCTCAAACTCCCTGATGGTGTCAAAGAGGAGTTCTCCTTCGGCGTCCTCGTATAGTAAGTCGGCGTAGTCTATGATCGAGTTGATGTCTGTTGCTAGCGCTTTCTTGCGTTCCATGAGCATGTGATGCATCATGGCCGCGTAGCCTGTAAAGGACATTCAATTACCAATATAGGTAGGTACTGTTGATGCGGCACAGCCCTAATATACCACCCTGAATACGTTTTATACTAGACATGGAGTCATGGATATTGCTGTGTGTAGTTATCCCTTAAGCTGCACGTGTAAAAAAACCGGCCAAGAGCGAGTCGTACTCGCGCACCGAGGGTTCCGTATCAGTTTTGGACGTATAAAGTGAAAAAAACCGGACCGCATAACTAAGTTTGTTTGTGAAGGAATTTTGATGATTTTGAAAAAACTGTACTAGTTAGGAACATCGTTTTATTTTTGGTGCAATATTTGGGTCAATTCTTATCAGCTCTAATTATTTTTTTCGCTCCGCAAACTTCGGAGATAAGGGGGGGAATGGCATTTTTTCAGACATTTTTCATCATATTATTATGTCGAAAACTATGAGACATAAAATAAAATAAAAATATATAATTTGAAATGTGCAAATCAAGCCATTTCATATGATATGTCACTTGACCAAGTAACCCCACTTTAAAATTTCGGACCGCCACTCCGGTCCCTTTAGCAATGAAAATAAAAATATTTTTTGACTTTTTTTATTTGCAATAAAATTGGGCAAGCATTCTTTATAACTGTCCCTTAACTTCGAAGTTTGCGGAGCGAAAAATCTGAAATAATTAGAGTTGATAGGAATTGATCCAAATATTGCACCAAAAATAAAACGATGTTCCTAACTAGTGCAGTTTTTTCAAAATCATCAAAATTCCTTCACAAACAAACTTAGTTATGCGGTCCGGTTTTTTCACTTTATCCGTCCAAAAATGATACGGAACCCTCGGTGCGTGAGTACGACTCGCACTTGGCCGTTTTTTTATTACGCGTAGGTACTTAATTAATAGTTAGGAACTCCACACAACTAAGTAGTTTTTTTTTTAAAGATTTCACGTTGCCTACCCAGCCCAAGAATCCTAATTAGGATTTAGGAAAGTGTGAAAAGAGTTAGGTCGATTAAAACCTAATTAGCTAGTCAGGATGGTTTCCTACGTACCTAACTCGTTTCCTGAATCCAGAGTAGGTACTTATACTTAGGCCATGTTGTTTCAACTTATGACAAATATGGCGTCAAAATTGTGTCAAATATGGCGGCTTGTACGACGATTTCAAACTGACTTAACGATTACGTACTGACTTACGAATACAGATGGTTTGAAGCAACCCGCCCTTAGTGTAATATTGCCTTTTAGACTCCGACAATAACTCACTTCTTACAAGATCTATCTCCCCTTCAGTCAACATCATGCCTAGCTTCATAGTGACATCCACGAGCGGCTGCCCGAACCAGGCTATCCTAGCAGACTGGTGTAAGCTGGAACATGACACGTCATCAATGACAAAAGGAATTTATAAAGCAAACTATCCGTCGGATTTGAAATGTTCTTTTTGTATATGATAGTCAGATTCATGAGGAATAGTATAGGAATAGCATTATATGTATGTATTTATGTATTTATTCCTGTATATTTATTTGCAGTTTAACTTTATTTTTGTTGCACCTACCATGTTTTATCTCTGCATCACCCTAAGGTAGACTGGCAGAAAATGTCCGCCTTTGTACAGTGTTTTTTACTTGTGCATAAAGAATTAAATAAATAAATATAGAGTTTACGTCACGCTACGACCCTTAGAAGCCGAGTAATGGCGGGTGACACACATAGCTAGTAGCATCATAGAAACAAGGGAGATGTGCCAAGACGCTATTGAGCTTGACGCTTTAGGTAATATGGTCACATTGACCATAGTTAAAACTGGTTAAAACGTACGCTCTGACGACGGACCGAACACGATCGATGATACATACAGTGTTTTGTTTAGTTCTAGTGCTGAGTGACGAATTTAACAGTGTTAGATTGAGGGTTTGCGGAATTTTTAATGTGTGGGAGATCTTTATATTCACAAGGAGCGCTTGTAATTGTGTTGCAAACTGTTCTAAAAGTGGCGACAGTGGTTCCCGTACTAGTTTGCATCTCCTTTTTCTATGATCTGAGCTAGTGTAAGTAAATTGACAAGTACTCGTTCACAATCGTCTCCGTGTGTGTGATCACATCCTGCACATGCTTCTGGTTCTTCAAGGCTATCAGCCTCGTCAGCTCCAGTAGGAACACCATCATGAACCCTTCATCGAGCTCCTCCATCATATCGTAGTAGCGCTGGTTGAGGAAGACTGGAGCTGATGGCATTTGGATAACTGGAAAGAGGTAGTCGGTTGCCGTAGCAGTCGCACTTGTTTGGGGCTTCTTGCGAGGCCCCAAACAAATATGCTTTTAAAGTGACATTCTTTTTCGAGTGTAAAAGTGATCAAATTAATTAAGTAGGTACTCATCTGGGCATCGCACTTAAAGGGGCCTCGCGAGGCCTCTTTAAGTGCGAGGGCGTGGGCGAGGGCCCACTTCACCCACGCCTAGCTACGCCACTATTAGGCTGCGTTTCCACCAGAGATGTGTGCGAGGGGCGTGTGTTTACCTGAGGCGAGGTAAATGAAGCGATTCTATCGGTTCTTAACAAACAAATCCCTCGCACACATCTCTGGTGGAAACGCAGCCTTAGGCGGGTTTTCTTCTCACGTTGACCGTCGGCGCTGATAAGTGAATATGTATAGTAAGCGTTTCTGACTTACGCTGACTGGTCAGCGCTGACCGAATCAGTTGTATCAGTTGAGTTAGTTGACCGACTAGCTACGCGCTGACGGTCAGCGTGAGAAGAAAACCCGTCTTATTGAAAGCGGTTATAACTTTTTTAAGTTTCTTTTTTTTATATTAAGAACCACTTATTAAAGAAAATATGAATACTCGTTGATCTGTCAAGTGACTTTAAAGGAATAAATAAATAATTAGGTAAAGTTCCAAACCTCCATGAAGTACATCTCCAGCGGTGGTCGCAGTTGATGGATCATGCGGCACGTACGCTGGTCTACCATCAATGATCGTGGTCTTCGTATGCTCGTCCTGCTCAGGAGTAGTTCCCACGTAAAGGAACCCATGAGTGTCTGGCACTAGGAACTGTTCCTGCTTGGCGGTAGCTGTTGGAATACTCCCATAGTCTCCATACTCGGTGGGTGTTTGAGGCAGTTCGATCCCCTGGCGGTGGGGGACTGGTGTGTTCTCGGAGGCGTTGTTCTTCAGCTGTAAGTTGCGGACCCAAGATTCTGCTTTGCAGAGAGTCCGTCCGACTTGGGGAGCTTGTTTAGCTAGTGGGAAACATTATTGGTTAGTTTTTGTGGTGGTTTTTTATGCATAAGCAAAAGATAGACTTATTTTTTACAAAAAAAAACAGCAACGAGGTTTCCAAAAGTATTGTTTAAAGAATTATTTTTTGGTAAAAATACTTTTAACCGAGCAACTTATCCACGTTTGGCCAAGTTTGAGTGTCATCATCATCTGCCTAGCCTTTTCCCAAATTATATTAGGGTCGGCTTCCAGTCTAACTAGTTTCGGCTGAATATCAATATTTTACGTGGAGCGACTGCCATCTGACCTCCACAACCCAATTAATGAGTAATACCGGTATTCGAATGTTAGACCAGCTGTCAGACTTTTAGGGCTTCTGACTACCCGTAACGATTGTCAAAGATATTCCTATGACAACCGGGACCGACTGCTTAACGTGCTCTCCGAGGCACGGAGGGGTCTCGATGTGTAAAGAACGGTCACCCATCCAAGGACTGACCGCGGCAAGCGCAGCTTAACCTTGCAGATCGATCGATCAGCGCGGCTGTCATTTAGCCACGAGCCCCTCGGTTGGTCGGCCAAGTTTGAGTGTAATTATACGAAATGTGAGGATATTAGTGGAGAGAGATTATTTTCGGTGTTTTATCTCAGAGGTCGTCAGATAAGAAGTACCGCCTTCATCCAAAACTGACGAAAAAAGTGTAACTACGGTGCGGTGGTTATAAGTGTAGTGTTTTTTTATGTTTTCATTACATCAGTACCGTGATATTTTTTAAATTTTGGTACAGTTATGATTAAAAAGTTCAAGACTGTTTATCGATTTTTGTCGCTGACTGAATTTAAGTTTTTTTTTTTTTTTTTTTTTTAAAAACGTTGCCCCACACTAGGATTTCTCCTGTGTCGTGGGTGCGTTCACAAACACAAATTTTCACATACACAAACAGCCAGACCTTGTGCAATGCGGGAATCGAACCCGCGCCACGTCGCGCAGCAGCCAATCTCTCAGCCACTGCGACAACCGTGCGGTCAAAGTACTTATCTTAATGTAAATTAAATCTTACTTGTATATTCATTAGTCGGAGCCGTTAATGTGAGCATCCATTTCTCAACGGGGGTATAGTGAGTTGTCTCATGCATCCATTGGTTTATGTATGCTGTATTTGGCGTCGTGGATGTTGTGGTAGGTGACTTGCTGACCAGATCTGGGACGCGACCAAGACGAAGAGTAGGACGGAAGAAAGTTGGTATGGTATTGATCCGGCTCGAAGGACCATGTAATTTTGGATAGGAGAGACGACCTTTAGAATTTGATCCATTTGGACTAGAACGAAACCCTCGTTGTCCTATAGGTGATCTTAATCCTGATTTACTGTAGTACTTCTTTTTTGGAGATGGAAGTTTTGATGTATAAGGATAGTATGTTGACGGGACACGCGAGGGATGGGGTGGATAGAATTCTTTCCATTTATGGCGAATATCTACGTTGCTTAAGGACGAAAACGAAGGTCGAATTATACCTGATATACAGCCATCTAGAGTATAATGAGGGGGCATAGGACCAAGTCCTGGAGGCCTAAACGGTGGAAATGGAAGATCGTATTGATGAGTTGGTCTTCGTGTGTACGTTTCTCCAGGATCAAGAAACGCAGGTGGATTCGCAGGATGTAGATTAAGCTGGTGTGCAGGACCATATTCTGGCTTAGGACCGAAGGTATGTGGGTAGGGAAAGTGGGTAGTGTCAACTTTAGCATAAGTTTTCCCGTGGCTTAAGGGAGTAGGGAAGATTGAGATCTGTGGGGTGTTCCAGCCGATCTGGTCTATCCTTGGAGTGTTATTCCACCATAAACTCGCGATACTGTAGTCCATAAAACCCTCGAATTTTTCCTCCTCTTCAAAGTCTTGTGCTGTGATCACTGCTCCATCATTCAATTTCTGCTGACCATCTTTAAGGAACGGGTTGGTTGATGTTAGGTGATGCTGTTTCATTAATAGGGAGTCGTTTATTGCTGGAATAATATGAATCAAGAAAATGCTAAGCCTTATATCTACATTCAAGTGAGGGATATCTCGCTCAAATCTGGAGCAGCTCAACTGGGGAAGAATTTATTGCGGAAAAAGAGTTTGTATTATTTCCAACAAAATTGGTAAAAAAGTGTTTTGAAAGTAACACAAAATACGGTCTACCAAATATCCTCAACAGCAGAATACAAGTGCACACTTTCATTTTATTATAAAAATACTAATTTAAATATTTTTTTATGGAATCGTAAATCTAGTATTACATTGCATGCAAATGTTTTTATATTTCTAATCCGATAAAAATATTACCACAATTTTATCTATAAATACTTATAATAAATCTGTAGAGAGGTCAATTTTGTAAATATATTTTCAAAATAACTATCAGGGGGTGATTAGTGATCGATACTGATGCCAAAAATGCAATCAGTATTTTTGTCTGTCTGTCTGTCTGTCGGTATGTTCCTAATAGAAACAAAAACTACTCGACGGATTTTAACAAAACTTGGTACAATTATTCTTCATACTCTTGGGCAGGTTATAGTATACTTTTCATCACGCTACAATTAATAGGAGCAGAGCAGTGAAGGGAAATGTTAGGAAAACGGGAGAAGTTACTCCATTTTTTAAGCTTCCATCGCGTTTGCAGCCTTAATGGTTACAGCTACATAGAAATCATGTATGACGGAAATGTTCTACATAAAATTATCTAAAAAATATTCCACAACAGCATATGTCTATCTTTTATGGTTGACTCACAATAACACATGTAACTCCCGATAGCTTAGCAGTTCGGAGCTTTCTGATTAGTTACACGCTGGTGAAGTCGCGGGCACAGCTATTAATAATAATATTCTGCGGTTCCTTATTGCGATATTTTTCAACAGTATTGTGGATTGACATGTTATATTTCCCTACTAAAATACGAAAGTTAATCTGTTTGTTACATCAAAACCATTGAACCGTGCAGAGGAAGGACATACGCTACTTTTTTACGGAAACGCGGACGAAGTCGCGGGCAAAAGCTAGTTGTTAATAAAACTGAAATAGTAACTATAAACTAGTAAACAAAAGTTAAATAGAAAGTTCTTGCTTTTCTTTAATTTAAAATGTTAAAATAACATTTAATTTTAATCTTTGCGTGTTGAAATGCAAGTTAATTTGTCGAATATTAAAAACATACTACATACTAGATATTAAATTCTAAATTAATCTATCAATCAAGTCATTGTATCGCAGTCCAGCACTGACCATAGTGGACATAAAATAAAATTTTCTAAAGTTGTCTTCCAAAATCTTTATAAAATCGATGCAATTGATTTCTTGCGCAAAAAACAAATGAAAAAATTAGAATTTTGAAAATTATGACAGATCTTTCAAATATTAATTAACAAAAATTGTGACAAAAAACATGCAACTATTTTTATTGTGTTTATTTTTACATAACGATTTACATAATTGCGGTGAAGATGACATTGGTACACCTATTTTTTTTTTAATTATAATTTTTCTATACCCTGTAGACGTAAAAGTCAGCTGTAAATCTTCACTAACCAATAATCTCTCACCGCCAGCTGAAGAAACTCCACAAATAAGACGGTCCCAGTCCGTTCCAAAAGCCAGAATCCACATCAACCAGTTCAAGAATAATCCTTCTAAGCAACCACCACTATCAGACCACCGCCGAAAGAACAGACAAGGCACAAACGTGTATATCGCTGACAGAATAACCCAAATTAATGAACCTGGGTTCCCAATCTCGACAGCCAAGCAAGAACAGTTCTTTCTTGGAGATGAAGAAGGATTACTTGACGTGGGAACTACTCCAGTGATCGATTATACTAGAGCCACGACACCTAGCATTGGTGATGTGATCTATGGACGTTTGTACCTTTATTACTTATTAAGTACGTTTATGAATGAGCTGCAACAGTTTTTGTTGAGATCTGTACCCTGATCATGAGTTTTTTTGACGTGTAGTATCGTTAACGTAAGCATATTTTGAATTGAAAATACACGTTTGTTACACAATATTTATATAAATTAAATACTTAATTCATTTCTCTGTATTTTTTAAAATGTGCAAATTGTATCAAAATGTTCTAGGACTGCTGTATTTTAAATTCAAAATATGCTTACGTTAACGAAACTATACGTCAAAAAAACTCATGATAGGGGTACTGGGGCCTATTTGATGTAACTACTCTGCAAGTCTGCACTCCAATTTCCGAACTCTTCAGCGGAATCATGTTTTATGTACCGACACACATTTTGCAGACTGAAAATTGAAACTTTCGCTCCACACTCTGCAATATTTGAAAAGTGAAGAGTAGAGTGCAGACTGAAGACTTGCCGAGTGGTTACATCAAATAGGCCCCTGTACTGTTGAAAATGTTTTTACTCTCTTTCCCTGAGATCATAGAAAAAAGGAGATATGCCATCATAGCAAATTAGTACGGGAACTACTGTCGCCACTTTTAGAACAGTTTGCGACACAATTACAAGCGCTCCTTGTGAATATAAAGATCTCCCACACATTAAAATTCCACACACCCTCAATCTAACACTGTTATTCGCTCAGATCATAGAAACAAGGAAGCTGTGCTAAGGCGCTATTGAGCTTGATACTTTAATTTGGTCATATTGTGCGTGATACAAAAGTACACGCTGGCGACGAACCGAACACGATCGATGATATAAATACAGTGTTTTAGTTTAGTGCTAGTCTAGTGATAGCATAAGCATAGCATAATCGGCCTATAATGTTCCCACTACTGGGACACAGGCCTCTGTGAGAGGGAGTGGGCCGTAGTCCACCACGCGGGCCCAGTGCGGGTTGGTGGATGTCACATGTCGTCGAATTTTTGGTTCTAGGACATGCCGGTTTCCTCACGATGTTTTTCCTTCACCGTTAAAGCAAGTGATAATTAATTTCTAATACGCACATGACTTCGAAAAGACAGCGGT
Source organism: Thalpophila matura (assembly GCA_948465475.1). NCBI lineage: Eukaryota > Metazoa > Arthropoda > Insecta > Lepidoptera > Noctuidae > Thalpophila > Thalpophila matura. Next base: position 563,673 of record OX419206.1, on the reverse strand, counting down.
GCGTGCCTCGGGATCGAACTCGAACCATTCGCCGTGGGAGGCACATGGTTAATCCACTAGGCTATCATGTCTAGTGATAAGTAATGATTATTTATTGATTTATTATATAGTAAAAGGGTGTGAGAAATCTTTTTATTCACAAGGAACGCTTGTAATTGTGTCGAAAAATGTAGGCCTGTACTAAAAGTGGGAACAGTTGTTCCCGTACTAATTTGCTAATCATAGCAAATTAGTACGGGAACAACTGCCAACATGCCATCAGGCATGACTCCTTGTCTCTATGATCTGAGGTTATTCGTCACTCATGACTCTATAGTACTAAACTAAAACACTGTATGTATTTATATCATCGATCGTGTTCGGTCCGTCGCCAGCGTGTTTTAATTACGGTCAATGTGACCATATCAAAGCGTTAAGCTCAATAGCGCCTTGGCACAGCTCCCTTGTTTCTATGATCTGAGGCTGGCTCCGTTAAAATTTGACGCAAGTAAAAAGTTAGTACCTAAATAAACAATTTCTCTCCAGACATCACGGTGACTCCACCACCGGCGCCGTCCCGTAAACAGCAGTACCACGACATGATGGAGCGGCTCGACGAAGGGTACATGATGGTGTTCCTCATAGAGCTGTCCAGGCTGATCGCCACAAACAACCCACAGGACGTTCACGACGTGATCGTTCATACAGAGATGATTGTCAGCGAGTAAGGGGTTGCATACGTTAAGTGTGATTCTCAATCAAATCTATACTAATATTATAAAGAGGAAAGATTTTTTTGTTTGTTTGTACCGAATAGGCTCCGAAACTACTGGACCGATTTAAAAAATTCTTTCACTAATAGAACGCCACATTATCACTGAGTAACATAGGCTCCTTTTTATCCCGAAAAAATGCACAGTTCCTGTGGGACACGCGGACGAAGTCGCGGGCGAAGTGCTAGTCTTTGATAATTATCATAATGCATCATTTACGTGTGTTCGTGGGACGAGTTTCTACCTTAAATTCAAGTAGTACCAGCATCCAATAAGCCAGTGTGCATAGTCAGAGTCAGTGCCGTAAATAGGGCGCTGCCAGCGGTGCCCAGGCACAGGGCGCAGACCCTGGAGGGGCGCAGAAATGACCAGATCAGGACCAAGTTTCAGATTATAACACAATTCAAGAGCGCAGTTATAGAAGCTCGCACCGGGCGCACAAAAGGCTAGTTACGGCATTGGTCAGGGTACTGGGTGAGGTAAACTTATAAAAAAAATTCGTACTAGGAACTCCGAGGGCCTAATGCGAGTTTTTATAACAAAATCGATCGCGTGAACGACACAGGTCATAGCCATTGTAAAACTCGCACTAGGTACTCTAAATGCCTAGTGCGAGTTTTTCTAGCTTACTCGATCGCGTGAACGAACATCGGCTTGCACTGGAAAGTGACGACGCGCACACACGTGACTGCCGGCCTAGCATGACCACGATAGAAACGGGTTTTGTCTACATAGAAATAGACAAAGTGACAGATTGTAGAAACATTTCTATGTTTTATGAATGAAACGGTAGAAATGTTTCTACAATCTGTCACTTTGTCTATTTCTATGTAGACAAAACCCGTTTCTATCGTGGTCATGCTAGGCCGGCTGGTGACTGGTGACTGGACTATTTACTTTGTGAGAAGTTTACCCGATTAACGCGGTGATTCGCAACTCGCACTCAGCATTCAGCGGCACAGATTAATATATTCAGCGGTGGACGTTGATGATTTTGTGTTTTTTGCGACAGCCTATTCCAACATGGCCGTCTGGCGTGGTTCGGTCGACCGCTCCTAGATGTCGCTCTGAAGATATCAATATTTCTGTCCGAAGCACCGATGGATTTAAAACGAAGTAAGTTGTCAGTTTGTTACGAACAAAAAAAAAAAAAAATAATATCGTTTATGGTGACTGACAGACAAAAACTGCCAAACAGTGGAATACGCTTCTAGATTGGGTGTTCCCCGATAGTTACAATTACAATCTGGGTGTATTCAAGTCGCGAGTGAATCGGTTTCTTCTAGGCAAGCGTGCTCGCGAGATGGCGGTCAAACTCGAGCCTATAAAAATTATTATAACAAAAGACTGTCTTTACTTAAATTTTTTGCAGCAATTTTTGTTTTTTTTCGATAGTGTAGGTACAACATGGCATCCGCTGTGCTATTCGCGGCGTGTTTGCTGCGAACTCGCGGCAGGCCTGCTGCGCTCTCGCTACGAAAACGCAGCGGGCCCGCTGCGCTTTCACCGCGTTTGCAAATCGCCACTGTAATAAGAACCTTAGAGTAATTATAAAGTTCCTAATTAAACGCTTTCTTCCATCAGGCTACGCAATCTTAATGCATATCATGCTCAAGCAACGCAAGCAGGTGCTGTCCACAGAAGTCAACTCGATCATCGACTATGCCGACTTACTCTACAACGACGCTGAGGGAGAGCTCCTGTTCAATGTCTTGCATGAGTTTGAGGAGTTTCCGAACAGTACGTAGAATACTAGCTGTTCCCCGCGGTTTCACCCCCTCTGCTCGCCTCCTAAGGGTCGTAGCGTGATGTTAAATAGCTTATACTATTCCTCATAAATCTGGCTATCAGCTGCACAAATTATCGACTGGTAGTTCCAGAGATTTGCGCGTTCAAACAAACAAACAAACTCTTTAGCTGTATTATATGTATTAGTATAGATATGGTATATATATGAAAAGTGATATATAATAACTTGTATGACTATTTTGAAAGGAACAATATTTTTACGCCAGATCAGAAAGGCTTTCGTAAAAATATGTCCATAAACTTAGCTATATATGATTTCTTAAGTTTAATATATCCTAGAGTTGATAAAAGACAGCCTGTCTATGCTTTGTACATGGATATGTCGAAGGCCTTTGACTACGTGGATCATAACATATTATTGAATAAGCTGGAGACGTACGGTGTTAGGAGCAACACTTTAGACTAACTAAACTCTTACATCAGTAATAGAACTCACATTACGAATATTGTAAAAATTTGTCATAATACGAAACATGAGATAAATTATAAGTCCAGGAGTAGAAAAATAAAATATGGTGTTCCACAAGGCAGTGTTTTGGGCCCACTACTCTTTCTTATCTATATCAATGACCTGCCAAAATCTACTACAGATCGTATGGTACTATTTGCAGATGACTGCACTGTTGTATATTATGATGAAAATATTATAAATAGTAGTTTAAATTCAATAATTCAATGGTTACAAAACAATAATCTATTAATTAATATCGATAAAACTAAATTAATGCAATTTAAGCAGAAAACAAAAAACATTTTACGTTCTCGAATAGAATTTAACGGTAAAAAAGTAGAATTGACGACTACAACAAAATTTCTCGGCGTACACATAGATGACAATTTGAAGTGGCAAAGTCATATAGAGTTTGTTTGCAAAAAAGTATCGCAGTCATCTTATGGTTTATTTATGCTAGCTAAAAAGGTCAATCTTAACACATTACTCGTAGCTTATCATAGTAATGTTGCTTCTAGACTCAGATACGCAATCATATTCTGGGGAAATACTACCAACTGGGATAAAGTTTTAAAGTGTCAAAAAAAAAGGTGCGTGCGAGCTATGTGTAGTCTCAATAGAACTGACAGCTGCAAGGAACACTTTAAAAAATTAAAAATACTTACCGTGCCATCTTTATATATTTTTGAAATGGCTTTGTTTATTAGAAATCATCCATCACTATTTACATTGGAGCATAAATCGCGCAATAGAAGTCACTTGTATAGTAACCTTGCCAGTCAGCATAGAACTACCCTCTTTAGTAACAGTGTGTTCGCTATGGCCACAAGGATTTACAATAGGATTCCTAATGACATAAAGGAGTGTAGCAATATTCGTATGTTTAAAAATAAATTGTTCCAATTTCTATTAGAACATTGCTATTACTCTGTTGCTGAATTTTTATCGACTAGAATCTTTTGAATGTTTCATGTCCCCTTGACTATAATTTATTGTTGTGATTGTCTTATGTCTGTCATTTGACTAATAGTAATAATAGCATTTTTATTTAATTTGCAATGGAATTTATATCAAAGTATTAGAATTTTATTATCATTTTAATTTATATTATTCAATAATTTGTATGCCCAAGTGGCTGATCATGGTATGAACATTGTTAAGTACTTATATAATTATATGTGATGAACACCTGTATGCAACCCATGTATCACAAATAAACCATTTGATTTGATTTGATTTGACAGTCATTGTAAGTGAGGTATATCTCGCTCAAATCTGGAGCAGCCCGAGTGGGGAAGTACCTCCACCTTACAGAACACCGCAGCCAAATAACGCTACTGTTCGGTAGTGTTGTGTTCCTGTGGTGAGTAAGGTCGCCAGAGGCCCTAGACAAGTTGCTTTTCTGTTATCGTTCACGCCAAACGACAAGCACAAAATGTATGGCAATGACATTAGCTGCTGAAAAGTCACGTGACTCACAAATGTCACTTCCATGCATTTTATCCGTAGCGTTTGACGCTAACGCTAACAGAAAAGTAACTTGTCTAGGGCCTCTGAGCTGCTGAGGATGCGCTGTGTTGACTATACTAATATTATAATGCTGGAGAGTTTGTTTAAACATCACGCTATGACCCTTAGGAGCCGAGCAACGGAGATAAATCTGCGGGGAACAGCTAGTATAGGGCTGCCATACGTCCCGGTACACCGGGACATGTCCCGGTTTGAAGCGTTGTGTCCCAGTGTCCCGGTCAGTAAGTCAATTGTCCCGGTTTGGTACCTAGCTAGACAAGCATAGTTCTATACACGAAAAAAAAGCAAATCTTCTCAAAATGTGCCACTTTGCAATTTGCCTTTGCAATCCCGGCCACGACGCTCATGATTCATGATTCGACGAGTCGACGAGTGTTTTCATTGACCTCATCGCAGTGAAAGAAACAACGAAGTGTGAAAAGGGTTACCTACTTTTAAAAAGTCAGACTTCAAAAATCTATACTATTATAAAATTGTAAACAAGCTGTGTCTGTACATTGAAGATATTTCAGAAAAAAACAGTCGGGATGTAAAATTATATATGTAATTACTGGGACGTAATTATACCTAAAAAGTTTTTTTTTAGATTTTTGTCTGTTTGTCTGTTTATCTGTTTGTCTGTTTGTGCGCGCATCACGCAAAAAGTACTGAACGGATTTGGCGGATGTGGTTTTCACAGTTCGATAGCTTAGGGTCCAACTTAAAATCTAAGCCACGTTTTAAGTCTAGTATATAATATGAATGATCAAACAAATAGTTGCACTAGTGAGAACGTAATACCTAACCAAGTCTATGAAAATTAGGATGTCGTTTTTAGGGTTCCGTACCAAAATGGTAAAAAAGGAACCTTTATGGTGCGACTTCGTCGGTCTGTCTGTCTGTCTGTCACACCTGCTTATTTCAGCAACTACTTATGATATCGACTTGAAATTTGGAACAGTTATAAAGAATGCTTGTCCAACTTTATTGAAAATGAAAAAAATAAAAAAATATTTTTATTTTCATTGCAAAAGGGGCCGGAGTGGGGGTCCAAAATTTCAAAGTGGGGTTACTGGGTCAAGTGAAAAATCTGAAATAATTAGAGTTGATAGGAATTGACCCAAATATTGCACCAAAAATAAAACGATGTTCCTAATTAGTACAGTTTTTTCAAAATCATCAAAATTCTTTCACAAACAAACATAGTTTTGCGGTCCGGTCTTTTTCACTTTATACGTCCAAAACTGATACGGAACCCTCGGTGCGCGAGTACGACTCGCACTTGCCCGGTTTTTTCGATTGATCGTTGTTGAATTTTCGCATTTTAATTAGTTTTAATAATTATCTACCGAAAATGTAAGGTAAAAGTTGGAAAGCTTAGGTGTGAAAGATTCTGATTTCACTTTTTTTTTTTTCCAAATGTCGGTCGGCGTTTCAACATTTATGGCAGCCCCAAGCTAGTAGTATAAAAAACAACAATTCTTCTGATTTCAGTCACAAAAACAGGTCGTGAACTCTGCGATAGCCTTATAGAGAACTTTCTGAGGCCGTTTCGACGTCTGCAGAACTCGGAGCGACGCCAACGACTGCTCGACTCAATAAACAAGGCTTTAAAGTCGCGGTTTCCTCTTCTAATTTCGAGGAAACCCAGTGAAGAATTCTTTCTGATGAGCGGTGAAGGTATTACACTAGAGAAGACACCGCATTAGACGTTGTTGTTCCAATCAACTGCGGTAAAACAGCCGCACTTCACGTAGTAGATAAATGTCGCATCTATTCTATTGTTTTTAGGGTTCCGTACCAAAATGGTAAAAAAGGAACCCTTAGTGTGCGACTTCGTCTGTCTGTCTGACTGTCTGTCACACCTGCTTATTTCAGAAACTACTAATGCTATCGACTTGAAATTTGGAACAGTTATAAAAAATACTTGCCCAACTTTATTGAAAATAAAAAGAGTCAAAAATTTTTATTATTTTCATTGCAAAAGGGGCCGGAGTGGGGGTCCGAAATGTTAAAATGGAGTTACTAGGTCAAATGACATATCATATGAAAGGGCTTGATTTGCACATTTCAAAATATATTTTCATTTTATTTTATGTCTCCCAGTTTTCGAGATATGATGAAAAATGTCTGAAAAAATACCATTTTAGAGTTGATAGGAATTGACCCAAATATTGCACCAAAAATAAAACGATGTTCCTAACTAGTGCAGCTTTTTCAAAATCATCAAAATTCCTTCACAAACAAACTTAGTTATGCGGTCCGGTTTTTTTCACTTTATACGTCCAAAACTGATACGGAACGCTTGGTGCGCGAGTACGACTCGCACTTGGCCGGTTTTTGTCACGTGTCACACGGCGTTTGGAACATGATGTTTGTTCAATGTGTCTGCTCTAGTGTTATACATACATCAGTTCATCACCCACTTAAAATAGGTACTTTACCCAACTTAAATTGACCAACCACGCAACCCCGGATGTCTATTCAACGTAATAAAGAGGTCCTCAAAGCGCATACCGTCGAAATTCTCATAACATCACAATAAGAATTGCTCAGGAATAAATGCGGACAATTACCACGCCTCTTTTGAAATCTGGGAATCGGGAAGAGCGAGTGAAATACAATTGCAAGGAGTAAAGAGATTATAAATGAATGAAGGTATTTCGGTGAAGTAGGTACCTACTTACTGTACGGTACAGATAGGGAGAGGGGGAAAAGTGTAGAGGGGGACAGTGGGAAAGGGGGGAGAGGGGGCAGGGGGAATGGGGAGAAGGTGAAAGTTGGAGTGGGGAGAGGGAGAAAGATGGAAGGCGAGGGGGACAGAGGAGAGGGGGAATGGGGAGAGGGGAGCGGAAGGGATGGGGAGAGAGGGGAATGGGGGAGATGGGGGTAGAAGACAGTTTGGCGAAGTAGCTGAGCGATTGAATGCTGTGTGATGTGTCGCGGGTTCGGTATCTTCTATCTATACAGTACGCACCAGCCGGCCTAGCATGAACACGATAGAAACGGGTTTTGTCTACATAGAAATAGACAAAGTGACAGATTTCATTCATAAAACGTAGAAATCTGTGCCTCCTGTGATAAGTGATACAAGTCAAAAAACGTCATTTTACAGGACAGCAAAAACAAGTTTAAAAAAATCTAGTTCGTTAATTAAGTGGGCTATGTTATATATCAGTGCACTCTTTTGTAGAACAAAACATTTTCTTTCTCTATATAATTTAGAGTTTTTGATAGATATTTAATTTTGGAAGTAATTCATGAAAATCCTGCGACTTGTAACTTTTACTTAGTTTTTTATGTGCTAAAATTAAGTTAATTATGATACTTGTACAGTTAAATTACGTTGCACCAAGCTTGCACCAACAAATTGGCTTAGTGTAAACTGATATACATGAAGTTAAAACGTCTAATAACTCATTAGAATAATAATTCTAGCAAAATGTAGCAAAAGAATTTGTTCAAAGGGATATTACTCTAGTCACATCAAAATTCACGATAAATATACTGAAAAATAAAATGTGAAGTTAAATACAATAGCATTTAAATCACGAAGCACGAAAAATAGTGTGTTAAGTGCTCGCTAGAGTATTATTGTTCTGTGGTTAAGTGACCGGTTTTGGGGTTACAACTTGACAAATATCGATTGTCACGAATTTTTTGCCAAAATCCCTATAGTTGTATCACTTTGCACAAAATTATCTCCGAAACTATAGCAGATAGAAGAACGTGAGTTAGACCAAAAAACACGTTTTTTTTTTGATAATGCTCATGTGAGAATCACAAAAAGGGTACAACTCGAGTTATATCACTTAGCACAGGAGGCACAGAAATGTTTCTACAATCTGTCACTTTGTCTATTTCTATGTAGACAAAACCCGTTTATATCGTGGTCATGCTAGGCCGGCAGTAAATACACATCGAGCTTTAGAAGGAGATATCGGCTAGCTTCGTCTTTATAGAGCGTCATCTCTGTCGCACGAAGCACTAACAGTCCGGTATCTAATAAACAAGTCAGCGACAAAACGTCACATAGGCATGAGTGATGGATACGACGCTCTACAAAGGTAATATCTGCCGCGTAGAACTCAAAGTCGGTTTAAAATTCCCACCACAAAAAAAGAACAAAATACCATTCAAAAATCAGTGTAAAACAAATGTTTCCAGTCAGTGTTGCTAACTGCAAAAAAGGAAATATAACCGGTGTTACCACATACAAATATGGTTAGCCGGGAATGCTCACTTTTCGCGCGAAAACATTATTTGCAAGAGATTGTGTAAATAGCGAAGTGTAATGAAATGTGTTTGTGCTTGTGGAGAGCGGATGCATCTATTTGAAGTTTTGGTTAGAACTGGTCACAACGAAAAGAAAAGGAAGAAGGTCCACTCAGGTCCACTCAATACAAAAGTCGGTTTTTTATACGACACGGTGGCAAATAGGCGTACGGTCCGCCTGATGGTAAGCAGGTACGGTCATAGCCAATGACTTTGGGGGATCATTCCGATTAGGTCGCAGCTAATGACTTTGGGGGGAGGGGCATACCGATTAGTGTCGATTTGCTATACTTACCGTGAATTACTGCTTTGTCAATTTGACGTGTACGGTTTTAGGAGGGGGTCATGACCCCTACAACCCCTACCCCTCGGACCGCCACTGATGGCAAGTGGTTACCATAGCCTATGAAATGCATCTACGAGTATCACTCGTTACCGACCCTCTAAAATGTGTATTCGCTGTGCCGACAGCTTACACAAGCAGGTCCCCCGCTGTCAACACAGCGCATCCTCAGCAGCTCTGGCGACCTTACTCACCACAGGAACACAACACTACCGAACAGTAGCGTTATTTGGCTGTGGTGGTCTGTAAGGTGGAGGTACTTCCCCAGTCGGGCTGCTCGCGTATAATTCCTCTGTTATGATTATGAGTAATTATCATCAAATCCCAAGTAAATAACAAAAAAAACAATTGCGACTTGAATATTACTTTCACGGGTTTTATTAAATTGAACTTCTGACCATATCCGCTATGTGTCCCATTTACTAAGAAGGATGTAGCGTTAGGCAGAACGCTTTGTTTCCTTGGCTTTCTGCTAAACAAGGCTTGTTTCCTTTGCCTATTTGTGAATGGCGGGAAAGTAAGGACTAAGGTATGTCAACAATATATTTTTTTAAAAACCGGACATGTGCTAATACCACTCGCGCCCTAAGGGTTCCGAAATATACAATAGCGCCATCTATGCCGCTATTACATTCTAGTAGATCTATATATCATATCTTGGTCATAGATGGCGCTACTGCCTACTTCTAGTGGCGCCATCTATGAGCAGATGGCTTCACTTACGGTCCGGTGACGGACAACAAAGTGATCCTATAAGGGTTCCGTTTTTCCTTTTGAGGTACGGAACCCAAAAAAAACTATTTTATTTATGCAGTATTTCCTAATGTTTAGTAAATAATTAAATGAAGAGTGGAATAAAAAATGTTAACACTGATAGTATTTTGTTTATGTTTTTCAAGTGTTTGGTAGGCAAAAACCATAGACATAGAATACTATAGACTGAGCCTAAGGACAAAAAGCCGCTGGCCGTTTTTTGTTTGTGTGCGGTGCTAGATTTGTATTAGTGTGCGTGACTAGGAAAGAGAGGAGAGGCTCGTGGCTAAATGACAGCCGCGCTGATCGATCGATCTGCGAGGTTAAGCTGCGCTTGCCGCGGTCAGTCCTTGGATGGGTGACCGTTCTTTACACATCGAGACCCCTCCGTGCCTCGGAGAGCACGTTAAGCAGTCGGTCCCGGTTGTCATAGGAATATCTTTGACAATCGTTACGGGTAGTCAGATGCCCCAAAGTCTGACAGCTGGTCTAACATTCGAATACCGGTATTACCCATTAATTGGGTTGTGGAGGTCAGATGGCAGTCGCTCCACGTAAAATATTGATATTCGGCCAAAACTAGTTAGACTGGATGCCGACCCCAATATAATTTGGGAAAAGGCTAGGCAGATGGTGCGTGACTAGGAAAGAGTTGACTGGTTGACGCTTCAGTGACGTCGCTGTATCAAAACATTGCGCCAATGCGCGGTGTACTTTACAGTGACGTCACTGTATCACTGTCGACAAGAAATGACAGCTTTCACACAGTATACAGACACGGTTAGATTAACTCCAGTATATTATTCCTCCAAGGCAAAAACTTATTAGCACCTACAAAAAATGTTATGGCAATAATGCATAGGTAGGTAAAAAGTGTGTTGCTAACAGTTTAAATTCATAACTAGCTGTTCTCCGCGGTTTCACCCTCATTGCTCGCCTAAGGGTCGTAGCGTCATGTTAAATAGCCTATACTATTTCTCATGAATCTGGCTTATTAAGCAAAAATATTTTTTCGAATCCAACTGGTAGTTCCAGAGATTAGCGCGTTCAAACAAACTCTTCAGCTTTATAGTATACCTACTTTAGATCAGTGGTTCTTAAACTTTTTGTAGCCGAAGACCACTTTCAGAATAGGATGTTAACTACTTTTTTTTTTATTGTGAATCTGTAAACTATTTGAAAACAGACAATTAACACCAAAAAAACCGATGAAACATCTACAAAATTGGTAAAGTTATAAGCGTTTTAAAATGATTTGCTAGACACGGACGGCACTACCTACTAGTGACGTAACACCACTTACGTCCGCTTCGCGCGACAAAGACGGAGCGATACTCCCTCCAAAAACTTTAAAAGCGTCTATGTTTTCCATTTTGTAATAAATTATTATTTTTGCTTTTACTTTTTTGTTGTGCCTATTCCTTCTTTGAAATAAAATAATTTATTTGTACTTTTTTAATAGTAGGCCACTACCGTATTCCTAGAAATTTCACGGAACCCCTGTCGAAGAAAATTTTAGGAAAACAAACGAACGAGCAGTCACACATGCGTGAAATACTGCATAATTTTCCTAATTTAAAATACCTTAAGAATGAACTTAGTGGCCCTGGGAATTACATCACGGACCCCCAAGGGGTCCGTGGACCCCACTTTAAGAAACCCTGCTTTAGATAGATTATAGAGCGTTTAAGTATATTTAGCGAAGTGTTTAAGAAAATCCCCGTTCTTGTGCTTGCCAGCACGATTGCAGTACAAGAGTTCCTGGGTTCGATCCCCGGATCTGGAATTTGGGTTTTTCTGACTCTAAAATCGCTTAAGTTTTTATGCAAACCCAGGCAGAGTCGGGGCGGCCACAAGTTCTATATATTAAAGACACAAGTACCTACGGCAAGCTCCCACACTAGTTATTTTATGTATCTGGGAGCTGTATCTAACGAGTGTGCAGGCAACTTTTTATCTAGAATGACTTTGTAGGGTATGCTCTGTCTAATCATAGACAAAAACTCTGTGATTACGACAGGTCCACGTCCTAATGGCGGACTTGAAGTACATTGCCTTTGCCTTAATAACACGCTGGGATTCGTTATGGTTGGAGTTTTTAACTGATTTAAAAAGGTTATGTGAATTTTTAACCTTATCCTATCCTATCCTACTAATGGTGCCGATTCTGTTGTTTACCAACTAAACTAATTTAGTCTCATTACGTCTCTTTCTAATAAAAAACATGAGAAAAGGATATAAGATATTTAATCCTGTCAAATTAGTCCACTTGAATAGTTTTGTTGTCAATTTAGTTGTAATCGCGAAAGGTCACGACTATTTCCCCTAAATGACAAGGGCGTAGACTAATTTGACAGTTCTAAATATTTTTTGTCCTTTTTCAATGTTATTTGTAAGAAAGAGATGTAGTGTTATTAAAATTAGTTTAGTGCGACGTTCAACAGAATCAGCACCAATATCCTACTAATATTATAAACGTGAAAGTTTGTGAGGATGTATGGATAGATGTATGCATGGATGTATAGATGTTTGTTACTCTTTCACGCAAAAACTACTGAATGAATTTTGATGAAACTTTACAGTAATATAGCTTATATATCAGAATAACACATAGGCTACTTTTTATCCCAAAAATGCGGGCAAAGCCGCGGGTGGAAGCTAGTTCAAAATAAAAGACTTCCAACTGAAAAATTTACTAAATAATGTTCAACTGATCCGGGTGTGACATGGTATGGTAGCTTAGTGGTTAGAAAGACGCCACGGTACGGCAGAGATGCCGGGTTCAAGTCCCACCCGTGTTATACCTAACTAGCACTTTGCCCGCGACTTCGTCCGCGTGACCACTGTGCATTTTTCCGGGATAAAAAGTAGCCTATAGCACTCAGTGATAATGTAGCTTCGTATTAGTGAAAGAATTTTCAGAATCGGTTCAGTAGTTCCGGAGATTACCCCCTACATGCAAACTTACAAACTTTACCTCTTTATAATATATTAGTATTATACAGGATGGCAGGTTAAACAGTGGAAATATTTAAAGTGGTCATTGAACTCATCACTATGAACAACTTTTACTATGGGACCAACCCTGAAATCGCGAAAAAAAAATCAGCTGTTCCATACATTTTGTTGAGTTATGTGAACATAAATGTATGGAACAGCTGAATTTTTTTTCGCGATTTCAGGGTTGGTCCTAATAGTAAAAGTTGTTCATAATGATAAGTGAAATACCCCTTAAAATATTTCTACTGTCACTCTGTATAGACTAGTTGTTCCCCGCGGTTTCACCCCCGTTGCTCGGCTCCTAAGGGTCGTAGCGTGATATTAAATAGCCTATACTATTCCTCATGACTTTGGCTATTATACTTAGGGATCACAAAAAGATTTTTTCGAATCCGACTGGTAGTTCCTAATCTCTGGAACTACCAGTCGGATTCGAAAAAATCTTCTCGAAAGCGCGTTCAAACAAACTCTTCAGGTTTATAATATTAGTATAGATTAGTTTATTGAAGAATAATAGTATTACGTAGGTATACACAGCCAACGGTAACAGATAGAGACGAAAATATTGTCAGTCTTGAATCTTGATTACGCATAATTTAATTAAGAATAATGATGAAGAGGTTATTAATGTATCACTAGAAATATTACTGTCGAGCGGTCGATAAAAAATAATAGAAATATTGCACAATCGGATATATTGACGATGTTTGCTAAGCATAATAGAAATGATCTTTATTGAAGGAAGTGGTGGTTATAGTTATACGAAAGATAGAATTCTCTTTGTATTCAAATTTAAGGAGAATAAGCCGCTTCAGGTAATATTACATTGAATCGATATCTGTTTCATTTCTAAAGACATAACACCTACTTACTTGATATAAAATATGTAATTAAAAGTTCAATTTTTAAAATAATCTCTTTGGATTCATACGGTTTTGATTGATAGATAGATTGGATATTCTTTATTGTTTTTTTGTGGGTCATTGCTTTATTGTAGGAACATCATATTTTTATTTCTAACAAAGTACAATGACGGCGATATCTTACCACTGATAGCGATATCTACCAGACAACTTTTGGATGGACTGAAAGAACTTAAATGAAATAAGGGGGTAGTTCGTGACGCATTTTTGCGATCCAAGATTACATTGATAAGACAGCCAACGACATCTTCATCATCATCGTTATGCTCCGCCATTCTCTGCCTACTGCAAGGCGTAAGCCTCCCCCAAAAAAAAAACACCGTTTCTCAACATTCCGTATGCGTAAAACCAGGTACCGCCATACCAAAACCATGAATAAAGGAATCTATTTATGCGTAAATTATTAGACGGACATTGGCGACTGTCGTCTGACCGGATTATACAAAACCCGGCACGAATGTAGAGCTTAATCACTTTAAGCGATTTTGGACCTTACTTGAAACCCTCACCACTTCACCAAGAGTTCAAAATAAACCACCTGATATAATCCTCAAATCGCCTCGAACGACACCCGCACTTGTTCACTTCAAGGTCGAAACAGCCCCTTAGAAAGAAAAAGTCATTGAAACATTTTCGTAACCCAAATTCAGTAGGTAAAGATTCAAAAACGCTCGAAGACATCTTTTGTGTAATTTCATCCAATAAATAATTTCACTAACAGAAAATTCTTTACTAAGAACGGTAGCTTTGATCAAAATACACAGTTTTCTGTCAATATCATTCAAAAAGCCTTAAAGCGAAGTCATAAAAATTGGACAAAGAAGGGATTGTGCTTATTAGTATAGATTAAAGCTCTATTGAGCAAACCTTTGTGATTGGTTAACCTTTTTTATTCATAATCCTTTTTAAGATGAGTGTGTAACGCCGAAAATTTTGAAGTTTGAAGAAGAATGGTTTCATTTGATAAATTATAATCCTTACTACTTAATATGATAATTTAATGTCAAGTAATTGGAGGAGTAATGAGATGTTATGTATGTGCCGTATTGTTTTGGTCTTGTGATACAAATAACGTTTAACTTCAAATGTATCTTAAGAACAATTGTCATTATCTTGGCCGGTGAACGCCTAAGTAAATAACTATCTCATTTTTGCTATCAATGAAGTGATAAACTATCTACAATGCGATCAACTTCAGCGCCTTCAGCACTCGGTTTCCAGCACTTCATAGGCTGCTGGTTACTTTTATCTTTATTTAGCTTGGCTGCCAAATTTGGTGCCATGGTACTCTTTTTTAAGTTTTCCAACATAGGATTACATTTTGTTTGATTACATGAAACAAAAAACAAATATTATTTATGCCACAGTGTCTTATAACAAAAGGTATTTATAAGGTACCTTGGCACTAATTTCTACTGCATAACCTGTCAAATTAAAACACTGACAAGCGTGATTCTACATGACAAATAGCTAATACCCTCAACCTCGGCCATTCTTCTTGGATGAACGTTGAAGGAGATTTTTTCAGCGGTCAATTTAACCTTTTGCATCCCATAGGCACTTGCAAAAAAAGTGGCCTTTCGCCGAAATGTTTTTTTTTGCAAGACGACCGCCATGGGAATACAAAAGTATTTTGTATTTGGCTTATAGTTATCTTTTTAATGGCTCGGAGGCTCGAGGCGGTATCAAAGAGATATTTTGGCTAGAAATCTTGTATTATTCGTTATCTCCGGTTACGAAATGGCCACCCCGCGTCTTCATGTGTTATGGCTTTTATATTTGAGAACCATTATCCATAATGTGGGCCCTTGATGTTCTAAAAGTGGGCCTTCTTACAGACCACTGTAATACAATTTTGAGAAAATATATTTGCTATTTATTTATTTATTTTATTTATTTAATTCTTTATGCACAAGTAAAAAGCACTGTACAAAGGCGGACTTAATGCCTTATTTGCTATTGCTTGCCTTTTATTTATAAGACGAAGTTATTTCTAACCAGCACTTTACCTGCGACTTCATCCACGTGACCCACAGGAGCTGTGCATTTTTCAGGATAAAAAGTAGCCTATAACACACAAGGATATTGTAGCTTCCTATTAGTGTAATCATTTTCAAAATCGGATCCGTAGTTTCTGAGATTACCATACATACAAACTTACAAACTTTAGCTGTATATAATATTAGTATAAATATTATGTATATCTTGCTTGAGTCAAATTAAAATAATTTTCTCAAACAAAAAAGCTCTTGGAAATCATATTCCTCATCACTGTATTGTTTTTATAGCATTGATCATGTTCTTGACAGAATCCTTACCTACGCCTTTTGCAAATGCCATAGCAAAATAGGAAGCTGTCGTTTTTTTCGCAAATTATTCACGGAAGCCAGCATCTAAAGCACATGACAGGTCATCTTTGCACCCTTCACGATTATTAGGTGTGTACTACTAAAAAACACGATAAACTTGAAATAAAGAAACAATTTCACGCATACAATCGTACTCCCTCTGTTTATTATTTACCCCTTCTTAACATTGTAGATAAATATCTAACAATACAATATCGAGCGCTTCCTTAGTTGAAGCCCTACAAATAAATCACTCCTGGCCAAACCAGTTTTGTTTTTGAAATGGCTGCGTTCCCGCCAAAACAGCTGTTCACGTGAGAAATTAACATTCAAATCAAGTATTTGCTAACAAAATGTCATTGTTAACTGTTTATACATGTTTTAAATTATTTTTAAATACATTTTCGGTCAGGCAACTTTGTTTTCTTTATGTATTATCTAGCTAGTTGGCTGAAGCCGTGGCAGTTAGACAAATACTTGAAATTAGGGGTCAAGTTATGATGGGCGAGAATGTCTAAAGTAGGCTGACCTCTATGTTGGTACTGGTGATTTTAAATTTGAGTTCAACTTAAATTGGTAAGCTAATCTTGTCAGTTTATTTAAAACATTTTTTTTGCAAATAACTTATTTTAACATGCTGTTCGAATTATTTCGCATCTCATTAATCTCTATCCCTTTCCAACCCAGTTAAAGTGATCATGAGTTTCGACTTTACAAAATTCTTTACTTTGACTTTACTTTACGACCTAGTAAACAAGCGATGATTAAATTAAACAGCTTTTATGTCAATTGTCATCTCTATTCGTTATCAACAATGACGTAGGTAGGTAGGTACCTACCTATACATATATCATTGGTTATCAATTTGTCATACAAATTAATGACAAGGATAGTTGTTTATTTAATCAGTGGTTTAAAAGTGAGGCGTCTTAGGTAATGATTGATTGTGAATTACATTTAATGAAAAAATATTTAACAACAATTTTTTTTCATGCTTCCCGCCATGCATCCTACCATAAGACCACAGACTATTGTGGTCTTGTGGTAGAATAATAAACATTGAATAGCCAACGAATCATAGGTTATTTTCCATAGCATAATGCTGTGCTGTCTTTTCTTGGAAATACCCAAAAAACAGTAGGTAATCAATAGACACCGATATATTTCGGACCACGTGTAGAAATGCCATGCTTTTACAATGTTGGCACCGCGAAACAGATGACGTGTATCCTGTATCGCTAATGCTGGCACTTTTGATACATAGGGTACCTATTTCTGTGAGTAAATAGATGTTATTTTGCTAAACTATGATTTACCTATCTCCTTTACGATTAAGATGATTTGGCTAAGACCTTATAAAAGAAGTTCACCAAAAATGAAAAATAAGAGCAATGTTTTACAAAGTTAAAATGCGTCTTTGTTAATTTATTGGTTTAATTTTAACTCTATATGTAGGGATAGGGGTTTAATTCTATTTTCAAAGGAGTTTGTTTCAGTAAGTCCTACATAATACTGATAGGCAGAATGGGCAGAATACAGCCAAATGGCAGGACAAAATGTCAAAAAATATACAGAAGTCTAATGTCATGTTCGAGGTCTTAGCATAATCTTAATCATGCAAAGGCAATAACCTATACAGCCCATTGCGCGGGACAACCAGCTGACGTTTAAGCTTTCCTCCCAAACCGGTAATACTCAACAATAACCCTTATAATAACTAGTAAACACCAACCCATTGCTTGAAAACATGACAAAAGCTACCTATGTCGGCTAAAATGATGTTAATAAAGTATTGTAGAGTATTGTTAATTTTTTTTTAACTGTGACGCCTGGTTTTGGCGGGAATCAGCTGAGAGAGCAAACAGGTTGGACGGCCTCCTTGTACCATGAAACTCCTTGTTTTATTTATACGTGTTGGTAAGGAAAACAATTTTGAGTTTGAATTATGCTGATTTTAGCTAAGTATGAAAAGTTTAAGGAACCAAATTAATTATTTATGAGTAGGTTAAGTTAGGAATTAACCTATAGTAACTTTAAGTTTTAATACTTTGTTTCTTTCAATATGACTGTCGTGAATTCTGGTGCAAGTTAATATCACCCTAAAAGTTCGAATTCAACTGCGTAAACTTCTTTTAAATCTAGATTTATTTAACCAACTAATTTATAAAACCTGAATCAATCAATATTGTGTAATAAAAATCAAGTTTTAACAATTATTTATACAAAAAAGATCAAGAAACCATAAAAATCAATCAATAATAATAATGTCCTAGCGATACATTCCGATGGCGTTGCAAACTCAGTACAGGGGCGCCTCAGCTTCACCGATTTCAAATCAGCTGATGGAACGGGCGGCCATACTTTTTTTGTCTACTTTTTTTAAATTCGCTAACAGGTTCGGGTCGCTACGCATACGTTCTCGGAAAGCTAGAACTTTTTTTACATAAAATATTTGTAGCAGGTACAAAGTTCCGGGCTTTCAAACTATTGTTGAAAGTTAAATTTTCGGGTCTTTTAAGTGTTTATAAGGCCTTTCGGGTGTGATGGTGGGATTTTATCATGTAAGAATTCGATGGAGGTTACGCTTTTGATTGTAATCTGTCAGATTTACCGCCATTTTTTTAAATTCAACGTACTGTAACTTTCAAATCTAACAGTTTTCATTTTAAAACCGTTTTTCCAGTTATTTTAACCTAAAGATAATCAAAATGATATCTCCATCAGTAATGAGCACATAATATTCAAAATGACGTGTAAATATTTCGCGAGCTTTGTCCCATGTCTCGATTGTCCGAGTTCAAGGTCGCACTGGCAACGGCTGCAACTTTTGGAGATTATTGCGTTGTCTTTACATATTTTATTGTCTTTATATCATAGGTTTTATATTCCGAACCGATTTGAATTTGCAATTTGCAGAAATTATTTTTTAGAAGGCTGAATGGATGGTTTGTCTTTGCTCTTCAAAGACCTACGACCTCGCTCATTATTTTGCTAGGAAGCGTTATACAATGGCACATGATAGCGTTTTTTTTTGTACTGTCACGTCTGTCACTCTAACCTATTCGAGTCTTATATTAGTCTCCGATAGATGAAGGAATAAGAGGCGTATTAAAGAGATTTTCAACTGATGCAGATAGCATAAGCATAATCGGCCTATAATGTTCCCACTGCTGGGAAACAGGCCTCCTCTTTGAGAGGGAGTGGGCCGGAGTCCACCACGCGGGCCCAGTGCGGGTTGGTGGACGTCGCATGTCTTCGAATTTTTGGTTCTAGGACATGCCGGTTTCCTCACGATGTTTTCCTTCACCGCAGATGTGATACGGCATCTCAGTGGTTAGAGTGACGCCACGGGATTGCAGAGATCGTGGGTTCAAGCCCCGCCCGTGTCAGTTGTTTTTAAATCTTTTATTCATTAAATAACAATAAGATAAACTCATCATAGCCATCATAGGTAAACTGTGTCATAGCTGTGTTAAGTTAAAAATTCATAAAAATAAACATATTAATAGTGATGTAACACAATTACACAACATGATTCTAATTTCAAATCGATGTGTATCGAATCGAGCAGCTGATTTAGAAATATTTTTGTCAGACAATATTATTAATCCAATCCAGTCTTATATTAATAAAATTAAGTTGTAATAAGACTGGCTGTGCGTTAGAGGTTATTGGTATTTAAAATTGACGCTGTTCCGGGTCATGGATACCTTTTTTTCTTATTATAGTAGAAATTGATACTAAGTCTGTAATAGGTAATTGTTTTTTTATTAACAAATCGAAAACGAGCTGTTATGGAGACTTATATTGCATAATTTGGCTACCTTCAATAATGTAGCTATAGTGCATCACGAAATGAAGTGAAATACGAACAATTATTTATTTTCATGAGATTTATTCAGCAATAAAATTACTATGTATTTAATTTTCCGCGCAGAAACCGCTAATATTCCTACCAGACGGCTGTCATTTAGATATGTCAATGTCAAATAATTGACAGAAAGACGAAACGTACTACATAGTTGTTATTTTCGAACATGTCTTATTTCTACGCCCTGCACAACAAATATAGCGTGAAGATAGGCCTTTGAAATGACAAATCTAGACCTAAAAGCTTATCTCTTTATCGTAACGTCATAAATATTATAGATACCACGCGTAACCTTCATGGAGAAAAGCGCGGGCTGTCAAACGAAAGAAAACATACTATTATGGTCTTTACTACCTTCATATAAAGATTAATTTTC
Source organism: Thalpophila matura (assembly GCA_948465475.1). NCBI lineage: Eukaryota > Metazoa > Arthropoda > Insecta > Lepidoptera > Noctuidae > Thalpophila > Thalpophila matura. The sequence continues at coordinate 543,263 of OX419206.1, read as the reverse complement.
CTTAATTGCAGACGTTTCTTTTTGCTGTGGTATAATAATATCGATCGTGAGAAATATTACTTGTCAATCGAATAAAGACTTTAGCATCAGTATTAGAGTTGATTTTTGTTTGAATCTTAAACGCATACCTGTTCTGTGACCGACAGTGACCTCTTGAAAAAGCGAGGGAAAAATGCTTTATCGTGAACGCTGTTTGCTAATTGAAAAACAACTTTAGATACACATCATAAGATCGATTTTTGGGTGACAGAAACACTGGTGATGTAATATTTGATAACATTTTTGATTTATTAATGTAGTGCAGTGCATTCATGCTGATTTTGGTCGAATCTGTACTTTTGGCGGTAAAAGGAGGCCGGCCATCTTTATTTTCGTATTTTATGCCTTATTTCTCAATAAACTACCTTGTAAGCAAATAAAAGATAATTTTAATACGTAGATAACTTGTACATTGATAAAGCTCCCATATTTTTTGTATCTTTTCCATATTGAAGCAGCATGGCCGTCGTTATGTAAGTACCTTACTTTAGCCGGAATCGGTATTTTAGAAAATTAATCTGTTTTATTATGTTTAAAGTTATGTAGGATCTCAGAGCTGAGATTTTTGCATTGTAAATTAATCTACACTATTATAAAACTGTAAAAAACAGTCCGGATAGGGTATTGGGACGTAACTATGCCCAAAAATTCCAAAAAAATGTTGTAAAAGTAATTTGGTAGCTTGGAGTCCAGCTTAAAATCTAAGCCACATTCAATCTAATTCCGGTAGGTAGGTAGGTATAGCTTACCGACCATTACCTCCCGGATTTGATGTACTACTTACTCTGATTCTTGTGATTATTGTTTCACAGATATCAAACATTTATTGTTACTTGTCTATTATAATTCTAATGAACGGAACTTACACAACTGTATAATTATGTTTTTTTGACTGTGCCTTTACATGGTTTTTTTGGCAAAATTATTATTCAGAGCATGTAGCATGATGGAGTCCACAGACAGTTAAAAAAAATAAAAAACTTATGCAAGGCTGAATGAGAATACTTGTGCCCCAAGCCTAAAGAATGTACAAGTCAGCCATTGAAGTCAGCTGATTTTTTAACCCGCGCATGTTGTACTGATGCAACTCAAATGGTCTATTTCGGTCTTTTGGCAATTTTAATTGAAATTAGTGCAAATAAATACACGGGTTTCGTATTTTAAGAAACTAAAAAAATAACATGAAAAACGGACACTTCAAAGTCAAACTCAAAATGTGGTTTCATTGATAGACTAATAAATTATGTGTTTCCTTTGACAGACCTCCTATAGAGGGAGTCACATTTAAAGTACCTATAGTAGATATTTCATAAAATAGACCCTATTTTCGGCTTATATAGAGTTTGTTAAACTTCACAGCTGATTCCAAGAGTAGTTATAAATTATAACACAGTGTAAAAACACGTAATTTCATCTCATTTCTCGCAGACACGAAAAAACGTAGTCTTATTAAAATATTACCGCTAAAATCTCACCAATTTTGAACTATAGCCTTTAATCTGAGCCTGAAAGAGCTCAATTTAGTATAGCAACAAATTGTAGAAATGCAAACGGACCGGGAGAATTCCAGATTTAAAAACAACGGTATAGTAACCGACGCTTCGTTTCGCGCGCTTTTGCATCCTGCATACTTTACACTTACTGTTTTATAAATCTTATTGTATCTGAAATAAGGTTGAATTTTGATTGATTTGTCGAACATTTAAATTGGTGGAACGCTTGACAGATAAGGCTGAATGAGCTATTGAGTTCTTAGAAATTGAGAATTTATTCTAAACTTGAGAATTGATTTTCGTTTTGTTTATTTTATGGTTTGCAGATAGTCAGCTGTTTTTGTTTGCGTGGTTATAAATCAGCTGTACCTACCTACCTAGACTGTAGGTATTATATGTAACTTGCTTCTCGCTTTAGAAATGTTAAGAATTCCGAATGGTAAGTGCGAATAAATGCGAAAGTACTCATCAAGAATACCTCAGAGACATTGACTCTCCTTGGTTTTGGCACGGGGTCTCATCAGGAACAAAGGAACATTTGTTGAAATAACTCATAATAGATGGCGTTATATGTATCGATTTGTTATTGAAGTTTGTGTAAAATTGAGAACATGAAAAAATACATCATGAAAAATATTTGTTAAAATTTTGAAAAATCCTTTAAGCACGGAAAAATGTATAGCCCGAAGATAGCCCGCGCTAAATCGGTCACATTTCTTTGTATGAGATGAGGCATCTGTACGTATAGTATTATATTATCTGTGGTTTTGGAAACAGATGAACATTTATTCAGTAATTTCTTAAACACGAGGTAATTAAGTAGGTAACATCGACATATAGGTATGTTATTTTGCTAATTATTGTAGGTGTGTTTTTAGAAATAGGTAGGTGTTCAGAAGTCTCTTAGTATAATGTACTTATAATTATTGTAATATAAAATGTTTGATATAGGTACGACAAAAAAACATTACATAGGTACCTACTTATAAACAAAATTAAAAAAAAACAAACAAACAAAAATCGGCCAAGTGCGTGTCGGAGTAGGTACGCATACTGTGGAGTTCTGTAGAGAGGAATACTTCAGTTTTCCGTCCGCAAATATAAGTTTGTATTTTATTTGTTAAAGATTTCATGCAAAACAAACGGTAATTACTTTCTCTGTATAGGCGGAATACATTGCTTCATAAGTTTACAAGTTGTCAATCAAAGAAACTAAAAATCTTTGAATGTACGTTAAAAACACGCCAACATTGACCATTGTGTAAACTCTATAGTACCATAAACAGTTTTTTTAAAGCAATAAACTGGTTCTATTGTTCCTCTTTGCGGCAAATTACAGAAAAATGGATCATTTTTGTAAAGAGTTGTAAAAGTTGCCACCGGCGACAGCTGTTTAAGACTTTATTTTTAAACAAAGGTCCGCCCTCAGATCATAGAAACAAGGAGATATGCCATCATAGCAAATTAGTACGGGAACAAATGATGCCACTTTTAGTACATTTTTCAACACAATTACGCGCATAATTAAGCACTCCTTGTGAATAAAAAGATCTCCCACGCATTGAACATTCCGCACACCCTCAATCTAACACTGTTAATCGTCACTAAACTAAAACACTGTATTTATACCATTGATCGTGTTCGGTTCGTCGCCAGCGCGTACGTTTTTAATATGAGCAATTTGCTCAAGATCAGGCATCAAGCTCGATAGCGCCTTGGCACATCTCCTTGTTTCTATGATCTGAGGGTCCGCCAAATGTTTTGGCAATAAGCTTCAAACATACATGTAAACAGGTTTTTAAACTCGCATTTCGACAATTGCTTAGGTATCTAAAAGTCGGAAGTAAAATTACAGTAGTTACGACCACTGTTACAATTACCTACTCTACTTACTAACTTTTTTCCGAATACCTAGTCAGTCGGATTCCGATTCCAATAACAACTTTAAGTGCATAAGTATTAAGTACTCAATTACAGTGCGCTTCATATAAGAGGTCCCTCTCCCTTCAACACAATGTTGGCTCCCCTGAATGTCAGCATGTTTTAACGATTTTTAAAGGTTTCTTTCAGCATCAATTCTAGTTCACTACTTTTTAGCATCCTAGGCATAAAGGCATTACTTTAACACTTAAATCTAACATCGAACGTTCAAGACCTAAACAAAGTGACAGACAGGGGTGCCAACATAGCGTTGAACGGAACGTCTTAAATGTGAAACAGAGGACGATTTTGATATTATAGATATAGATACACGACTAAAAAATTTTTTTTACAATAAGATTTTCTACAAAATAATACCCATAATAATATTCTCTGAATCAAATAATCCCATGTGAGGAGCACTCTCATAATCCGTGATTTCCGAATATTTCACATTTGACTCATATCTTCAGAACTTCGGACGCACAATAGGTAGGTACATGACCATGTTTCATTCATAAAAATATGAATCAGCTTGGTGAATCCTAATCATTATCCGGGTTTGTTTAGGTATTTAACATAGTTGCACTTTGCCCATGACTTGGTCTACGTGAGCCGCAACATTTTTTGGGAGAAATAGCACTTTAACATAATGTAGCTTCCTATTAGTGAAAGAATTTTTAGAATCGGATCAGTAGTTACGGAGATAACCTCATAGAAACAAACTGACAAACTTTGTCAATTTACAATATTATGTATGTAGCACGGGCGTAGCGAAGAAAACAAAATAACAGAAATGTTATAAAAAATTGTATATTTCAGGGGGGAGGGGAGGTAAACCCCAAATCCCCCCCCTGGCTATAGCCCATGCTATGTAGATGATTTATGATTTTACTTTACGAAAAGTGATCATTAGACCTATTTTGGTCTCAACTTTTACCGGGTCCTACTTTGGACTAGTATTAGCCTTTTTTTTCGAGGTGGAAATCCTCATGGATGTCCCCCGTCCTGGGGAGGGCGGAGGGGTCTGTCACTCTTACTGACTGAAACCACCCCGGTGTTCCTCCAACTACCTTACTATTAACCCAAGTTAGGGTCAAGCTGCTAGACCGAGGGACTGCCACGATATTTCCTTGAATGAAGAAGAGGTACTGATTATGTAATTGGTAGACTATCACAGAGTCTAATCAGCAAACAGTTGATCTTGGGTCGAATCAAGTTGACCACTCCCTAGTCTATGGCTTGAAACTTCAAATTGTCAAACTACACCTATTTTAAAAATAGAGGTACCTATCTAAGTACTGATAGATCTATTTACTTAAATCTATCCATCATGGTTATCGCAACCAAATCTTTATCTATTTCTAGTAGATGAAAGCGCCGTTGCCCAGGAAGTGTTCCTAAGCCCCCCATATGATTTCACCGACCGTTAACTTATCGGTTACGTCACGGGCTCTTATCGGTAACGGTTCGTCGCGATAACCTCTGGGGTACCCACGGCCTTTAGGTTAGTGCGAACATCTTTGAAGAACTTTAAGATACGATTTGATAGTAATTAGTAACTTTCTGATTCACATAAGATTTTTTTATTCAATGTTAGGCTTGCGTTTGACCGCCATCTCGATGCGGTCTACGATGGAGCACGCTTGCCTAGAAGAAACCGATGCACTCGTGACTTGAAGATACCCAGTACCCCGATCATGAGTTTTTTTGACGTATAGTTTCGTTAACGTAAGCATATTTTGAATTTAAAATACAGCAGTCCTGGAACATTTTGATAAAATTTTATACAATTTGCACATTTAAAAAAATACAGAGAAATTAATTTAGTATTTAATTTATATAAATATTGTGTAACAAACGTGTATTTTGAATTCAAAATATGCTTACGTTAACGATACTACACGTCAAAAAAACTACTGATAGGGGTACAGATTGTAACTGTTGGGAAACACCCACTCGGGCAGCGCATTCCACTGCTTGGCGGAAGAATCACCACTTTTAGTAGGTATCCTTTTAGGTATTACTTTAACACATCCCTAAATCTACAAAAAACATACAACGTTATGACTGTGGTTATGACGTAGACAAAGTGACAGACAGAAGAACATAGCATCCAAGGGACTTCCTTTGTGAAACGCTCTTTATTTAATTATTATCAATCATCATCTCATCACATTTAGCGGACTACTTTTACGTCTTAGCGTATCAATGGCCATCTAAATAGTTCTTTTTAGCGTATCGATAGCCATCTAAATGTTCTTCTTAGCGTATCGATAGCCATCAAATTGTTCTTCATAAGCCGGGTCTCCTGCGACGTGTTTTCGTGTTCAATTGAACATCGAACATGTTTTCCGTTACGTGGTCGAGTGATTTTGCTAAACAAAACGCGTAGGCCACGCCCCTTTTTGTTCAATAAACATGTTCCATGTTCAATGCCATCTAAATTGTTCTTAGCTTATCGATCGCCATCTAAATTGTTATTCTTAGCGTATCAATGGCCATCTAAATTGTTTTTGTAGGCGTAGGATGCTGTAAATTACGCCATTTATGACGTCACAAGTGTCAAACAAAATCATACTTTGCCACATTGCAACAACATAGTGTCAAATATTTTAAGTAAGTAAATATAGCAAGTTTGATTGTTAAAATTCTCAGTACCTACCTACTCTGTCTCGTACAAAAAATATATCGTAAAATTTATTGTTGGCTATAAAGTTATATCTGTTAACACCATCGAGAAGAGATACGTTTAGAAATTAAAACAATACCACACACATTATAACGGTTATACAGGGTAAAATTAAAACCAGTGCGGATATTTTAGGAGGTGAAAGTACTCATGAATATGATCAACTTCTATTATGGGACCGACACTGAAATATGAAAAAATCAAAATCAGCTGTTCCCTACAAAAATGCACTACAACACGATCAAAATGTATGGAACAGCTGATTTTTTTCTTCATATTTCAGTGTCGGTCCCATAATAAAAGTTGATCATATTCAGGAGTACTTCACCTCCTAAAATATCCGCACTGGTTTTAATTTTACCCTGTATAAGTACCTACATATATGCCATGTTCTGATTTAATTTTGTCCATACATAAAATTATAGAGGTTTTAAGAGTCGTATTCCAGAACAGGTACCTAGGTGTGCATGCCAAGTCAAGTATGAATCTTAATTTGATTGTTGATTTGATTAAAATCTGTATATTTTAAGCATTTTCCAAACTGCCTACAATCAGAAAAAATACGAAACGAAAAAAAATACCGCGTGGCACAGCACAGCTAATACAAATGCTACAAAAATAATAATTGTCCATGGATCTATGAAACTGGCTGGTCACAAAACTAATAAAACAATTTTTATTGTCTGTGTCAATCAGCTGTTAAATTACCGCCATGTTTGTTCTTTGAATCTGTAAAAAATACGTGTTCGGAATTTTATTTAATTATAATGCTATGAAGAACTTTTATTACTTAGTATTGATCGGATTTCTAATAGAACCTTAACATAACATCACGCGTGTATTCCCCGAAGGATTAGGCAATAGGCAGGGCGGCAGGGGTATATAATTACAACACACATTTCGCCAGATTAGGTTCGAAAATAGCATAATCGGCCTATAATGTTCCCACTGCTGGGACACAGGCCTCCTCTCTGTGAGAGGGAGTGGGCCGTAGTCCACCACGCGGGCCCAGTGCGGGTTGGTGGACGACACATGTCTTCGAATTTTTGGTTCTAGGACATGCCGGTTTCCTCACGATGTTTTCCTTCACCGTTAAAGCAAGTGATAATTAATTTCTAATACGCACATGACTTCGAAAAGTCAGCGGTGCGTGCCTCGGAATCGAACTCGAACCATTCGCCGTGGGAGGCACATGGTTAGACCACTAGGCTATCACTGCTTTTCGAAAATAGTAAAGTCAATATACCTCAAACTTTACTGTCAACTGTCACTTGAAAAGTAAGGCTTGCAAAGAAAATTAATTTGCGATTTACGTTTTTTTTTACTTTATTGAATTGAGTCATCATTTTACCAAATATTTATTGTAATAGATTTTTTACAATTATGTAGGACATTACAGTATAACGCAAGGTCATTTCTATACTTGGATAGCATTGTACGACTTAGTAGGCAAAATGTTTTTTTTTTGTGACCATTTTTTTTTTAATTTCGCGTCAATACGCAGCCGTAACAGTTTCATCCTTCAATGATTGAAATAAAATTAACAAACAACACTTAGCTCAGATTCTTTACTTTAAAAAAATAACAAGCACGTCGGTTATTTCAAACGAAAGCAGAGGATATTCAAACGTCGTAACGGGCGATTCGAATCGGAAAGGACGTTACGTTACGAGTGAGATGTTTTTTGTGGAACTAGTACCTGTTTTGTAAGGCTCGGTTGGAAAGAAAAAGAAATCATTATCTAACTCGCCTTAAAGTGGTGTCAGTATTTTTATTATGTACTAGTTGTGCCCCGGTGTTTCACCCGCTGATAACCTATTTTAAAAGAAATTGGATTTTGTTATCACTACATAGTATAAAACAAAGTCGCTTCCCGCTCTCTGTCTGTCCCTATGTATGCTCAGATCTTTAAAACTACCTACGCAACGGATTTTGATGCGGTGTTTTTAAATAGGAGAAGTGATTAAATAGAAAGGTTTATTTATATGTGCTATAATACATCCCAAAAAACGCGACCGAAGCCGCGTGCGGAAGCTAGTTAAATTATATAAGACATTTCAAAAACAACTGACACAGACGGGGTTTGGACCCGCCTCTGAGCTACTGTGTCTTCGCCTGAATCAGTTGAAATTTGAAATGCCTTAAAATACGCCTCTTCTGAGCGTTGGTGACATCTACCGGAGACTATAGTTCATGAAATATAGCTTGATTCCTGTGACAGATGTCAAATACGAACAAATAATGTCAAAATGCATTCAAAATGTACGTATTTGACATCTGTCACAGGATGACGGGACTCTCACTATATTTTACGAACTAAATTACAGACTCCAACTCAATGCTTCTAACTTTGCAGTTAGAAGGACATCGATACGATATCACCAATTCACCATTTATACATTATAAATACCTATATACATATACAGGGTGGCAGGTTATACAGTGGAAATATTTTAAGGGGTCATTGTACTCATCATTATGAACAACTTTTACTATGGGACCAACCCTGAAATCGCGAAAAAAAAATCAGCTGTTCCATACATTTTGTTGAATTATGTGAACATAAATGTATGGAACAGCTGATTTTTCTTTCGCGATTTCCGGGTTGGTCCAATAGTAAAAGTTGTTCATAATGATGAGTGCAATGACACCTTAAATAAGATCAGCGAACGAAGCACGTGGTTGCTTGATTCTAGCATTGGAAATTATGTAATTGGAGTTGTATTTTAGGGTTCCGCACCTCAAAAAGAAATAAGGAACCCTCATAGGAACCTTAATTGTCCCGCGTATGTCTAAGGAGACATGCCATCATAGCAAATTAGTACCGGAACAACTGATTCCACTTTTAGTACATTTTTCGACACAATTACGCGCATAATTAAGCGCTCCTTGTGAATAAAAAGATCTCCCACGCATTAAACATTCCGCACACCCTCAATCTAACACTGTTAATCGTTACTCAACACTAGCACTAAACTAAAACACTGTATTTATACCATCGATCGTGTTTGGTTCGTCGCCAGCGCGTACCTACGTTTTTAATATGAGCAATTTGCTCAAAATCAGGCATCAAGCTCGATAGCGCCCTGGCACATCTCCCTTATTTCTATGATCTGAGGTCAAGACCCTTTTTATTGGGAACGCGTGGAGGTATCAAGTTGAACTGTTAGGTTTTTGCGATCACTACACATTTTAATAAAACAAGTTTTAACGGATTACATCGCGTTTATTTGGTGCTGAAAGAAAACTTCCAACACCGTTAAAATCGTGACATATTGACATTCAGGGGAGCCAACATGTAAAGACCGTATCACATAGACGCTATTAGCGTCTATGTGATACGGTCTTTACATTCAACTATGTGGAATGCAAGCTGTTTAGGCGTCACCCAAGTACAGCCAACTCTACAGCTTAGCAGGCGCGGTCCGAAGGGAGGGGGGGTCATGGGGGTCAATGATCGGAGTACCTAGATAGATTGATTTTACGTACTTGCATCATGAATAGTCATAGAAATCACAACATGGATAAGCCTTTGACCCCAAATCAATCTACCTACTCCGATCATAGGTCAAGATCTGAGGTCATGACCCAACCCAAAATCTTTCAAAAATGTGCGAAACACGGTAATTCACGGTATAGCATGTCGGCATTAATCGGTATGACCCCCCCTACAGACTTCGGCTGCGGTATGACCCCCTCATACTTCTGGTTTTAATGAGAGCAACTCTCGTTGACTGAAATTCAGTTTTTTCGGAACGCACTGGCCGCGATTACGAATCGGCCATTATAAGTTTACTAAGGCCGAGATAAATAGACGTTACTTAGCACGTACTTTGGCTAAGCAGCAGCCTAATTGTGTAACTCAATTTCCTTCGCCATGGTTTTCATTTTGACAGTTCAACAACATCCATTGCGACGTTGAGTTAGTTACGGGAACACGGATTTAGTAACATACGCCGTAATGGATGTCAAAATCAATACCATGGTGATAGCAATTGAGTTACGCAATTAGGGTGCAGTATCGTTGTCACTGTCGCGCAACTTGCGCAAGACAGAGACGAGAACATATCCTAGCCAAAGCACGTGCTAAGTAATGTTTATTTATCTCGGCCTAAGTGTTCACTAACTGTGCTCTGTGGTCCGTTTAATTTAAAATAAATCAGATTACCTACCTATTTACGTCGTTTTCGCTTAGGGTTCTTCATGACGTTCTTTTTAGGGTTCCGTAGTAAAACTAGGAACCCTTATAGTTTCGTCGTGTCCGTCTGTCTGTCCGTCTGTCCGTCTGTCACACCCTCGTCAAATCTACAGTTCATAACCAATTTATATGAAACTTCGTAAATAGATGTCTTTTATAGGCCGCCATAAAGGCCTGTAGTAAAATTATGAAAAATAAAATAACTAGGGGGGGCTCCCATACATGAAACTGAAGGATGAAAAAAAATATTTTCCTGCACCCCGTCATGTGGGGTATCGTTGGATAGGTCTTTGAAAATAACATTTCAAAGACCTATCCAACGATACCCCACATGACGAGGTTTCTAAATAACTTTTTTAATTAAGCGCATATTGAGTGAACTAGGAGCCCCGAAAGTCGTTAACAACGTGTCCCCCCCCTGTAATTTTCGAACCGCCCTATCGAAAAATCTGGAAAAAATCAAGCTTATGGCAGCTAATAAATACTCTCGATTAAAATTGGTTTGAACAAAATACGTCAATAACTTTTTGAAATATTCACTTTTTTCAGTTTTGAGTTCGACAACCGCAAATATAGCTTATATTTGCGGTCGGTAGACTGAAATGCTTCTTGCTACGGAACCCTAGACTGAGCGTGGTCTGACAGGCTCTTGCCCGGTTTGTTTTTTTGCTCGGCTCCTAAGGGCTATAGCGTGATGTTAAATAGCCGATCCTATTTCTCATGAATCTGGCTATCATCATTGACCTATACTATATGTCTCTAGACTAGCAGTTCCGAACAAAAATCATGCCCACACGCGGGTACTTGTCTGTTGCTCAACGCATCAAACGTCAAAGTGAATGTGACACGTATGTCAATGTAGGTCAATGGCTATCATGCACAAAAAAATCGAATCCGACTGGTAGTTCCAGAGATTAGTGCGGTTAAACAAACAATCAAACAAAAACTCTTCAGCATTATTATATGTATTAGCATGATAGAAGGATGTTTCAGGCTGCTGATTCTCCTTGAAGTATCCTATTCTACATGATCATATCGACATACCAGCAGTGATAGCCTAGACCAGCAGTGATAGCCTAGTGGTTTAACCATGTGCCTCCCACGGCGAATGGTTCGAGTTCGATTCCGAGGCAGGCACCGCTGACTTTTCGAAGTCATGTGCGTATTAGAAATTAATTATCACTTGCTTTAACGGTGAAGGAAAAACATCTTGAGGAAACCGGCATGTCCTAGAACCAAAAATTCGAAGACATGTGACGTCCACCAACCCCACGGAATAAAAAAAAATCTTTATTCCGTGACCAACCCGCACTGGGCCCGCGTGGTGGACTATGGCCCACTCCCTCTCACAGAGAGGAGGTCTGTGTCCCAGCAGTGGGAACATCATAGGCCGATTATGCTTATGCTTATGCTATATCGACATAATCCCATAATCTTCAAAATAAAAGCCTTAAACTATGACGTAAGTCTGTTGGAGGTTATATTTAATGTCAAACGTGGTCCTTCAAATTTAAAAATAAAACCCAGGTGCCTGTCTGAGAGATAAGAACGATCAATTTTAATTTAGGCATGTCGTTACGTAATACAAAACTGAATTTGAATACAAATAATAATATTACTGTGGCAGTCTTTCAACCTCCTTTATTGATGTCACTGACACGTATTTTTTTTTTAAACAACTTTTTGGGCAGGCAATGACAACGAAGCATTGTCTATAGTGCGTTTCTACGGTAGGTATCTACCTAACAATAAGAATTCCCTTCGATGGCGACGCTATGTTAGTTGTCCAAATCTCAAAATATTACGTTTTTAACGGTGTCAGAAGTTTTCTTTTAGTACTACCCTATTATCCTAAAACATAAAACGTTAAGACAGACAGGAGTGACAGACAGGGGAGCTAACACAGCGTCGAAGAGAATTCATAATGTGATATGAAAATTACAACAAATCATTCAGTCTATTGCTTTCTTTATTCCCAGTTCCCAATCTAATAAAACTTATCCCAGGATCTAATTACCCAGGATCTAACGCTTCTCTACTCTTCATCTATGGCCCGTACCGGCCAACGGCTAAGTTACGGTAAAAAGTTACCAACATAATGTTGGCACTACAGCCTAACGTCTTCGATTCAAAAATCTCAGCCAGAAAAACTGACAGACTAAAAAAAACAATTGACATGCAAAATGGCGGAAAAAAAAATCTGCTATGTTTATTTGAATTTCGATAGATCAATATTTTTGTTTTTGATTGATTATTATAAACTTAATCAATATTGAAGCGAAGTCACACCACACTGCCTCCTTTTTTTTGTTGCCACTTCAAAAGCATAACTTCGACCATATGATTGCTGAGGAATTTAAGGATATCGGGAGACACAAAGCTATATTTGCGGTCAAAAAGTCAGTATCTAATACAAACTTTACTGCATCCCATATTTTTCAATTGCAAATAAGAGTTGGCGCGATTTTTAATAAGGTTATGAGAAAGAGTTAGGTGAATATTGATCCTAATAATCAAGTGCATTAAGTTTAATTTCGTATGAATTACCCAGTATGCGATCATATGATTGTTACTTTGAATGTTATCAATGTGTTAGTGCGAGTTACTGGATTCCCTGTAGAAGTTAGTCAACTTTTAACCTTAAACCGTGAAATTAAAGACTATTTTCATATGTAACCAGTTTTTTTGTATGTGTACGAACTGGATTCGTTTCCCATATGATTTTTGTATGGCATTCCATTCAAGGTTAAGGACGAAGTGAATTATGCTTTAACTATTTGAGAATAAGGTTGAAATTGAAATAATTTATGTTAATATCCTCGATCTAGTTAGGAGGTATACTCACTCAGCGGGTTGGTTACAGTTGCCAGCTTTAAAAATGAAAATTGTACCATTTTCGTTTTCATTTAAAAATTAACAGCTGAGGGCCTAGCACGAACGATTTTGACGTTGCGTATCGTAAACGTAAGCATATTTTGAATTGAAAATACACGTTCGCTACACAATACATATTTGTATAAATTAAATACTTTATTTAAATCTCTATATTTATTAAGATGCGCAAATTGTATACAATTTGATCTAAATGGTCCATGACTGTTGTATTTTAGATTCGAAATTCGCTTACGTTTACGATACGATACGTCAAAATTGTTCGTGCTAGGCCCACTGATATTATACCTTTATTTATTTCATTAGATTTAAAACCAACAAAAACTTTTGTACACTAACTTATTGATTATTTCATTTTATTTACTATAGAGTAAAACCTCACTATTGATTATGAATCATAAATACTCAACACGGTCTGTATAACCCAAAAATGGCGCTGCTTTGTGGGATGTAAGCGCTTTAAATACTTAGATAATTTTTACATAGAATTTCCTGCAACGAGGGTTGCAAAAATATTGTTTTCAGAATTAATTCAATTTTTTGGTAAAAACACTTTTTACTGATCAACTTGTCCACGTTTTAGCCTGAGCTTCGAACAAACTGAGCGATTCCTTTCTTTTCTATTTTGCTATAATGTCCGAGTACCTAATTATTGTGATTATGTCTTTTTGTGCTGCGTCCAAATAATATGTTTTACTTTTTTTTTCTACCTTTCTTGTGTATTACCTATAATAATAATTTATGTCCTTAGGCACTACTTCGATATCTGATGCGACCGATAAAAAATATGAATATTAAAAAAAAAACAAATTGTTTTAATTCCTTAAGCCGTATCTTCTGCGCCCTGTTTTCGTGTTCGACGAACATCGAACAGTGAACAATGAACGATAAAGGGGCGTGGCCTACGTGTTTTGACGAATAAAAACACTCAAAACACGTAGACCATCGTTCACTGTTCACTGTTCGATGTTCGTCGAACGCGAAAACAGGGCGCAAGAGACACGGCTTTAGGCCCATCACAGACGTCCGTAATGGCTTACTTGTTCCTACTTAAGCCGGGTCTCTTGCGCCCTGTTTTTGTGTTCGACGAACATCGAACAGTGAACAGTGAACGATAAAGGGGCGTGGTCTACGTGTTTTGAGTGTTTTTATTCGTCAAAACACCTAGACCACGCCCCTTTATCGTTCACTGTTCACTGTTCGATGTTCGTCGAACACAAAAACAGGGCGCAGGAGACACGCCTTTACTTACGTTCATAAATTGAATGATATTATTCACAAATTGAACGATATCATTCATAAATTGAAGGATTCCAGCCGCAATCGTTCAATTTGACGTAAAATACCTCATTCACCTTCTTAATTTTTCCGAACGTCTGTGATGACCCATAAAACAACACAATAAATATATCAATATTCCTTCATAACGAAGCCCCAAACTCCACACCAAAAAACTACCATAAAAGTAGAAATCCCGAAACCCTACCACCCAAAACACACAGGGTGGTATCATCAACGGCCGTTTCGCGCGCCCGCGGGAACTATCCCATTATGCCACTCTTGACTCTAGCGGGCAGCACTGCACCCACCAGTCCCCGCTTGGCGGTTGTCGCGACCACACGTTGGATGTTGGTGAACTCCCAAAAATACTGTGATAAAAAAACTTTTTTCAAAGACTGATTAATAATGTACTATTTGTGAATCTGTGCTGTTTTAATTGTGCCAAAATGTGGGGTGAAAGTAGCAAACACTGTGAGATCAACTGCCAATGCTCTGGGTAAGTTTAAATCATTGTTTTTACTTTGATAACAATAGTTTGATTATGACCTAAATCTGGCTTAATTAGCAAGAGAAAACATTAATTTGGCGTCATAACAAGTGTTGAACAGAACTCATTACTCGCCTTTTAACTTCGCCGGCGGTCAATGTGTTGATAGAAATATTAATTAAAAACAAATCTAACATAGCGAACCTCTTTGGTTTTTCGGTCATGCGTAACTAATTCTTAAAATCTATGACCTACAGTAACACCTATACTAGTCTATAGGTACCTACCTATAGACCGGCTGAAGACATCAGCCTCATTATAAAATGGTTTTCATTGCTTTTATCCTAAGATACCTATTACCTACCTAGGTTTTGCCTGATAATAAGTAATGTTTTTGGCACTATGAATGAAGTATCTAGGTACCTACCTACCACTTTTCCTGGTACCTAGAGAGAGAGCACTATTTATGCGACACATCCTAGAGTTTAGAATATTTGGTTTATGGTTTACCTAGGGTTGCCATCTGTTCGAGGTTCCCCGAATTTGTCTTAGTTCGGGAGCCCGTCCGGGGGAGTTCTCCAAAAGTGTCCGAGTGAAACCCGGACGCCCGTTGCGTGTTCAGTTTCGTTCGTTTTCTACGACCAAATAGGTATCCGGGATTTTCGAAATCTTGCCTTCGTGATGGCAGCTCTAGGCTCGGTCCAATGAAAGACTGTTGGTCCGGGGCGCTAGGCATAGGTACCTAACTTGATAATGATATTACAGACACATATGAGGTATCTGAGCCAAGTTGCTTTTCTGTTAGCGTTCACGCCAAACGATAAGCACAAAATGTATGGCAATGATATTACCTGCGGAAAAGTCACGTGACCCACAAAAGTCAGTTCCATACATTTTATCCGTAGCATTTGGCGTTAACGCTAACAGAAAAGTAACTTGGCTAGGGGGGCTGTTACGTTGGCCACGCGTTTACGATAGGTACTCCAGTGTTGCATTTTGTCTTCTGGCTGTAACGTCTTCCGTTTTTACCATAAGGGCACGGGGCTCGGGCTCGGCCGGACTTCTAGGGGCTCCGAAATGATGAAACGCACTGGTTACTTACAGGCGCGGTCACAGCCGACGGTTTTTGGGGGGGGGGGTCATACCGCAGCTGAAGACTTTAGAGGGGGGTAATACCGAGTAATGCCGATGTGATATACCGTGAATTACCGTGTTTGGCGCATTTTTGTACGATTTGGGGGGGGGGGGGTCATACCCCAATGACCCCCCCCCCTGGGACTGCGCCTGGTTACTTAGCAGTGCCGTAACTAGCCTTTTGTGCGCCCGGTGCGAGCTTCTAGGTATAACTGCGTTATTGAATTGTGTTATAATCTGAAACTTGGTCCTGATCTGGTCATTTCTGCGCCCCTCCAGCCGGTCTAGCATAACCACTATAGAAACAGGTTTTGTCTACAGAAGAATACAGAAAGTGACAGATTCTAGAAAGATTTCTATCGTTTTATGCTTAGGTAGGTACAATGAAGAGAAGAAATATTTCTATTCTTCAGTAGACAAAACTCTGATAAGCCAAGCACGGGTTGCCGCGTGCTCGGGCAGAAGAGTTAACGAGTTGGCTAGAAAGAACTTTTTTTTTTGGTAGAATATAGAAAATTGGTCATGCTAAGCCGGCAGGGTCTGCGCCCTGTGCCTGGGCACCGCTGGCACCGCCCTAGTTACGGCACTGTTACTTAGTGCCACGCCTCATTAACAAAGCACTCACATCCAGCGGTGCTTAGTAAAAGATTGCACAGCACATTTTTGTACGATATTGGGGGCGGTCATGACCCCCACGACCCCCCCCCCTCGGACCGCCACTGGGCACATGAGACTACAACTTTGTCTCTAGAGTGGACAACGCTGCGATGCCTCTGGTATTGCAAATGTCCACAGAGGGCGGATCCAGGGGGTCATTGGGGTCACAATCCCGTCCGCCCTGGGCTGGGCATATCCAATGTGACAGCAGGAATGCTTCTTGTGTACCTATTAAGATCTGGTCATAGGTATTAAAGGTACAGGCTGGTCAAGTTACCTACCTATATCACAAAAAACAGCCAGCCGCATTAGTTCAATAGTTATAAAAAGGGAGGTTGCGAGCTGCCGATCGCGAAGTTCAAAGCTCGGCTCGAGATTTTATTTGTTTCTTTCAGGAATTTGTCATTTTCTCATTACGTAAGTAAGTAACCTAGGCACCGTAATTATCTTCATGCAACATCTCCCAGGCGCAAGTACAGGGGGGGGGGTCAGTGCGCGCAATTGCCCCCCCTCCCCCCAAATCATGGGTAACTAATTATTTTATGAATTTATTTGTTAGATAGAACAAATTTCCTGGCAGATAGGTAAAATCACACAAAAATTGCAACTCCTTGAACGAAATCCTGTATCATTGCCCCCTCCCCCCTTCCCCTGAACGCCCTTGAACGAAATCCTCTAATCTGGGCCTGACATCTACAGCCTAATAAATAATAATATTTCTTTAATTTTTTACCTTGACTTCAGGTAGGCAAGTCTACGTACAGTACCTACTTATTATCTACAGCTTATCATGTACCTTCCTACATAGCTAAACATGTCCAACATAATAATAATATGCAAAAAAAAAAACAAGAAATCGTGACATCATCCTTTTTGGCAATAGCCTTGAAGCATAGACTAGGTGAACGACCTCCTTTGAAGCCACTCCATGGTTGTGAGAATGGCGCGAAAGTGGTCAATGAAAGGGAAATTTAATTTCTCATGGAATGGTAACATTATGGTTTTATGGTAATTTTGTGGACTAGATAAAATTAAAAGGAAAAAATTACTATTTCTATAGTGGGTTGTCTTTGTAACTCCCACATAACGTTTTCGTGTGTGGCAGACTATTCGATCCAGTCTATTTTAATTAAAAACTTTACCTACAAATCTGACTTGTGTTAGGCCAAAGATTTTAAAGCATTTCCAAACAACGTGCTATGCTGCCGGGCGGTCATTTGGGCACGCCAACAGTTGACAGCGATGCAAACGAATTTTTTAATGATCTTTACTTTGTTTTAGAATTCTTAAATAGGTGTTAGTCTGTACTAACACCTAAAATAACTTTTTTAACAAAAAATAACCGACTTCAAAAAGCCACTACAAAGAAAATAATAATTTTGGTTTCGGAAGTCGGTGGCTTTGGTTTTTGTTTGCTTTTTTTGCCACCGACTTCCGAAACCAAAATGATTATTTTCTTTGTAGTGGCTTTTTGAAGTCGGTTATTTTTTGTTAAAAAAGTTTTTATTTTTCCCTTTTTAGTTTTTTATCTCGCGTTAGATTACTTTGACGACTTCGTTCAACAGTAAATCTTCTACGTAGTGTGTACATTTATGCATATAACTTTGTACATAGGAATGATTACATAAAGTATTATATACTAAAACCTTCCTGAAAGTATGTAGATTACGTTAGTGAAAACCCCATCCAAATCGAATCAGTAGTTTTTGAGAAAATCGCGCACATACAAACATACATACATACCTACATACCTCCTTTTTTGAAGTCGGTTAATAAAACTGCTTTATTAAGTAAATAACGAAATAAATGCAAAATGACGTCATTTCCGACGTCCTAGTGCTTAGATTTCAAAATCCCGCTGCAACGGTCATCTGGCGACCTAACGGGATTAAAATAGATTTTAGTACATAGCTCAGGACCTATTGCATCAATGTTAACGATTCCGATTCGACAATCTTGATAGTAGGAGACCAACTCGACATTTAAAATTAAGCGACTCTAGCTTTGCCTAAAAAAAATACTTACATCCCAAACTTTTATTCTCGTCATAATTACCGATATAAAAACACCGAACATCATAATGTCCATCGTTATTAAAAAAAAAACATTCATTATTTTTTTTATCTGCAAATAGGATGTTAGCAATAACCGATAACTTAAGTTTGTATACCTATCTCGCTCTATCGTACTGAGTTCCACGCGCAAGAAACGGACGACATTATCAGGATTGGCGGGAAACGCGACGAATGTCAACGCTCGCTATTGAATCATTTTTAACCGACTTCAAAAAAGGAGGTTCTGTATTCGTCCCGTATGTATGTATGTATGTATGTATGTATGTATGTATGTATGTATGTTTGTATGTGCGCGATTTTCTCAAAAACTACTGATTCGGTTTGGATGGGGTTTTCACTAACGTAATCTACATACTTTCAGGAAGGTTTTAGTATATAATACATTATGTAATCATTCCTATGTACAAAGTTATATGCATAAATGTACACACTCCGTAGATTTACTGTTGAACGAATTCGTGAAAGTAATCTATAACACGGGATAAAGAACTAAAAAGGGAATAATAAAAAACTTTTTTAACAAAAAATAACCGACTTCAAAAATTCACTACAAAGAAAATAATAATTTTGGTTTCGGAAGTCGGTGGCAAAAAAAAGCAAACAAAAACCAAAGCCACCGACTTCCGAAACCAAAATTATTATTTTCTTTGTAGTGAATTTTTGAAGTCGGTTATTTTTTGTATTGGCTGCTGTTGCATATCTTTCGAGCCGTTTCCTGTGGTCTATATGCAGTTTGTAAACATAAGATGCTCTAGTGAACTACTGATCTATCCAAGAGGCAAGGAAAAACATGCTAGCACACGCGGACATCGTTAATTTAGATTTTTGAGAGAACAGGGTGTAAGTTAACTAGGTACCTAGGTAGGTACAGGAGGGGGGGTCATTTGGTGCAATTGCCCCCCCCCCCCTGAACTCGTCACTGAAGCACTTCAATATGACTTCGAATTTAAAACAAAAACAAAACCAATTTTCTGGAAGATACCTACCTAGGTAGGTAGGGTAGGTGCGTCGGTTTCCCGTCCAGCGTCCATAGGCGGACATTTCGAGGATGTGCTACACAAATATTAAGAAAATAAGAGTTCTATCCTTCAGTTCCATTTGAAATACGGCTCTAGGAAGAAAGGGATAGCTGTTCCATTCTGACCTAGTAAAATTAGTTACGTAGTATTACCCAAATATGCACAAATCCTCGTTCAATTCACCGTTAGCACCGCCGGTGCACATGCGTTGGCAAAACTAGCGAAAAAATAGTGAGCACGTATTGCTTGCAAGGTAAGTATTTCTGGTTTTATTTATCTGTGACATGTTTTTTTTGTTTTAATTGCTAGTAATGCATTATTACAATGCATTTTGATAAGTCTTTTTCAATCATATTCAAAAACTTGTTAGATATTTAGTGTCCGCGAACTAGAATAGTAATTCTTTAAAAATGTTAGTTTACGGCCTGGTGGACGCATATAGACATAAAAAATAATAACATCTTTAATTTTTTTTAGTATCTTATTAATATGGGTTAGGATCGAAATTCTTTTAAATATATTTCTTTTATATGCTGTTACATCGCTGGTAGTTTACGTCCGCCTAAATATAAATAAATCGTGTTTTTTCCGGCCATACAAAATGTATGGGAATTCAATGGCCGCCAATAGAATATGGCACTATGATGTTTCAGTTTTCGACCACTGAAGTTGATAAGTATTATATTTTTAATGTTTCTTTTATAGATGTCCTCCAAAGTTCCTAATTAACATACCTAAAGGTGAAAAACATTACCCTCCTTTTGGGCTTCACCGCAGTCGGGTAAAAAGAACAAAATTGATAATTATTCACAAGCATATTTTTATTCATTAATATAATATCTTTCAGTTGGCGTTTAAAGGATTAGAGTAGGAAGATACTAGACAACAAGGGAAACAGAAAATATGGCATTATTGGCATTCCGAGAACAACAATCCAGTGCAACAACACCGAGAACAACAAATTAATGTGCAGTCATCCATGGTTTAAGCGAGCGGAGATGGAATCCCTGAGATCCCAACTCATGGATTCCATATACCTTAGATCTCTCTCCGCAACTGAAACCTAGAAATACTTGGGTACCGTATGTCGGAAGCGTTGAGAATTAATGAGGCTGACTTTGACTTTTGACTTTGAGGGGTTTCGTTCACCGTATTAACAGTCTTTTGTCAGGTGGCAACAAGGTATGTGCCGACATTGGTTGGGTCTTGATGTTTTCTTTCGGCATATTTAGATGGATTCAGCCAGAATTAGACGACCTGAATTGGAAGGTTCGTTTATTTCCGATTGCATATTGGATGAATCCAGCACCACCTAAGTGTATCGAGAACGAAGACCACGAAGTGTCGAGGTCGAGGCTTTTTAAATACCAAAACTCTTCACAAACCGTGAGGTGTGCGATCTTAGGGAATATTTCCTCAAAGCCGAAGTAGGGATGCACCAAGATGTAGTTGCAGTGAACAAAGTGACAAATGGACTCACGCCACTCCCATTAGGTAAAGAGAACTAGCGCAAGCCTATAGTGCTCAAAACCAATCTCATGGAGCTACATGGACACTTTTATTGGGCCCTTTATAGGTCTGATGCAGACTTCTTGGCGTCCATATTCTGGCTGCGTTTCGGCGAACTCTTTGGAGAAACCGATGGTTTTTTTAAAGCAATTATAGACGAAGTTATGATGACGAGCAACTACCGAAAATACATATCTGTCGGGCTGTCGGGCATGCCACTGTCCCGCTGAATCGATCCGAATATAATTTCTGCTTGTTTTCGTCTTGCTAACGTTGAGTACTCGGCATAGACAAAACTTGGTGGCCAGGATTATCTACCAGCAACTTGCTCTGAAATACAAGTATGTGCCCGACCCAGTCATCGAAAATGGTCATATCACATTGTACTGGGATCGCTGTATCATCAATTCATCACTGATCGGACTATTATTGCTAATTTTGATAGATTGGTTAGAATGTCGCAAAATAATAGATAAAAATTGAAATTGCAGTCCCGCATGATGGACATCTCGTAAAGGCCGAAAAAGATAAATAAATCGAGTATCTTAGCACACTAGGTTCTCCGCACGTGAAAAGTGCACTCAGCAATAATTGTGCCTATAGTCGTTTCGGCCAATGATCTAATAGCCAAGAGACTCGACCAACACCTGAGAAGGCTCTCGGATCAAGGTCTTTATCCAGAAAGCTTTCCTAATTACACGGCTTACATTGTTAGGAGAATCCTCTCTCTAGATCCCTGACCACTGGTAGCTTGGACCCTGTTCCCTATGCCAATGGAGTACCTACCTACTATTTTTAGGGTATATTTTGCGAATTTTAAACATGTTAAAGCCATGTTATGCTTATCTTAATATTTAATAATATTTTTAGGGTTTTGTACCCAAAGGGTAAAAACGGAACTCTATTACTAAAACTCCGCTGTCCGTCTGTCTGTCACCATGAGCTGTATCTCATGAACCATGATAGCTAGACAGTTGAAAATTTTACAGATGATGTATTTCTGTTGCCGCTATGACAATAAATACTGAAAACAGAATAAATAAAAATATCTAAGGGGGGCTCCCATACAACAAACGTGCTTTTTTTGCCGTTTTTTTCTCGATCTTAATGAAGATTATAATACTTATAAATGGTGTCTAATGTTGTATAGATAATGGTACGGAACACTTCGTGCGCAAATCCGACTCGCACTTGACCGTTTTTTGAATTTTTTAAAGCCTTTTTTACTGTGATTAAGAAATGTACAAAAATATAAAATAAGTTAATAAAATTAATGTAGATGTGATTAAAAACGAAAGACTGACTTAGATTTTGTTTTTATAATAAAAAGCAACGTAATTTACAGTGCTATGTTATTTTATTATCTTTTTAAAGGTAATTTACCATAATAAACCATATGGACGTAAACTAGATACAATGTGGCCGTAAACCAAAAAAATGTCCGTAAACTAGCATTTCACCATGTTTTGCAATTAAACATTCTAAAATTAATATACAGCTATGTATGTCATTTTTTTACTTCTTAATTCAATCTTCATGATATCTGGTATCCATACAAATACGTTCAATAAATTTTCTATGAATATTTCATACTAATATATTAACATAAAGTTGGACACTCCGCTAATCGGCCGCTATCCAGCGCAATGACCCTATGTAAAATCACTTGCCCCCTGAGGCCCGGAACGAAACCCTGTAATTGCTCCCCCTGGACGAAATCCTGTATCCGCGCCTGATTCTATGTTAATTGTAATTATATTTTAAAAGAAACTTGATTTTTTCTTTTTTTTTCGCAAAAAAGAAAGAAAGAAGAAAGAAAGAAAAATCGTTTATTCGCATGTCGATGCGTACAGCGCAGCGATAAAAACTAAAATAAAGAAATAAAAAAATTGTAACAAAAAAGGTGAAATTACAAAATGAATTAAAAAAAAAAATAATATTTAAAACAAAAAAAAAAAACAAAATTAAAAACAGAACTTAAAAATAAAAACCACAGTAACATGCCGATGACATTACAATGACATTACGATGTGGCAACATTGAAATTATATTTCCGAAATGCCACACCCAACGCTGTTTTTCAGTTCCGCCTAGGGTGACGCAATGGCGTCTAAAAAGTAAGATATAAGAAAAAAAAATCATGTTAATTTTTTTTGCCTCATAGGCAGCTGGTATATCAATGACAATATTAGCAAAGAAGATAGGCTAACCAGTAGTTATGAATGAAACGTCACTTAATAAGTAATTGACTTTAATTACGATTACGAACTACTGATAAGTGGGTCATTTTGATAAAAAAAAATAACCAAAATAAATGGTGTCGATCTGTGAAATTGACACTAGCTTTTAGAGCACAATAAATAAGCAATATTAATTGGAATACTCTTTATGAGGATTATTCTTCGTAGGTAGGTACCTACCTAATTCAGTAGCCTACCTACCTACCGTAAAATTAAATAATGTTTTAGGTACTAATCAAGGGTTGCCTTATTGGATGAGGCAACATTTTTATACAATCATTATTGTGCATAAGAAAACATTTTCATTTGTCGGTAGGCTCTACAAAACTCGCCTACCCTGCACACGCCCACACATAAAAATCCAAAAAAAAGCATAAACAACACATCATAGACAAAGATATTTTTACGGCTGCGGTTGTCTATGGCCAGACAACAATGTGCCCGTATCCCACCTTCTAATCTAAAAAAAGTATAATTTAAGTGCCCTTACACGGTACCTTCATAGATTTTTGAGAACCGGTTCTTAAAGATAGTCCTGTACATTGAATTTCTAATTCAAAACTAGTTTTGGGACTGGACTATCAACATTCAACTGGCATCGGGAATTTTTGAATACGATACGTTTTTATTGTAACCTGCTCAGTGCTCGGTTTGGTACATTTTTGTTTTCGTGAGGTCATGCACCTACAGTTTGTAAAATATAACTTGAGACCTGTGACACATCTATACTATTATAAAACTGTAATAAAGCCGTGTCTGTACATTGAAGTTATTCCAGAAAAAAACAGTCGGGATAGGGGACTGGGACGTAACCATACCCAAAAAGATTTTTTTTTAGAATTTTTGTCTATTTGTCTGTTTGTGCGCGCATCACGCAAAAAGTACTGAACGGATTTTGATGTGGCTTTCAGAGTTCGATAGCTTGGGGTCCAACTTAAAATCTAAGCCACGTTTCATCTAATTCCGGTGGGATAAAAACCAGAGATACAGCTTGACCTCTTGGTAGTACTAGACACCTTACACTACGGAGGTCATTCAAACTGGTCCTTTCATTGTAGTCCACGCGGACGGAGTCGCGGGCAAAAGTCTAGTGTCATATACGAACAAATAATGTATAGAGCTTTTCACATAAGTATTCGATGCTATGTTGGCCCCCCTGTGTGTCACTTTGTTTAGGTCTTATACGTTCTATGTCTTTTTTTTTGGATTCAAGTGTTAATGCCTTTTTTTTTTTTTTTTTTTTTTGGATGGGAAATCATCAAATGACCCCCTCCGCTCTGGGCGGAGCGGAAGGGAGTGTCAGACTTGTACTGACTAAAACCCATCCATGTTCCTTCGTTGCCCGTTACATTCCAGGGCTGCGGTGTCTCTTTCGAACAGTCCCGCAAAGTGTTAATGCCTGGGACACTAAAAGTGGTGCACGAGAATCGGTGCTGGAAAAAACTTACAACACCGTCAAAAACGTTGTAACATAGCGTCGAAGGACTTTTTATTTTATCCAAGTTATATGGAAAATGTAAAATAAAAAAATGGCAATAAATGTCCACTGTTAAACAAAAAACTTCCTGTTTTCTGCAAGCTTTAAGCTTTATCTTATTTAATTTTATCGACTAAATCTCACATCAACTAGCGGCTCTTTTCTTTACGCATCACTATCAGACTATCTCCAAATCATCCTTACTCTCCAAAAACAGTTACACCTCTCACTTTCAATAAAAAAACTTTTAGTTTCGAAGCCTCCCAACCGTTACATCCGTTCTGGACTTCCTTCTATTGTTACGGCTTCCATTTTTGGTGCAGCGTCTAAAAAAACAATCCGTTCGTTTACGTGCTGCTGTACTGGCTGACTGACCTAGTAACTTCATTATGAAATAAATAAGGCCTTAGAAATGTTATTAAATGTACCTATTTAATAAGAGATTTTGAAAAACTGAATTACTCGAGCGGGATTTGAACCCGCGAGCTTTGCCGAACCGTGGCGTGGCTCTGAAACCAAAACTGAGCTATCGAGTCCCGCTCAATTCACTCGAAATTTGAAATCCCTTTGTATACGCCTCTTATGAGCGTTTGGTGACATCTATCGGAAACTATAGGTACCTACAGACTCAAACTCAATGCCATTAACTTTGCAGTTAAAGGACATTGATACGATATCCATATCATACATTTTAAATGTATATTTTTTGTGAATATGAAGCCTTAGAAAATTGGGATGTGTAGAAGTCTAGCTACTACGCTAGTTTTTAGGGTTCCATACCAAAATGGTAAAAAAGTTACCCTTATGGTGCGATTTCATCTGTCTGTCTGTCACGCTTGGTTATTTCAGCAACCACCTACTAATGAAATTCAAATATAGAATAGGATTGAAAATGGCGTCGCCTCAGCATTTCTACTAGGTATAATGATGTTGACAGCTAGCAAATTATGAAATACTTATTCAATAAAAATCAAAAAAAATCATGATTTTTCCAACCCTTTTTTCAAGTCCTTTTTTTATCTCAAACATTTATGAGAAAACACAAGTAAGTAATTTCGAAACAATTTTAAAATACCCTCCTATTTAGAAAAACATCGGCCATTTTTTCTAAACAGTAAAAGAACTAAACGTATCGCTAATAATACCATCTAAATTGCCGACCACCGTGTTGACTAGCGTGAAGATGGATCGTGACTAGGAATACGTGCGTACGCGCAGCAATAGCAACTATATACCAAGAAAGATCACAACATTCACAACTAAACTAACATTAAATGCGAAAGCAACTCTGTCTGTATGTTACGTTTTAACGGAAAAACTACTGGACCGATTTTTGATAGGGAGATAACTTGAAATCTAGAGAAGTACAAAGGGTACTGTTTATCTAGGTACATAAAGTAGTTTGCCTAGAATGCGAGTGAAAACTTTGGAATTCATATTAGTGTGAGTACTTTGATAGTGTGAGATAATAAGGTAGGTACCTAACTGTTTCGTGAAAAGTGTTGTTTTCTTTAACTAATAATGTAGCAGATCTTTTGTGTCGGCAAATTAGCTCATGCCGTAGTCGAAAGATGAGCAAGTCAGCAAGATTGCCAGCAATCGGTATAAGCTTGGTAGACTGCTTTGGGTTCGCCGGATGTGATGTCTTAATGCTAATAATGGGTACCGGTTTTGCTAAATCAAGAGCTGAAGGACATGATCACTTCCTGAAGTTAACCTTGGTTGTCCCGGAAACGTCTCGGATAAAGTATGCATAAATAATAAGCTATAGCCACAGATTTAGATTAGACTAGATACCGCATGTTCACTGAATAGTATGAAAACGAGCGTGCCACTTTTTCCTACCTACTATGCTGTCGCGCAAGTCATTTATAGGCCTTGGGCAACCCTATAAGAGTTTTTACAGATATTATTGGTACAATTTGGCATTTGTATGTCTTCAACGATACTATTTGTCAAGTTTCACCGGCCGGCGCCTTTGAAAGTAAACTCAAGTGAACGCGGCAAGTAGGCGCATCGCACAAACTTTTTGGGCACGCTGGGACGGACGGTTTGCGGTATGTCTTCAACGATACTATTTGTCAAGTTTCATCAAGCCTTTGAAAGTAAACTCAAGTAGGAACGCGGCAAGTAGGCGCATCGCACAAACTTTTTGGGCACGCTGGGACGGACGGTTTGCGGTATCTAGTCTATTCTAAATCCGTGGCTATAGCTTATACAGTACACATAAACCTTCCGGAATAAATTCTCTAAATGTTGGTGAAAACCGCATTAAAACCCATTGTGTAGTTTAGAAGAAGTAAGTAGACAAACAGACACAAAAAGCGAGTGAATTGAATAATATCAATTATAATTAAAATCTTGTGCGGGTAGATTGAAAATATTTTTTGTATTAGCTGACAATGCTGACATGACGCCTACCAGCTCAGTCGTCCTGCGACCACGAACTCTGCAAAGTGTTTGAAACGTCAGGAAAAATCGTTACTCTTTGCCATAAAAAAACCACCGTTTTTAAGAAACATTGTTCTGGTTAATTTCTCTTTGCCCTTTATCTTTGTAAAATGTAAATATGTATATACATTCAAGTACTGTTCTCAGAAATGTTTAAAAAACAAGTTGTCCGTTAAAGATCTAAGCTACGATAAGATAGTAGCGTCTTGTACGAAGAGAGGGCTGTCTCAACTTATTTCATCACTCCCTAACTCTGTAGTACTTATTTTGGACTTGCTTTTTATCTTTACGAGAGTTAAAACTTTTTTGGGCAACCCTAGAATGTGTTTGGCTTTCTGGGATCAAAATTATATAGCCTAAGGTGACATTCTGTTTAAGGCTAGCTCTACATTTTACCTTTCAATTCTACGAAAAAAAAAATAGATTAAAAAATTAGCAATAATATAAGCAGGCGAACCCGCGCTCAAATGCTAGTTCCTACCTATACGTATAATATAAACACATACAAACCCAAGAACCATTACACGTAGGCCGCACCACTTTTTATACCTTTGCCTTCCAAGGATATCTTTAAATAAAAAAAAGATAGGTACCTACTCTATGGCTATGAAAAAAAAAAGTGACCAGTAATGGTATCCTTCGGACGTTCGGGAAATTACTCTACGAGTCTGTCTTATTTTAAAAAAGAATTAGATGAGAAAGTAATGTTTCATTCGCTGTGGTTTATTTAGTATTGATTTGCTGAAATTACTGAAGATGATTTGAAATATTGCAAGTTATTTCCTTTGCCAACGAACGAAGAAAATTTTGTTGACAACTTGAAATAAGACTTTGCTAACACTCATTTAGAGGAACTCAAAGATTGCATTATAATTAGAGAAAGTCCCTAAATTAGCAATTCAATTCAATTCTTTATTGCATTCCATGTACAGTAGGTGGTAGGCTTAAGATTAGATCGAATTATGGACCCTGTCGGGCACAGCAAAGTTTAGTAGGAGAGAGGAAGATCACTTTATTTTTAAAATGCAATTAATTATTATAATTATCAAGGATTATTTATTATTGCACACATTTATTATATTCTATTAATTTTATATTTATCGTTTATTCATTTTTATACAACATATTGTTCACATTTGTAAACATTTCATCATAAAAAATCTAAAAAATAAAACATTTAAAAATATAAAAAAATGTGCCCCACCGGTATCGGGAACAGGGTCCAAACTACGGCGGTCAGGGCTCCAGAGAGAGGAACCTCCTCACGATACGTGCCGTGTCTAGGAGTACTGCTTTCTGTATCAAGCCCTTGATCCAGCCGCCCAATGAGAGCCTCCAAAGGTGTTGGGGGCTCTCATTGGCTCTCCTCCTTTATTTATTATTATTAAGCTAATTTAAGTATATTAATTTGAGATGCAGTCTTTGAGTCCTAGCTAGTTATATCTGAGCAAAATCTAAAGGGAGGTTGACATTTTGCGTTGCGAGCGCATTTCGTTGCGCCGTTTTGCGATGGTAATGATGCAAAATTCTGGTTACGTGGTCAAAGAAATACGACCAGAGACAACATTGCGACTGTATCGCGGTCTTTTTGCGATTGCATCGCGTTGCTACTGAATCGCTGCAATCGCCGTGGCCTACCTCCCTAAGTACGCTCTATAGTTTCCAACCAAAACCACCCGCGTCTGGTCATTAGAACTAAAATTCTAATGAACCTACCTACTAACAGTAACACCATATGCTAAGAACCCTTCCAAATGCACCACCCCTGCTGACCCCTGCTCCGTTAGAGCGTGAAATATCAACAGACGGGAGAACTCTGATAAGGTCAACTGTTTCATAGCTATGTACGCCTGGTACCACGTGTTTAATAGCGGTAACGATTTTGAGGAAAAACTAGCTGTTGGAGATGATAATAAATATTGTAGGATCAATAACGACTTTAGAATAGGCTAACCCATCTCATCACGTGGGTTAAGCAAACTAGTTCCGAACGAAGAGTATCCAATAGAGAAATAAGCAGCCCAGCTAACAAAAGTTAATATTTTCGAGACAAGGCCAGTTTCTCCACCTATCTGAATAAGTTCAGTTTCTGTGTTTTTTGCTTATTTGGCAGATCATACAAATTCTGTTGTCCCATTTTTTCAAAAAAGAGTAACCATAGACTAGTTAGAGGTTTTTTTTGTAGCTACATTGTCTTCTACTGGCAAAGCCCTCTTCCTTTCAAGCCTATTTGTATTTAGTTCAATTTTTAGCAGCCTATCTATTCTGGGGGGTGATTCTCGCGGGTTCGATATTGATATGGCCTTCGATATATATTGCAACAACTTTCAAAATCCCTACCATTTTGACATTTGTTGCAACATAATTATATCGAAGGCGATACCCCCCTGTACCGACACGGCGCCGCGTTATATCACGGCGAGAACTGCCAATTTGCTTGCGGACGTTCGAGGGAGAATCTCACCGTGACATTCTCCCTCGAACGTTCGCAAACAAATTGGCAGTTCTCGCAGTAATACCACGCGGTGAGTCGGTACAGAATAGTGAGGCAGGTCTCCGAAACACTTCACCTCCTCGTCCGACACATAATCAACATAATGTAGTGTTGTGAAACAAATAATGGACTAGTTCAACAGAATCAGTTCTGTAAAAGTGTTGGGTCAATTACCTCATTCATTCTGATACGCATGGGTTTCTAGGACACTGTCATAATATAAATAGTCCAATATCCAGTCGCATCTGCCGGCTGCCGGCAAAGTGACAGATTGTAGAAACATTTCTACCGTTTCATTCATAAAACGTAGAAATGTTTCTACAATCTGTCACTTTGTCTATTTCTATGTAGACAAAACCACTTTCTATCGTGGTCATGCTAGGCCGGCTGGTGAGATTGGAGGTTTGAGAAAGACATTTTGATAAAAGGAAATTTTGAGAAAATGACATTTTGTAAAAGAACATTTTGAGAAGAGGACATTTTGATGAAAGGAAATTTTGAGAACATTACATTTTGATAAAATGACCTGATGAAAAAGGACATTATGAAAACGGACATTATGAAAACGGACATTATGAAAACGAACATTATGAAAAAGGACATTATGAAAAAGGACATTATGAAAAAGGACATTATGAAAAAGGACATTATGAAAAAGGACATTTTGATAAAAGAACATTATGAAAAACGACATTACGAAAAAGGACATTATGCGCCAGGACGACAACCCTGATAAAATTGAGGCATCAGTTTTACTAAAGTAAATAGTAGATTTTAACTCTTCAATCAGGGTAAAGACAAATTTAAAATTGTATCGTTTACCGACCGCAGGAGGTCGCTTTTGCTTTGTAATCACAATGTTACGTAATTGCTCGTCGTAAGTAAGTGCGATAGTTTTTGCAAGAGCCCTTTTGAAACCTTTTGTAGTTTCTTTTCACGAGGATTAAAACATACTTATTTAAAAACAAGCCAGAGCTACAGAATTAGCTAAAATCGATATCAAGCCACAATACATCCTATTTATTATAATCGAACTATAAAGAAAAATGAATTCAATTTTCCTGTTAATACAGTAACTTTTGCAGTGAACTATTTTCGCAATGTACCTACTATCCCCTATTGAATCGGGCAGGTGGTATCACACCCCTTAAGTTTCGACCCTCGAAACCAAATAATATATATTGTTTTGCTCGATAAACCAAAAGTTTATCGTGCAAAAACTACTTTATTGTATCAATGTCCCTTCCATTTGCGATAGAGGAAGTGTAGTCCGCAATCTAGCATTATTTTATCTTTGTCTTTATAAAAAGAAAAGAATAATAACGTAGTTTTATTGTCTCTGACAAGATAAAAAAAAAATAAAGCGCTTACCGCTTACCTCTGCCACAGTAAAAACATATTTTTACTGTGCCTCTGCCGCTTAAAGTATTGAAAAAAAAAATCTTAAAACAAGTAATTTTGACGTTTACAAGTCCCGCCAAAAAATCAAGAATTTGCGAAAAATTCTTTTGTGGAACCGACAATGGACAGAAAGCCTTTTTAAATCGCGCAATTTAACATAATGAATTGATAATTTACAAATTTACAATACCTTTAAATGCGTAGTATAATGTTACGAATGTTACGATACACTAAAGATTATAGTAACAAGTGAATAATTGCTTTTCTTTTGTGCAAAATGTATAATTATGATATGTATCCTTTTTACGTTTTCACGATATACCTACACTAATGTCCATTCAATAATGTCCAATAATATTTATGACACTATACAACAAAGAAGGAAAGATTTCATCTGCCTTTATACCTATTTATTTATTTCTACATTTTTTGGAGTTAAGTGCAACTAGTTCAAGCCTTTATTAATTTATTTAAATTATTATAAAACTGTAAAAAGCCGTGTCTGTAGGTACATTAAAGATAGGTATTCGAATCAGGAAAAAGTATTAAAAAAAAACTTTTTTAACCGATTGCTTTTTTTAAATACCAATTTTTTTTTTTTAAGACTTTGTTTATCCTTTTGTGCGCATCACGCGAAAAGTACTGTGAACGGATTTTGATGTAGCTTTCACAATTTGGTAGCTTGGAGTACAACGTAAACTCTAAGCCACATTTCATCTAGGTAATTCCGGTGGAATGAACCAGAGATACGGAATGACCTCTTCTTAGTACCTAGTCACCCTACACTGAGGAGGTCATTTATTGTAGTTTGTTTAAAAATACACCTTGAACATATTACCTACTTCCTAGTTTCAACATGCCGAGCGATACCCACCCTCTAAGTTTGTTGACCCCACCAGATGTGTAACCCCTCGATGTGTTAGGGGTTAGGGAGTACTGTTAAACAATCAAGCTAACTATTCATAGTTTAAGCAGTGATCGATGTCTTTTTATTTAAGACGTAATAAAATAATAAAATAGGTAAATAAAATAAAATAAAAAAGCCTTTTATTTCTTGCAAATCAAATATAGGTACATAAAAAATTTAATTACGAATCGATTGCATAAATTAAAAAATAAGAATTCATAACAAAAATAATTAAATACAAATTGAATTCATTGTTTACTAAATTAAATATTCGAAAAATCATATTTTTTTATACAAATAAAAATGCCATGAAAGATAAATAATAACAAATAAAAATGTCATTAAAAAATAAATAATTAGATATAGGTACATGCATTGAAATCATTGCTTGATTTTCTTTTTTTTTTCCATTAACCATTAATATTAATCATCTTAATTATTATAATGGTACCTACATTATTATTATTAATTCACAAATTCATCAAATTGTACAAGATTATTATTATTATTTGGTTTTCATATATGCAAGAACCCCTCTCGGGTGATCGATGTCTTTTTATGTAAGATGTGTAACACATACTGTAGTTGATTTTGTTTTTATTTAGGTAGGTAAGTACCCAGTGATTAGAAAAAAAAAAGCTGAATTTGTATTAAAAAAAAAAAAAATGCTAGGTATTTATTTATTAAAATTATCTAATAAGTATCTACACAAAATTACAACATTTTTTTTTTCACTAAACGTTATAATTCAGTTCAGTTATAATTACGTCTTCGTGAAAAGTATAAAGTTTACGTGTGAATGATAATTAATTATTATTAAAAGATTGAAACTGAATACCTTTTACTTTTACTAAATAAAATCTAATCTATACAAACAAACAAAAAACGATTTCTATTTTCAGCCGAAAATAACCATTTTCGGTCGCTCTCTAGTTTTAACCAAAGTTTTGAAATTACTTAGATATTAGGTACCTACGGCTTTGTAGGTACTTTCCTTACCGCGGAGTTAAAAATCCAGGCTGACTATTGGCTGACTAATTAAATAAGAACGTCTAATCTAAAGTCATTTTCTTACTCAAATTATCCTAGATGAATCCACTGACCATAGAGTATAGACTCTATAAAAATCTTTTCTATCAACCCTTCCACATCTATTAAAAAACAAAAAAAAAACAACTTGTTCAAAAACCACAGCTTAAAAAAATCACCTTGATCAAAAAAACTCAACCATCAACTGAGCTTCATTCAACCGTTATTGTCTATCCCTTTCTATCGCTTACTTACCTCTCGCTCGCACGCTAATCTTACATTCCATGTCCTCACACTTATGTCATCCTGGTAATTTTTAGATTATTGTGATGGTTTTCTTTGCTGATCTCTGCTTATCCTAAAAGAGTAGGTATTCTGCTTTTTAAGATGTTCGTAATTTATAGAAAGTCTTTTTAAAAACTCTCCTTTTCAAACAAGATCCAAGTAGGTATATAAAATAATAGGCTGAGCATTCGCTCTTTTGACTCAGAAATACCAATTTGATTCGATAGGAAAACTGCCGGCCTAGCATGACCACGATAGAAACGGGTTTTGTCTACATAGAAATAGACAAAGTGACAGATTGTAGAAACATTTCTACGTTTTATGAATGAAACGGTAGAAATGTTTCTACAATCTGTCACTTTGTCTATTTCTATGTAGACAAAACCAAACCAATCAATACCAATTTTGCAACTGTAATTTTATTTCTACTTCACGTATCATTTTCTAAACACAAAAAAAAACGTAACGTAACGTATCGTATCGTAATAACTTGTAACGTTTTCTATCGTAAGCGTTCACCGTGACGCAACCGTTAAAACGTTGAAGAAACGTTGAAAGCATATGCGAAGAAAAAACTGGAGCAATTCAAGGGTTTACACCACTGTGCACTGTTAAATTAATTTTATTCATCAAAAGAAATGTAATTTGTAGAAAACTATTTTTTTTCGTCACATGTACCTATATCGATTCAAAGGTTTTACTATTTCATTTGATTGGAATAATCTTAAAATTATAAATAATTTTGATATCATTTTTACATGGTGAAAATAATTGACATAATACATTCGATTTAAAGAGAATTTCATCGAAATCGCTGTACCTACTTATTATTTGGTACCGTACCTAAACTTTCACATTTTTATTTCAGAACTAAATATTATTTATTTTAAAAACTTTTTGTTAAGTTAATACATTGCTTTAAAAAAAATTTAGGTAAACAAATATTTTTCCAGCAAAAAAAATATTTTCTTAAAGCAATAACAAAATATATTTTTTTTTATAATTTCTGAGTCATAAAGCCTCTTTACTACATAATAATAATAAAGTTATTTATAGTATTATGTAATTAAGTAGTAAAGAATATTGCGAATTGTTGCTGAGAAGTGTTGACTAGTTAGTCCTAGGACTAACTACACTTCTCAGCAACAATTCGCAATCATTCAAAATGTAAACACCAATTTAAATGACAAGGAAGTGGCGCATTGCTCCCGACAACAGACTCTAATTGATGACATCTTAGTCCTCATTCGCACGAGCGCTTTATCAACGCGCGTTAAAAAAACCGCTCGAATAAAACAAATGAGATACGAACCGGTACATTTTTTCGCATGAAAGCGCTTTTTTAACGACGCGTTTTTAAATCATACACTGTTGAATTTTTAACGCTCGGCGTCGGTCACTGAATCGAATATGTGTAGCCTTGATAAATGCTTACAATTCTATTAAAAGCGCGTTAAAAAAGCGCCCGTGCGAGTGAGGGCTTAGTTTTCTCCCGGTGCTATGTAAGGCTTAAAGCACACTGACGCAGCGGCGCAACGTCGAGTCTTTTTACTCTAAAATCTATACTATACACTGAGAGTGCGAATGTTGTGACTTGTGTATGTGAAGGGTAATTTCCGTAACTACTGATCCGATTCTGAAAATTCTTTCACTAATAGGAAGTTTATCCCTGAGTGCTATAGGCTATTTTTTACAGTGCTAGTGTTACAAACAATACCCAACGTTATCTTTACCTACTATGCAATGTACAAATTAGTGTGGAGCAAACTAAAAACCGGACAAGTGCGAGTATGCCTCGCGCCCTAAGGGTTCCGAAATATGATCATAGGTGGCGCTACTGCATACTTCCAATGGCGTCATCTATGAGCAGATGGCTCCACTTATGGTCCGATGACTGACGGCGGACAACAAAGTGATCCTATAAGGGTTCCGTTTTTCCTTTTGAGGTACGGAACCCTAAAAAACATTAAACTAAAAGACGCGTAGGTAGGTACCTAAATCATGCCCGTCGGCGCGTGAATAGTTCTCTCTTAAACTTGCGAAAAAGTACATTACTTAGTGGAGATAAAAATCAGAGTGCCCGGTAGGAGTTTTTCTAACTTATTCGATCGCATGAACGTTAACGAAGGTCACAGTCAACGACTGATCAAATATCGGTTCGCGCCCGAAAGTTAAAACGAGGCACGTGATTGGTTGTTCCATTCACTTCGCGAGATGTTTACTCGATTAACGCGATGGTTTGCAATTGCAACTCGCACTCAGCACAGTGGGCGATGTAATAGAATACGCAAATAAATGCTTTTTCTTTCTTTCTTTTTACGCGTCGCTTCGGCTCTGCGTTAGTGTGCCTTGAGCCTAAGTAAACCGACTGCTCTATTAAAGTAGGTACCTACCATTGTTTCAATGAGACTGACACAGATATACATCCTGCACAATGTCGCAATATCTATGGTGGTAAGTGACAGTTCACACTTGATGTACCATAGAGTAACGTTTTTGTAGATGGCTGAAAAAATCAAAGTTGAAATAAATAAAAAGTTGAAAAAAATGGGCTGCCTCACTAGTTTTTCTTTTTAGGGTTCCGTAGGCAATTAAAAAAAAAAATGCTAAGCAACCCACCATTTTTGTTTAGGCACCCATTTTGTTACTTAATCGATCTGTTGTCAATTTATGTTATTATTTTTTTTGTTATTTCTGTGAACCAATCACAACAGACATGAGATTTAACAGCACATTCACTAGTCAGGTTGTCAAAAACCGATAACAAAGTTTTTTCTTCCAAATTCATTTATTTTACTTTTCCAAAGTACCTAATTCCTATACTGCAATAGCTCCAACATAAGAGTTCATTGACATTTTTTCAAACGGTACTTGTACTTATGTCAATAGAAAGCTTTCTTTGAATATTTCACAATAATGTGCTTCGCCAAGCAGTGGTATGCTAATTGATGGTGTAATAAGTGGTCATTCTGTTTAGCGTTGTAACGTTAACTTAGATTAGCTGTACTTTTTGCTGTTTATTTTTTTGGAGGGAAATGTGAAAATAGTGATCGTGAGGTTGTGCTTTACAAGTGGGATATTAAAAACTCGGTTTCAAAATTATTAGGAACTTTGAACACTGCTAAAAACGAATTAGAAATTATACATCCACTGTTTCTAACTTTTAGTCCACTTCTCGCATTTTACTCCTCTTTTTTAATTACCTACTCTAAAATTGAAAATCCGTCAAATATCAATCTTCATTTACGATGTTTAATTCAGCACTGATACTTATGTAAGTCCCGATAAAATTAAAAATCATGATTGTGTACTATTCGCGAAAAAACAGCTTTGTAATAATTTTGTCATTAATCATAATAATACTAAAAATAGTAATAAAAACGTAATTTTTCTCCAAGGAAACCGTTACTCTCACTCAATTCCCTACTCAAAACACGAAGTCGCCATATTAAATAGAATAGATACATCCTTTGTCTATGATGTAATAGGAAATGACGTCACCGCGAAAAAAGCTGCGCTTATTGTCTTTTACGCTTTGGAATCTTAAGTTTTGACCTTTGCTTTTTTATTGTTATCTGTGAATTAAACAGCTGGTTTTCCCGCGTGAATTGAAAAAGGTGGAGCCATTGCTTTTATATCTGAATATACCTACTTAGTCCCAGCATAGTGCAAAAGTTTCTTCATATAAAATGCGTTTCAGATAAGAATTCCCTGTGACGCAATGTTGGCTCCCCTGAATGTCAATATGTTCAAAGTTTCTAACGGTGTTGGAAGTTTCATTTCAACTTCAGGTCTCGTTCACCACTTTTTAGTGTCCTAGGCATTACTTTTACACATAAATCTACAAAGTAACGAACAAATATAAACAACACACTTATCACTTTTAAGTCAGCGCAAGCAAATACGGCCATTTATGCCGCATGTTTTGACACACACATATCTAAACCTACAGGGTACGGCCCGTTGACCTAGAATCATGAATTTCGGCAAAAATCAAGGTCTCACCGCACAAGTAAAGCAAAAAAAGTCCGAAAATCGTTAATTCGTAAAAAAAAAATTTTTTTGCTATTTTTTTTTTTATTTGCATTTCGTACGGAACCCTCAGGGCGCGAGTCCCACCCACACTTGTCCGGTTTTTTTAGAGCGCTCGCGTACGGCCATGCGTATGTTATGTTTGCCACATGCTTTAAAAGTCGGCTTAAAATAAAGCACACTATCTTAGATAACCCTTTGTTTGTAAGTCCAGTAGGTACAGTTGTACGGAAAGGTGTTAATTTTTTTAATTAAACGCACACGTTTGTGAGAAAAACTTAAAAACACGTTAAAACCGCTTTCAGAAGTATCAATAATGTTGTGTAAAACAGTTTCTGAAGTCGATGCCTTTGATTTTTTAATAGGTTTGATTCGGGATATTTTTGCAGGACTTCTTTTTTTTTTTTCTATTTTGTTTAATTGAAGTTATTTAAAAAAGTTAATGCAATTTATATGGGACCACCGGACGAGCTTTCTGTATCAAATGAAAACACAATAATTAAAATTACCTACTTCGTAACCGGCGAAGATATTGTTGTTACGCAATTTCTGCGCCGGAACAGCACTAACGACACAAAAAAAAACCGTCGAATTTGTAAACCTACTCAAAAATCGAATATATATTTTTACAGTTTGAGAACCCAATACAAGAGCACGGTCTCATACAAAAACAATTTTTCAAGAATTCGTCGCTATTCTTGATAATGAAACCGCTCACACGCCAAGCTTGTCGCATAACACTTATCTGCGCGCCTGTACAAGGATAGGACGCTTATTACCGACATCCTGCTGATAAAGTTTAATAACACGACTCTAACGGCTTAGTTGTAACAATATTACACCGACTGGGACGTTACACGTTACTTTAGCTGAAAAATAGTTAAAAAATAACTTATTGAATTTTTGACATAAAAAATCTCAGAAACTGCTGGACCGATTTTGACGGGACTTTCACTGACAGATAGCTGGTATTATAAGGAGTAATTTAGGCTACTTTCGCGCGAAAAAAGTCGCGAAAAAACATTAAGGTTGAATGGTTTTTGGGCTTTTGCCTGTTAACGCGACCTTGGCAAAAGATGCGATTTTTCTGGGTGTTTATGGTTTCGTTCGATTGTTCAGAACAATAAAAATAACTAAATCATTGAAGGAAGGCTAAAACAGTCGTGTAATAATTTGTTGCTATTTTATTCCAGTTTCTATGCTTGTTATTGCTGTGAGTTCGATTGTTTCTTTAAGGGCGCTCTCGGAATTTTGTCTCCTCTCTCGCTCGCACAGAACCATTTTTAAGAAATTTGAATGAAAAGATGCATTTTTGAAAAATGTAATCTGATAGTGAACTACAAAATAATAATAATTTTACAGGTAAATACATTAAAACACATTTCTACTGTGATATCTAATAAACAAACTTAAAAAACAATTATGATCTGTTTCTGAGGTTTGTTTAACTCATGTGTTTTTATTAATTAAATTTGAGTTTATAATATTATAATTAATATCATTTTGTAGTTCGCTATCAGATTACATTTTTCAAAAATGCATCTTTTCATTTAACATTCTTAAAATATATGGTTCTGTGCGAGTGAGAGAGGTGCCGAATGCGAGAGCCCTCGGCACCACAGACATTGGCATAGCTGTTGCCACAAACAACATAAAATTACAAAAAGAGGAGGTTATCAATTCGACTGTTTTGTTACGCAATATTTTCGCCGAATATGATTTTTTAATGATTCTTTTTTCATTTGGTAGGTAGGTGAAGCTCGCACGTCTCATTTTTTTTTTTTTAGCTAGTTAATATTATACCGCTGGTTTCTAAATTCCCGGTAACGGCTGTCATAGAAATCGTTATTAAATATTTATGAGATTTCAAAAACATGATTGTAGAGCGTTTCACATAAGAGTAAGTCCCTTGGACGCTATGTTGGCAGCCCTGAGGCCCTAGACAAGTTGCTTTTCTGTTAGCGTTCACGCCAAACGCTACGGACAAAATGTATGGAATTGACATTTGTGAGTCACGTGATTTTTCCGCAGGTAATGTCATTGCCATACATTTTGGACGTAGCGTTTGGCGTAAACGCTAACAGAAAAGAAACTTGTCTAGGGCCTCTGCCCCCCTAGCCAAGTTACCTTTCTGTTAGCGTTAGCGTCAAACGCTACGGATAAAATGTATGGAAATTACATGTGTGAGTCACGTGACTTTTCCGCAGGTAATGTCATTGCCATACATTTTGTGCTTATCGTTTGGCGTGAACGCTAACAGAAAAGTAACTTGTCTAGGGCCTCTGAATGTCAATAATGTTTTTAATGGTGTTGGAATTTTTTTAGCACCAATTCTCTTTCATCACTTTTTAGTGTCCTAGGCATTACTTTAACACATAAATCTAAAATAAACATAGACACTGACAAGCAGGGGAGCCAACATAGCGTCGAAGGAACTTCTTGTGTGAAACGCTCTATATCATAGACAATGGTGGATCCAGGAATTATTTTTGGGGGTGTAACACCGGCTCCGCACGTTGGTCCAAACGTTGGCCCCAACGCCACTCGCCCAACGTGTGGATCTAGAAAATAGTGTTGGCCAACGTTGGGGCCAATGCTATTTTATAGATCCACACGTTGGGCGAGTGACGTTAGGGCCAACGTGGAGCCGTCGTTAGGGCTCATCAGATATGATTTTGGGAGGGATAAGAGGTAACAGACAATGGTGGATCCAGGAATTATTTTTGGGGGTGTAACACCGGCTCCACACGTTGGCCCAAACGTTGGCCCCAACGCCACTCGCCCAACGTGTGGATCTAGAAAATAGTATTGGCCAACGTTAGGGCCAATGCTATTTTATAGATCCAGACGTTGGGCGAGTGACGTTGGGACCAACGTGTGGAGCCGGCGTTAGGGCTCATCAGATATGATTTTGGGAGGGATAAGAGGTAACAATCAAAAGACGAAACTACTAACTACTGCCTTTTCTTTTGTGAGGTGGTTGTCAAACTCATTATGTAACAAATTATTTACATTTCCTTTATGACAAGCTCGAAAAAACCCGGAAGGGACTCACGCCGATCCAGTTTCACACCCTACCTAAACCGTAACTTGACTACAGGTGCTCTACATTCGCAATTTCCCATTGCGTCCGCCATTTTTTATGTTTGACGTTTCGCCCCATCTTTCGCGCCAAAAATGACAATAGTGAGTTCCCGTGCGAAATGTCTGATTTTCTATTGTTGTCTCTTACTTCCGAATTTAAAATAAGGGGTTCGCTTAAGATGTTCCCATGGTACAGATGAGGTAGGTCATCTTTGACCTTACAGCTGGGTTGTTGGCAATTGTTGGATTAATACAGTTACCATATTTATTGGGGGCAAGAAATTATTGATTTTTTTTGGACATTGAAGAATAGAAATGTCACTGGCTGTTTAGCTATGACAGCGAGCAGTCAGATTCTTGTAAATCATTCTTTTGATTTCAATTTCAATTTCTTGCATTCACGCCAATAGAGAAGCTTGGTCTTCTAAGTTCAGCATAGAAGCCCCTTTAGCCTCTTTCATATTCTTTAAGCACTCTTTGGAAATATTAATGGCAATGATTACAGGTAATATTGCCACTAATATTTCATTCTTGTTTGTGGCAACAGCTACGCCAATGTCTGTACCAGCCTTAAAGAAACAATCGAACTCAGAGCATTAACAACCATAGAAACCGGTCTAAAATAGCAACAAATTATTAAGTAGACGACTGTTTCAGCCTTCCTTCTAAAGGCGTGTCTCCTGCACCAAATTTTGAACAAAACATTGTTTTACGAACATGTTCACGAATTTAAATCATTCATTCACCCGTCTCCTGCTATGTTCGACGTTTTTGTTTTGCTAAACAAGAACATCGAACAATGTATGACAGGTATGCCTAGGGTTGCCAACTATCCTATCCTACTTCCTACTAATCCTACTAATATTATAAATGTGAATGTGAATGTGAATAAATGTGAATGTGCAAATACATCTGATAGCTTACCAAATTTAAAAAAAATATATTTCTGATTTACTCTCTGTTCCCGCTACTTCAGCTTTCACTAAAAGAGTTTTTTCGGTATCGAATCTGACATGGCGACAAGAGAGAAACAAATGGTCCATAAAAATAAAAAAACGAGTTATTAATTATTTATTTAAATATAAATTTCGGTTGTCAAACTAGCCTTGATACTTTCAAAGACAACATAAAAAATATTACGTGTGCTAAAAGTACCAACACAATTTTTTTTTTTAAGTTAATAAAAACATACTTAAATACGAGAAATCCTTTTTTTTCTTCCAAATAAGTTATTTTTCTCAAAAAAAGTTGGCAACCCTAGGTATGCCATTTCAAAATGAGTTCCGAAGAATGTGAGGTCATTCATTCATTCCATTCATTCCCCCGCAGGCGAACGCGGTGATGTTTTCCGCTAGGCTCGGCAAACATGTTTGTGAACGATAAACGAACAAAATCGTTTATCGTTCACTCTATCGTTCACTTTATCGTTCGTTCAATGTTCGTCGAACACAAAAACAGGGCGCAAGAGACCCGGCTTAAGCTTTATTGTTCTGAGCGAACGAACGAAACTGAAACCATAACCACCCAGAAAAGTCGCAACTTTTTGCCAAGGTCGCGTTATCAGGCAAAGGCCTAAAACCATTCAGGCTTTGTTTCTTTCATATTCTTTAAGCGACATAGCAATATTACCTGTAAAGTAACATTGCCATTAATATTTCCAAAGGGACCGGTTAGATAGTTCCAAACGTTCCGATAAGTTAGCTAGACGATTGCTCTTTGCGTATAGGAACTGGACATAATATTATATTGGGAGATGATCTAACTTACAAAAAAAAGTTGTATAAAGTTGTTAACTTGAATGAAGTTTTTTTTTTGGGAAAATGTTTTGTTAGTCATTCACCCAGCTAGTCTAAACAGACGCAGCCTAAAATTTAAATTTAAAACATCGTATTTATATCCTACCTACCTACTTAGTCTTAAAAAATAAGTATGCATACCTATTTCTGTAACACCCGTGAGAAAAAACAAATTAAATACTCGCTTTTAAATCAGTTTTGTCTGTAATTTGAATACATTTCCATAATATCTATTTAAATTATTATCTTTTTGCAACCTTGTTTAGTTGTAATTCTTTTGTATTTTGTGACAATAATGTATTGATATAATTAAGATCTACTGTTTTTCTTGTTGCATAGAATTCCAAATTTTTATCATTAGGTATTTTCTCCGTTCCCAACTAAATAGTGGTATCGTTTGTCCATGTTATGGTAAGTGGTCACCACCGCCTCTGCCCTACAGACAAAGTTGTAGTCTCATGTGCCTATATTGACCAATGGCATAATGTCTAGTAATTATGTAGTTACATATTTGTAGAAATTAGAAACATAGGTACCTAAATAACTTAAATTCGAATCCAATATCGTGCAATAATAAAAACATTTTGATCAACTGTCAAAAGATATTTCTTAGATTTGGTGGACATAAACAATAATAACTGCATCTCAAATAATAATAGAGCGAACATCAAAATGTGCAAAACCGTTAATGACGTCACCCGCTGAAACGAACAGTACTGGTTTATTTGAATTCAGAACAGTCGTTTGAATATGGAACGTGTGGGAGCGCTGTTTAAAAATAGAATACTAAAGTAAGCTATTATTCGTTATTGTAATAGGATGCCATATTTTTTTGTTAATAATATAATGGAATTTAACTTTTAAACAATAATAATTACCAGAAATTAGAGGAAATTGAGAGAAACATGAGTGGATCAGTATTAAATATTAGCACAATATTAGACTGTTAGATAAATCACATAAAATAACTCACGTATTATAAGTGATGCTCAAATAAGTCAATATCATGTTACAAAAAATGTATTGGACTGGAAAGTACCTCCACCTTACAGAACACCACAGCCAAATAACGCTACTGTTCGGTAGTGTTGTGTTCCTGTGGTGAGTAAGGTCGCCAGAGCTGCTGAGGATGCGCTGTGTTGACAGTATAGGAACAAGCAAGTAAGAAGCAGATCCCCCTGCTTGTTCCACTCACAGCGAATCCTCATTTTAAAGGGTCGGTAATGTGCATGTGTTACTCGGTGTTGCGCACGTTTCATAGGCCACGGTAACCGCTTACACTCAGGCGGCCCGTACGCCTGGTAGCCACCATCGTCGTATAAAAATGGCAGTTCTTTTTTTTATATTATAGGAGGCAAACGAGCAGACGGATCACGTGATGGTAAGTGATTACCGCCGCCCATGAACACTCGCAACACCAGATGAGTCACAAGTGCGTTGCCGGCCTTTAAAAAACTGCTCTTGCCTTGGGCATTGTTGAGCGCAGTTTTGCCCCCCCCCACAACAATGGATTTATCAACTGCGCCATCATAGGGGGGGGGGGGCTTCCGATACCCTCACTCACTCGGCGAAACACGACGCAAGCGTCGTTTCACGCCGGCTTTCTGTGAGGCCGTGGTATTACTCCGTCGTGGTGTTACTTCGGTAGTTCATTGTAAAACCCAAAACCATCTAACTTATCTTCAGCCACAAAGTCACAGTTTATCTAAGACAAGACGTAATGTTATGATGGAGACCTAGTTCGGTTTCTAAGTAGGTCATAATTCGTTCAAGGTTCTTTTAATCAGCACAAAGTTCGTTAACGGTTATAGCTCGTATAATATAGGTTGAAGTTTTCTGACAGATGTCAAATACGAAAAATAATGTCAAAACTTTAGGTTTTGAAAATTATCTGCTGCTTTCAAAATTTCATTGTTTTTCAAAATAGTTTGATTGGGTGGTTTCTGTAGAGTTTGAGGCTGTGAGGCTTTTGTTAGACCTTGAAAGCGGTCAATTATATTCGCCCCTAAGTGTTACTGTGGTTTTACTTACTGTTATGTGACATTGACATCGTATGCTCTTAAATCCTCGTTAATCATTTCTCCACCTTACCATTCGTATACCAGATGATCTGCACTACACTTTCTCATAAATCACGTGTAATCTTCAACTTTTTGCCGCGTTTT
This sequence comes from Thalpophila matura, assembly GCA_948465475.1. Taxonomy (NCBI): domain Eukaryota; kingdom Metazoa; phylum Arthropoda; class Insecta; order Lepidoptera; family Noctuidae; genus Thalpophila; species Thalpophila matura. The sequence goes on along the minus strand of OX419206.1, from coordinate 498,506 downwards.
TTGCTGTCACTGTCAAATGAGCCGCCATCTTCTTCAGAAACACGTTCATTTTCTTCTAAAAAGGTTTTAATGGCTTCATCCTTCGGGTGAAAGAGCCGTAGTTTTATAAAAAAATGAAAGTTATTTTTATTACTATTTTGTTAGTACGAAAGGGATTTGCCATCTGTAAAATGTTAAATCAGTCTAACGCTTAATTTTTTTTACTCGCACCTCAGTTTCCGTCGCTTCAACGCTCATCCTACACCTTTAAGAGACACCAGCAAACTGAAAAAGGCAGCTGAGGTAGACCAGATGTGGATAACTCGCAACTGGAAACTACAAGGTCTATGGCTCAGTTAGTAGGAACAAGGGAGATGTGCTAAGACGCTATTGAGCTTGACGTTTTGTCATCAATGTAATCATTTCGCCGATGGACCGAAACCGATCGATGATAACAGTGTTTTAGTTTAGTGTGAGTGACTAGTGACGGATAACAGTGTTAGATTGAGGGTGTGCAGCATTTTTAATGTTGAGAGAGATTAACAAAGGAGCGTTTGTTGTTGTGACCACTGTTTTAAAAGTGGCGACAGCGGTTCCCGTACTAATTTGCAACATATCTCCTTGTTCTCCTAAGAATAGACTAACGAACTAAAGCATTCCATTTCCAAATGTATGTTTTTAAAATCAAAGATGGCGGGACCTCCCGGGTTCCCTCCCGCGTCGCAACACATGGTGCGCGCAGCGAATTATGAAAATTGCGTGACTGAGCCCAATCAAGTATTATTTACATGGAATATGGCAATGAAGCCATTGGGGCGGCAGATGGCATTAATAAAAGACTTCAATTTATAGCGGTATGTCATAGTTTGAGTGAACATTAATTCTTAGCTTTTAACCCTGTCTAATTGTTTAAATAATCAACTGTTTCCTCTTTTAGAGGATTTAACTGTCACTGTTGTTTCTAGGTCTTCATTTTTCTAGCTTCGTGTCTTGGATTTGGTAGCTGACAGTGGCGAAGGGTCCTTACAATACGATTCCTACCGGCTTCCCTTTGGAAAATAGCACAGGCAGTATTGCCTACTACTTTTATTAATTAGCTTGTCGTGGCCAGTTGAGCATTTGTAGCTCCGGCTTACCTCTTACAAAAACTGACTCTTCGCCATTGGTAGCTGATCTGACAGCCCAGACCCAGAGTGATCTCTGAATTCTTAAGTATCGTTGCTTGTGGAAGCTTTTTAAAATAGAGCTATTTGCATCAAATTCGAACCCTAAACTTGGGGTCCATATGATACTGAGTGGTTTTCGAGTTATAGTTAAATGTGTGCCAAAAATGCTGAAAGATTGTTTTAGCTGAACTGTTTTCCGCCTTCAAAATGTCAACGTTAAAAAAGTTATTATTAGCTTTATTTTGGCAAATAACTGTTTTTGTTAACAAATACTCCGTCAAGCCACAAATAAATTAGGAAATAACCGACTTCAAAAATCCACTACAAAGAAAATAATAATTTTGGTTTCGGAAGTCGGTGGCTTTGGTTTTTGTTTGCTTTTTTTGCCACCGACTTCCGAAACCAAAATTATTATTTTCTTTGTAGTGGATTTTTGAAGTCGGTTATTTTTTGTTAAAAAAGTTTTTTATTTTTCCCTTTTTAGTTCTTTATCCCGTGTTAGATTACTTTCACGAATTCGTTCAACAGTAAATCTTCTACGGAGTGTGTACATTTATGCATATAACTTTGTACATAGGAATTATTACATAATGTATTATATACTAAAACCTTCCTGAAAGTATGTAGATTACGTTAGTGAAAACCCCATCCAAATCGAATCAGTAGTTTTTGAGAAAATCGCGCACATACAAACATACATACATACATACGGGACGAATACAGAACCTCCTTTTTTGAAGTCGGTTAAAAAGGTTGTTATTAGCTTTACATTGGCAAATAATTACTGTTTTTGTTAACAAATACTCCGTCAAGCCAGAAATAAATTAGGAAAAAGGATAGGATTATGATAATATATGGAAAACTGAACAACGAAAAAGATGACCGCTAATATCACCTAGAGAAAGAGAATCCAACCTTCACGCAACACAAGAAAACGAGTTCATCCTGTGGTCTTATGAATGGACGTAGCGTATACCATATCATTAGCCGCAGCGCACAGGAAGGCGTGTGGTCAGGATTCAAGCTTCGGTACGCGCTACCCTAAATATTACGTTACGAGTTTACGACGGATACAACGTCGCAATCTCGGAAATCACTGAACTTGTGGTGATTTTTATTTTTAACCGACTTCAAAAAAGGAGGTTCTGTACTCGTCCCGTATGTATGTATGTTTGTATGTGCGCGATTTTCTCAAAAACTACTGATTCGATTTGGATGGAGTTTTCACTAACGTAATCTACATACTTTCAGGAAGGTTTAAGTATATAATACATTAGGTAATCATTCCTATGTAAGAAGTTATATGCTCAAATGTACCTACACATTACGTAGAAGATTTACTAATGAACGAATTCGTGAAAATAATCTAACACCGGATAAAGTACTAAAACGGATAAAATATTTTTGTTTTTTTACAAAAAAAGAACCGACTTCAAAAAGCCACTACAAAGAAAATAATAATTTTAGTTTCGGAAGTCGGTGGCAAAAAAAGCAAACAAAAACCAAAGCCACAGACTTCCGAAACTAAAATTATTATTTTCTTTGTGGCTTTTTGAAGTCGGTTCTTTTTTTCTTTGTGACGTTTGGAAGGTACTGCGTCAGTTCACGGTGAAATTCTACTAGAAATGACACAGATCAAAGGAAAGATGACAAAGTGACTTTTTAAACCAAATCCTTTTTTTTCTAGACATTAGGTATGAGTCAACGACGCCATTTTCGGAAAAAATTAGGTAGGTAGGTACTTTGGTAAAATTTAAGATTTAGGTATATTTGTATTAAAAAATCTAATAAAAATAGATTTTGTAAAATTAAGAATTTAAGACTCATTTAAATAGTGAAAAAAAATATTAATTAGGTAGCAAATTAATTTTCTTTGCAAGCCTTACTTTTCAAAGCGTCCTAGTTGACAGTTCGAGGTCATTGACGTTCCTATTCTTAGTCGAATCGCATTGTAACACCAAGTAACGGTTTCTTCGCGGTCATCTGCCTTATCCAAAAAAAAAAAACAATCTATCCCGTTGTATCACGGCATCCAAATAAGATTTGATACAAAAAAAATCGATATCGAGGGGAGATACAAGGAAGTATTGGGAAGTGTAGTAAGGTAATTCGTTTGTCTATTGTAGAATGCAGCTGCGTGCACTTGCGTTAGCAGATGTATAGCACGCGCCGTCTTCAGTATGTGTGTAACGGGCATTATGTGTTGCGTATCTGTTGCGCGCGGGAATTTAAAATTAGTTGCAGCCAAGAAGGTTCCTGTCCTTTTTCAATTATATTTGAATGAAAGAAAATTCAATATTAGATCATTATTTAATTATATTCAACAAGCACATCTATTAATTAAAAAAAAAAATTGTGTTGATTCTGTTGACAATGACATCGCACTAAACATAAGTACTTAATAAAAAACTAATTAAATATAATTATTAATTAGATAGGTAGTGTCATTAATAATTATAATTAATTAGTTTTTTATTAAGTACTTATGTTTAGTGTTTAGTTAAACTAATTAATTATTAATTACACTATAGGTAGTGTAATTAATAATTATAATTAATTAGTTGTTTATTAAGTACCTACTTATATTTAGTGCGATGTCATTGTCAACAGAATCAACACCATTTCTTTTTTTTTTTAATTACCTAATAGATGTGCTTGTTGAAAATAATTAAATAATGATCTAATATTGAATTTTAAACTACCAAATGACCTAATGAGCCTACTATCCCTGCTTATCATCAAATACACTCAGTCACAATGAAATGGAATAAGTTTTATCACGAATTAAAAATTTAAACTTCCTATGTTGGCCTATTTTTTTTTCTTTATAATATAGTTGGCAGATGGTATTCGCGATAAGATTACCGAATGATTTGTGATGCAATTCGAAAATCGATTTAACTATTCGATTGGAAATTAGTTTTATTGTTTCTCGTGTTCTCGATTGATGCACTGATAAACTTTTTTTAGTTTCGCATTTCGTTTTTCTTTTCTTTCTTTTGATAAAAATGCAGTTATAAAAAGCAATATAATTATTAGAAGCATCATATTATTGATTTATTATTAATGATGATACCTATCATAAATTCAAATTAAGTATAGACGACATTCGTAAAAAAACAACAACTTTTTTATTGTTTTTTTTTTACCACATACAAAAGTCAAGGATTTAGCCTGTCTCGTTATCCGGAAACGGAAACACACGTGCGCCCCATACAAAGATCATTCAGCGCTTCCCATTCACTTTCATTCAATGAAGTAATGAATATTGTATTGTATTGAACATGATTGTGTTTTGAACTTTTGACAATAGTAAAGGCGGGTCTCCTGCGCGTGTTCATTGAACATCGAACATGTTTAATGTACAAAAAGGGGCGTGGCCTACGCGTTTTGCTTAGCAAAGTCACTCGACCACGTGACGGAAAACATGTTCGTCGTTCAATTGAACACGAAAACACGTCGCAGGAGACCCGGCTTAAAAGTTTACCCTGTCGGCTCACTTGTTAGCTTTAATTATTTTAGTAACCCATTTTAGAGATTTATATTTTATCTATCAATTAATTTCTGGATCAAGACAGTGTTAATCAAATTTTGTACAATTTTATTTTGGCAAATGGCTAAATGACAATAATCTTGTAATAAATTTAAATAAAACTAAAGTTATGCATTTTCAGCAACGACTTGTAAACACTCCAGTTAATGTCAGCTATGATCATCTTAGAATAGAAGAGGTCAGCATCGCAAAATTCTTAGGTATTTCTATAGACAGCAAACTGACCTGGAAACCACACCTGGATGAAGTTTGCAAACGATTGAACAGAGCAGCGTACCTTCTATTTCAACTATCAAATAAAGTAAACAATGAAACTCTCTTAACGGCGTATCATGGACTGGTATCCTCGGTTCTACGGTATGGTATTGTTTTTTGGGGACAGTCAACAAATCGAGAACTTGTTTTTAAAATGCAAAAAAGATGCATAAGGTCGATATTTGGATTGCACAGAACTGACAGTTGTATTCCATATTTTAAAAAATTCAATATTTTAACCTTTCCTTGTTTATACATTCTGGAAACCTCCTTGTTTGTGAAAAATAATCCCCACCTATTTCAAAAACTTGCCGCAGTCAAGAAATTACCCATACGTTCTCAATATACGCACACATTATGCCATGTCAAATGTAAAACTGCACTGATGAAGAAAAGTTTCTTTGGTTTTGCTCCCCAAGTTTTTAATAAAATACCTGACAAAATCAAATGTATGCCAGTACAAAAAATCAGAAAAACTTTAAAGAACTTACTACTTAATAAATGCTATTACACATTGGACCAGTTTATGAATGACAATTTTAATTAATCTGTATAATAATTTAATTTGACTGAATTTGTTTGTATGTCATTGTTGACAAAACATAGCGCACCATGTATTATAGCTTAAGACCGTTTTATGTTACCTATGTTTAACAAACGATTAAATGATTTATGATTTATGATTTATGCAATCAATAAACTAAAAGTACGAACACCCCATCATAATAACCCTCCCGCGCAAACGTATTTTTTTTCCGTAGGCCACCAAGCGAGGCACAGGACACACGCATACAGCCAGAACGAAACCGTTACTGGTCGATAGTGGTGCATTGTAATTTGTAGTTCATATTGCTCAGACTCAGAGGGTGTTACTTGATGCTTATGAGTAGAAAAAAATAGACTATTTCATTAATTAAAATACAAGCTTTTTTGAATTATAAAGACCTTTGCGCTGAGCGAGATTTAGTTTTTTTTAGAGATGGGAAATGGTTAATCGACAATTATTTTTTTTAATAATGACTGTCACAGTCTATTCCCTAGTAATAAAGGTAGGGTAATTTTCAGATGCAGCTGAATAACAGCATCACATTTGCAAATGGTAATTATTTTTTTTTTTGGGCCGATTTTCTTTCGACATCTTCGCAGTGTCTTTTTGACCGGACACCTGGATTCACCCCCAAGCACAAAGGTCGGTTATCATCAGCCGTCGCACGCGCCAAGATTTCACTTTATATCATATTTTTTTTAACCAATAAATTGAATTTCGAACAATACAATACTCCCCCGCGGCACGTGCTAACGGTTTTAGTAACTGTATGGAGAAATGAACTTTATTTCGTACACATTAAGGTGTGGAATTGAATGTGTGCGTAAATCGAAGGTGTGTAGGGGTAGTAATAGTGTAAAATGGATAAGTAAACATCTGAAAAGGTCAAGGAACCGATTTTGAGTAAAAAAAATGGCGGGTGTTGATATTGTGTAGCTTATGTTTTCTTATTGAATGATTTGAAAACTAGGTTAAATAGAAAAAAAATATATATCAAGTACATAATTGGATTTTTTATTTCTAGTGATGATACCAATAAAAAATAATTTGTCACAAAAATCGACTAAGTAACTCGACCCTCTAGTGTTGTGCGTCCGTTACCGCGATATAACGGTTTTATCGATTATTCTAACTATGGGGTAACTTTCGTTTATGATTCACCGTTTGGTATCAACCATCTGTCTGTTTTTGTCGAGATTTTAATTAATAGGAAAAACAATTGTGGTTTAGATTTGGAGAATAATGGGGAAACTTCATTAGGTACCTACTTATAACAACCGATATTAATATAGTAGATGGATTTCCTGAAATACCGAGCCGAAATATAGAGCTATTCAAGTAACTGACACAATTAATACTGGTAAAAAATTTATTTGCACTTGCACCTCGGGTATATTGATGGCTAACTTAACTACAAAACACACTTGAAATTAAACGTTTCTTGGTTTATTTGCGGCCTCAGATACTACAATATCATTTGGGATATTATGTATTTTATTTGATATTTCTACACACATTTAGCATTTCCTTGATTAATAAAACAACTCCTAAGAGAGGTACGGCACAGCGCGATATAACCGCCAACCGGGGAAGTCCTTCCACCTTACAGAACACCACAGACAAAAAACGCTACTCTTCGGTAGTGTTGTGTTCCTGTGGTGAGTAAGGTCGCCAGAGCTGAGGATGCGCTGTGTTGACAGCGGGGGACCTCCTTGTCTAAGCTGTCGGCACAGCGAATCTTCATTTTAAAGGGTCAGCATAGCGCATGTGATACTCGGTGTTGCGCACGTTTCATAGGCTACGATAACCGCTTACCATCAGGCGGGCCGTACGCCGCCGCCGTCGTTTAATAAAAAAACTGCTACATCTTCTGCCAATTGTGAACAACTAATTAGAGCTTACAGTTTTTGTAGTGACATTCCTCGGCATATTTTCAACGTCCTTAGCTTCGACTCTTCGAAATATTGAAAAGACACAGCCCACTGCCTCCAAAATCAATTACTTCAGATATTTTGCGGCTTCCCGTCAAATATCACTCCATCGAACAGTAAACCGCCATTTTTTTTGTCGAATAAGCCAATACTGTAATGGTGGCATGTGGTGGGTTGTCCAAGGTTAAGGGAAGGATATCTTTGTACATCCTGTTTGTAACCTAACTGATTTTAACATACATTTCCTTGTAAATAATATAATAATGCTCATAGGGCATTGCTAGGGTTGCTAATCCTACTATATTACGCGTCCAACTACTATATTTTTCAAAATATACTATTAGGCGAAACTACTATATTTTAGTTGGATAACTACTAAATCAAAAACTACTGTACCTACTGCACTAATCCTGCCTGTGTCAGTTGTTTTTGGGAATCTCTTATATATTTAATAACAAAAACCTACTACTGGATAAAAAATTAAGCAATATGATTCGTTTTAAAATATTTAAGCGTGAAACAGCACTAAAAACAAAAGCATATCAGTAAAAATATTCCTATATAAAATAAAATATTAATTTTAAAACCTACTTAAATTTTTTTTTCGCCGTCTACTTTATTTTTTAGTTTCCTCTTCTCGAAAATACTAAATTGGTTAAAAAAAGGTGCCGACCCTAACGACAACACAGGTTAATTGTTTGCTAGTTTTTCCTGTACTATGTTAACTATGGATAAATAATGCCTATTATTTCTATAAATGTTATTGTTTTGCAAATGTAACGGTTTTTCTCGTCTAGGTATTGAGAGCATTAGAAGTATATTTTAGTTATTACTATTATATTAAAGGCTTTGTCCTGACTGACTGGATCAACAGCCTTAACCGCTGTTTGTAGAAACGTGTTGTAGAACGTATTCCCTGTATAATTCAGGCATCCGATAACTCCGATAAGAATGGATTTTTGAAAATTCTACGCCTTAGAGGATAAAATGGGGTGGCAAAATTTGTATCGGAAAACGTGTTTGCTTGGCCTGATTAACTTCAAACTTCTTATTTTCGACCTACACGGTGAAGTCGCTGGCAAAAGCTAGTGCAATGATAAATATTTATACATTTTTTACGTAAACAAGCTATTTAAATTCAAAATCCGAAGAAACAGAGAAAGATATTCAAGAAATTTCTCAAAAACGGCTTCATTCAACTCGTGACAACCATATTTAAAGACGTAGGCAAACATCTTAACGACGACACGCATTCTTGAATCCATAGACACAGAACAAGTGTCTTGTACTTCCCAAAAAAAAGGAACGGTTAAAAAAACCAGCCCAACCCCACCCAGAATGCATTATGCACCTAAACTATACAAACCGACACTGATTTGAATAAATATTTATTTCTTACACCCTTTTCTTGTAAATCAAACCTTAACAGAAACGAATAACGGCTGATTTTCGGTAACGGTTTTGAGTTTCAGTTGAAAATAGCCGTTATCGATAGCTTATTGGTTTTGTGACAGGTTTTTGAATGAATGAGTGATTTTTTTGTCTTTGCTTAATAGTGTTGGGAAAGTGCGACTAATGTAAGTCGGATAGCATAAAAATCGATTAGTGTTATAAAATGTAAATCTTTATCAAATCATTGGGTCATTGGTCATATTTTTTAACCGACTTCAAAAAAGTAGGTTCTGAATTCTACCCGTATCAATGACTGCATGTATGATCACGATTAACTCAAAAACCACTGATCTAATTAGGATGGGGTTTTCACTAACCAATATCCACATACTTTCAGGCAGGTTTTTATAGTTCAATCTTTTGTAAGTCAATCTTATTAAATATTTTTAAACAAGAACGCGTTATAAATTACTGTTGTTTTTTTAGTAGAAATGCAAGCCGTAAATGACTGAAGTTATGAGCAACAAATTGATGCCATAATTTCGGTAGTGCCAGTATTTTCCTATTCTTGATTTAAAAATGACATGACATTTTCAAAAAAATCTTGTTTGATATCAAATCGTTGCTTTAAAAAATTCGCGTCTTGTCAATCTCAACTGACACTTATTTACCAAGGGAGCAATACCAGATTTAATTCTTTTCTACCCATCTTATATACTCCAGTAAAGACATACTACCCTCAATCCTTAAATAAGCGCAGTATCTACCCTCCGAACAATAGGTGCATTTTATAAAAGGGACTTTTTTTCGGTTAACGGTAAAGTCTACAACGGTAAGGTCGTGACCTTTTGGGGTCGAAAAAGTAACGAAACTTTGTTGTTGCAATATTTATTAGGTTTTTGTGTGTGAAATATTGTCCTCTTATTTCTGGGTTGCCAAAAAAAATTGATCAGCTGCTTTTGTGCCTTAAGATTGAGAGTGTGGTACAAGAAGACTAAATAACTGAATCCTAGGCGATGTTTTTGCTGTATTACTAAGGCTGCAGAAAAAAATCGCCTAATATCGGCGGTCATAACTCTAGAGTTATGATCGCCGATTTTAGGCGATTTTTTTCACACGGCTCGTATGGTTAGGACTTAGGAGGTTCCTCTCTCTGGAGAGAGGAACCTCCTAACAATGCGAGCCGTGTCGCAAGATTTCTCCGTATCAAGCCCTTGATCCAACTGCCCATTGAGAGCCTCCTCAGGTGCTGGTCGAGGCTCTTGGTCAGTAGGCCCAGTAGCTTGTATTTATTATTGTATTCAAAATGTATTTTATATCTTATCTGGTATCGTTCAATTTTCTTTGTCCTTCGTACGTATATTAGTAAGAATAACAGTCACAAACCTCTCAGTCATCGCTTGAGGTCAGAAGTCGGCAGAACTAATTAACGGACCTAACTCCAGTTAACGCCTTCAGTTCTGACATCACCAGTAATCTAACTAGGCCAACGGACTGTTAGTTATAAAAATAATGAATGCGCTTTGTTTCTGCGCAGTTAGATGTTTTATCTAAAATGTCAACTGGTAGTTTCTAGCCATGGCCTGGATAGCGATTTAAAAAACAAAGATTTTGTGAGGTTAAAGTTGCATTTTTTTTTTATAGTTCCAAGGGACCGTACATCTAAGTATTTGATATTAATTTCAACTTGATACCTTCACGCGATTCTGAGAAAAAGGGCCTTGACAGATCGACGGACGGAGAACTAAGTAATCACATGTATAAAAGTTCCTTCCCTTGAGGTACGGAACCCTAAAAATACAATCGAATTGTAAACCTCGCTTTTTTAAGTCTGTTGAATACAGCCTGATTTGTAGTCAAAATAAGGTCACAGGATATCAGCTGCTTATCAACAATTCGGCACGTGCAGCAAAAATTCGGCCATTGAACAATGTTCACATTGTGTTATTTACTCGCTCCTGCATGCTTAGCATGACCAATTCCATCTCTATCCTACCAAGAAGAGACTAAGTTCTTTCTATCCAACTCGTTTCTCTTCTACCCGAGCACGCGGCGACCCGTGCGGGGCGTGTCAGACTTTTATCGACTGAAGAATTTACTTGGACTTTTAATTGTTTGCAATAACTTGACAACCGGAGGGATACCACTTTTTAACAAAAAGAAGTAGTGATGTGAAAAAAATAATGAACCACATTGATTGAACTGAATGATGTACTTATTCAATGTACTTTTCATTGATTTGTTATGATTTAAAATAAGATACGTTTACATAAGGTATGCATAATCATGGCTTTGGCATGTTTAAAATTCACAAAAATATAGATTTGTTCATATTTACTTAATTCAACTATGTTTATCATTCGTTCTTTTCGCAAATTCGTTCAAAATTGTCATTTTGTGTTTATTACGTTTTTTGGAAATTGCAGTACCTACCTACTGTTTTACGTTGTATATTGATTAAAATTCAGTATGCGACAATAATGATAATAATATGATTATTAAATAATAATCATTAAACTTATCAATAGGTATGACTCACGCGCAAATTATAGGTATTTGAGGAAAATAGTCATGTTTTAACGAAATAGACTTATTTTCCTCAAATATAATTTCGAGAGCTATATTTATCGTTTATGGTGAATGTGCGTGGTGTGGACTACGGCCCACTCCCTCTCACAGAGCAGGCCTGTGTCCCAGCAGTGGGAACATTATAGGCCGATTATGCTATGGTGAATTTGAACTTCGCTTGTTACACTATCGACGTATCAGTCTAATATTACAAGAATTTTAATCTCGGTTGGTGTAAATGGACGCCACACGCGATTATAATGACCGCCCAATTAGCTTGATTCAGTTTAGAGTTCGTCGTTATTTTCCCGACATGCAAATTGACGCCAACTTTTATTTAAAACAATAAAAATACATGAATTGTGTTTTGGGATTGTAAAATTAAAGTACGATGTTTACAAAAAGAGACTTGATACTACAGAGTAGCGTTATTTGGCTGTGGTATTCTGTAAGGTGGAGGTACTTCCATAGTCGGGCTGCCCCACATTTGAGCGAGATATCCCGCTGTAAACTGTCTGACTACTGGTCAAGATTACATTTATCAAATATTTTTAACATAAAGACTAAATTATCAAGCAAAACAGAATCCGTTAATGATGTCATTCCTCCATTCATATCTTTACACATGTTCTAAAAACCGACATTATTATTGTTAGAAACTTGCAGCTTTTTGCTTACTTAATTAATTTATTTTTATTTGCTTATCTAAACTAACCTTGCACAAATGCGAATAATACTTAACATAAATAACAAATACAAAATTGATAACAATGACCGTTATTTCGCTATCGGTTACGTATAACTGATAAATATGAAAATGGAAACTTAAAAAAAGTCGTTATGATGACTTATGCAGTGATACTATTACATATTTGTTATGGTAATATTATCTACTTTATTTATAAAATATTTAAAATGAATTTATACAAAGTTTTACTCTATTATTATTTTTGCAATATCTTTTGTCGTCTATCATAAGGAAAACTATTAAAAATATAGATATAATAATATCCTAGAACTGGCTGGATATTATTTCTTAATTAAGAACTTCCTGCCTTATCTGAAACTAAAAAAACAAGTACAGTTGCTTATTATTATGTTAAAAACTCGACTAAATTAGGTTACTAAAAGTTGCAGATACGATAATTATTACGTCACTATTTAAAACAATATTGTATTTTAAAAACAGAACACAATCGGCTCCATGTCGACGTGTCGGTGTTTTATAAAAGAACTTCTAATCTCATTTATAATAAAATTCCATTGCGTCGTCGTCAATATACCAAAGCGTCAACTAAATTACAAAGTCAATGTATGTCGAAACTTATTTTGTAAATAAAAAATCTCTCTGGCCAAAACCTCTTTCAATTCTGACATAATAATTAGTTATTGCCAATCCGGAATTTAACCAATTAAAAAAAAACACTTTTTTGGACCAAACTTTTCAACAAACAATGTACACAAATACGCGCAATATAATTATTTATCGGTAAAAAAAACATATCCGTTTACAAAAATTACAAATAACCGTTAACATTCATCAATGAATAAATAAATAAAATATTGAAATGTCCCATCCCTACTGTATAAAATATTGATCGACTAATTTATTTATTTGATTACAATATGAATGCGTGTAATATGCATCTTAAAGCATCGAAGTCTTCTTTTTTCGCCCTTTAACTATTTTTAACAATAACAGTAACCGATAAATGTAAATACATATTTATGATGTTTCTTGCGATAGGTAGGTACCTACCCCTAGAATAGGGTTTGACGTATGAGTATTTATTTTTAAGGCCCCGGTATACGCCAACGGCCTTGAGTGATTTGGGCGGTATAGCTTGAGTGTTCTGCGCTGAGCTCAAGCAACGCGACATACATCCACCGAGCAATACGACTCACCTATCAAGGAGCGCGCTGTGCAGAATTAGACGTATTATTACTTTTTAGTATCTAAAATATAAAATAAAAAAAAAGTAACAGGCAATATTATAGGTAGTAACATAGTCTTTTCACACAAAACAAATCATGAAAATATCTTAAGCGGTTTGAAAGTAATTACGTTTTTATGTTTTGGGTAGACACGAATTCATGAATTTATTTCATTAAGTATTTTACTACAATAGTTAAATATTCACAGGTACGATTGATGTATATATGTTCTAGTTTAACATAAAAAAATTGCACAACTAACCTGCATTATTTGACGGCGAAATAAGAGATTTAAAACTGGCCGTTACCATTTACCTTCGCCTTAAGATTAGCAGTTTATGTACCTAACACATTGGCTGTGCCGCGACTCTGTCTGCGTGAAAGTCGGAAAACAACATAATGTCGTTATTTTATTTTTATCACAAAACTGTACCACCCCTTTTGGGTCGGATACTCAAAGAATATTGCCTCCTAAATCTTTAGGTCCACGGGTTGGCTGTGTGTTGTCTGTCAATCAGCCACGGTACTTTTTTACAAGTTTAGATACCCTTATAACATGAAATAATAATTATTATTTAACTTATTATAACACATTTTTAAACAAATAGCATTTTCATTTTGCAAAATCTGCAAAAAATATTTATATTGGCAGAATCGCTAATACCTCGACCTCGCAACATTTGACATTTAAAACCTAACCTTAGCGCGCGAATCGCCGAAAGCGATGAGTGCGATGACACACGAATTATAGAAAACTACCCTTTTTATTCATTAATAGAATTAAAAACCATTGTAAAACTTACAAGTAGTGTCGTACAAGTGTCTACGAAACGTGTTCATAAAGTTTCGCATGAGAATTTAGTGTTAAAACTGTGATCACGGAGGTTAAAATAAACTTTCGTCAAACTCTTTTGTTGCTATTTTTTACTGTAAATAAGTGTACATTAATGCCCCAAGGACTTCAAGAAGGGTTTGCCGGTACGTAGAACCAGTTTCATCGATTTATTTACGACTACAAATAGGTTATATTAAAAAAACCCAAAGGGGTATGTCTGTGTGTCTTTGTTCACATTTTCGGCGGAATTCTTTAACAAAAAGTTTGTATATTGATGTCTGTGAGTTCGATATGTGTTAGTTTCGGTCTCATGACCTGTGGGTTACTGATTAGGGTTGAATTTAGTACATAACCCTGAGAAAATTATTTACACCATGTTGTTAGCAAAATCAAGTTTTTTAAAACTTGATTATTTTATGTGTGATTAATATGATTGATATCGGAACTCTTTGGGGTGGTGTCTGTATTTATTAGGATCAGCTGTTGAGAACCATGTGTATGTAGGCATATTAGTTCTTTCATCTTTGATTTATAATAAAGAATGGAATAAGTAGATAAAGTCTAAATTAACTATTTTTAGAATTCCATAGTAAAACTAGGAATTCATAAGGTTTCGTCATGTCGATCTGTCTGTCCGTATGTCACTGCAAAGTGCAGGTAAAATGACCTGCACTTTATAGATTAAACTTCACAGGTGTATTCCGTGAACTGCTTAAAGGAGTGTAGTAAAATTACGACTGACAACAAAAATACATTTTTTGTGTATCTGTCATGATGCCTACCACCTACCATCATCCTACCACTACAAACGGTGCAAAGTGTTCGAAACATCAGGAAAAACAAACACAATGCAATTTAAACTTACCTACTTTACTATAATAATCATTATTGATAAGTTTTAAATAGTCCCTTATTTTTATAAACAGTTATAACTAGCGGCACCAGTCTTGAGCACAAATATTAGCTGATTTTTTGGACTCCTTGGCGGAATGAAGAAGACGGGGGGCGCCGAGGCTAAACGTGATTGGTTCGTCAGTCGATGCTCGTTGTCTATTGGACTATTCTCTATTACGTTTTGTCAACTGTCTATTGTCTATTGGGCCGAAAATGTACATGCGCGAACTGTGCTCATGACTCATGCACCTATGCCTACACCTAATACAGTACACATGTACCTATACCTAAGTATAAAACTAACATAACCTTTCTTTCTTTCCAGATTAATAACGGAGAACTTCAAAATAAACTCCGGAAGCAATGGAACAAAACGGAAACAAGAGGACTCGATAACCAACAACTACAAAATGACGATGAACCCCCACACTATAGATTTCACAAAATCCCCGCTATCACCAATATACACGCCAACAAAACGAAGGATACTCGGAGAGATACAGCTCCCAAAATCACCACTAGACAGACTGAAATCACCGTTAACAAACACACAAAAACCATTCAAATCTCCGTTACAAAATATAAATTCTCCGTTACAAAATAGAACTTCACCGTTACTGAATAGAAATTCACCGTTTCTAAATCAGAATTCTCCGTTATCAAATAGAATTTCTCCGTTAACAACGAGGAAGCGGTCACGGATAACGAAGGTGATGGAAGAACGGAGTAGATTCAAGATGTCTAACAAAGAGAATAATCCGTCTCTTATTAGTGAGACGTTAGTTAAATTGGATGTTGAGGAGGAGACAAGGGACTTTCTGTTCGGGGATCGATTTGAGGCTACGAGAGAAAAAGTAACTAATTGGTCTACAACTAAGGTATGTACTGTTATAATCACTGTTCGGATAATCCGATGCATATTTACCTAAAGTTGAGGTGTTGGCTATTATGGAATGCACTTTTGTACCGAAAAAATCCCGGGATTCCGGGAGCGTTCTGATTATAGAATCGGATGTATGTATATGTACTTACGTTCAGGTGTTGGCAAATATGGAATGCACTTTATTATCGATCGTAAAAATCCCGGGATTCCGGAATTGACATATTTTATGTTTTTCAGACTATAGAATCGGATATATATCTACCTACCTAATGTTTTAAAGTAGGTAGTTACCCAACTGGCATAGCAAACAACGTCAGGATAAAAGTTAAAAGACTATATTAATACTTTTTAGAATAATTCCTACAAGTACCTATTGAAACAAATTATTCAATATTGTGCTTAGTAAAATTTGGTTATGTACCTATACCCGGATTTCTTGGCACCCCGGGATTTATTTAAAAAAAAAATATTTTAAGAAGCCGCTTCCATAATTTCTTGCCAAAAATTAACTTTAGGTAAATATGCATCCGATTATCCGATCAGTGGTTATAATAATAACTGTAGTTCTCTTAGATACGCGGTAAGGTTAGTTTCTCCCTCTGTAGCCCCATAATATGCGCGCATGACGTTTTCATTTATGGACTCAGTCCATCGCATGCGCGACACATTTCCACCGGCAGCGGGGACCCTGTTCGGGGCCTGTTGGCTTCGAGGTCCCAAGCACGCTGGTGGCCGTCCTCTTCGTTGACGTCTATCAATAATAATATCAGCCCTGTTTGTAAAATGTCCCACTGGTGGGCACAGGCGTCCTCTAGTCCACCACGCTGGCTAAATGCGGGTTGGCAGACTTCACACACCTTCAACAACTTTATGGAGAACTCTCAGGCATGCAGGTTTCCTCACGATGTTTTCCTTCACCGTTAAAGCAAGTGATAAATAATTAATTTCTATGTACTGTTAATTACTTTTTAATCTAACTATATTAGTCTAGCTTTTGCTCGCAGCTCCGCCCGCGTTTTTCGGGATAGAAGATAGTTCATGTGTTAATTCAGAGTAGAAAGTATTTTCCTTCCAAATTTCATCAAAATTCGTTCAGTAGTTTTTGCATGAAAGAGTAACAAATATCCATACATACGTCCTCACATACTTTCACGAGTAGATACGATGTATCTACTATGATGTAATAGATAGATGGCGCTATTGCATATTTCGGAACCCTCAGGTACTCGTACTTATCCGATTTGTTTTCTATATTTTTTATACCATATCCTAGAGCTAGAAGACCGGCACTAGCTCTGGGCAGCAGATGAGTAGATGCTTCCAATGGGAAGCCACTCCGCATGACAGCATCACAGAACAGATTTGCTCATAGTCCTAGGACTGATTGCAAATACACGCAGAAGAAAAAAAAAAAATTTTTTTAAATTTTTGTTCATCTATGTTTTCAGCTGGACTTCACGCACGCTCTAAAAAAATCACCAAAAGAAGAACTCTTTGTCCCAGAAAAGGAAATGACACAAGATGTGGACGACTTCGAAACTCTCCACGACTTAGAACAAGAATTCGAAGCGGACAACTTCGACGAATGCACGAAATACGAAATCATATCTACTGATAGTCCTAACATCATATCTAGAGGACGTACATCATCATCGAGGAAGGTGACTTCAAGAAATTTTGTCTTCGGAGCCCCGTTAGCTGATGATGAAGCTAGCACAAGCTTCAACAAGCCTACGGTCACAGCAACCCGGATGCTAAACTTTGATGAGGAAGATTTCGAATTCCCTTCTCCGGCAGTTAAAAAGCAAGCGGCTAAAAAGTCTTTGAAATTCTCCGAGACACCGACTAAGTTAAGACATGAGAAATCGGACTCCAGCATCGGTTCCATGAGTCAGTCTCCGCAACCAAAGACCGGACTATACACTATGGAATCCACCACATCGATGGAAAGCGGCTTCATATCCGAACTAGAAGAACCATTTTTAGAAATAGATGAATCAAACTCTCCTAAAGTTGCCAATTTCAATGATTTGATCTCCGGTCAAATTAAAAACGATGTAGTTTCTGATAAGAGCTTTCTAAGACGACCGTTGAATAGAAGTTTGAGTTTTAACCCAGAAAGCAAAGCTAGAGTATCTCTCTTCTCTATTCTAGAGAATCCTAATCTATCGCAGAGGAAGAAGAGAGTGGAACGGAGTGAGAATGAAGTAGCTAATAAGAGACGGAGATCTAATTGCCCCAGCCCTGAACTACAGAGGTTGAATAGACCAGTGTTGCAAAGGGCGTTCTCTGAAAATAATGCTTTGATTATGTCTGCAATGGCGCGATGTAAGTATTAAATACTAGCACTTCGTCCGCGTCACATACACGTAGCGCCATCTAGCGTCCTAAAGCAATTGTGACCATCTAAAGTTGTTGTTCTTTCCCTCGGAAACAGTACATTTTTCTGTATGAAAGGTACCCTATGTTCATTTCTGGACCCCTGACTAAATTTCATGATGATCGGTTCAGTCACGGGGTCTCATCAGGAACAAAGTAACATTTGTTGAAATAACTCATAATAGATGGCGTTATATGTATCGATTTGTTATTGAAGTTTGTGTAAAATTGAGAACATGAAAAAATACATGATGAAAAATATATGTTCAAATTTTGAAAAATGCTTTAAGCAAAAAAAAATGTATAGCCCGAAGATAGCCCGCGCTAAATCGGTCAAATTTCTTTGTATGAGATGAGGCACCTGTACGTATAGTATTATATTATCTGTGGTTCAGTGATTTAGGCGTGAAAAAGTAACAAACTTACTTTCTCATTTATAATAGCTAGCTTCTGCCCGTGGCTTCGCTCGCGGGATGAAAAAGTAGCCTACGTGTTATTCTAATGTATAAGCTATATTACTGAAAAGTTTCATCAAAATCCGTTCAGTAGTTTTTGCGTGAAAGAGTGACAAACATCCATACATCCATTCTCACAAACTTTTACGTTCATAATATTAGTAGAAAGTTGAATTACGTATTGTTAACTGTCTATTGTCTATTGGGCCAAAACTGTACATGCACGATCTGTGATCATTATTCCTGCCGGTACCTATACCTATTTAAAAATTGTTAAGTACCTTATAATAATTTAAGACTTCAAATACCCCCTCATAATCTTTTTACTGTGTTGAGAAGTTCTCTAACATTAT
Organism: Thalpophila matura; assembly: GCA_948465475.1. Taxonomy (NCBI): domain Eukaryota; kingdom Metazoa; phylum Arthropoda; class Insecta; order Lepidoptera; family Noctuidae; genus Thalpophila; species Thalpophila matura. Next base: position 479,381 of record OX419206.1, on the reverse strand, counting down.
GCCCATCTCTTTCCAGCGATAGTAGAGACCTTTCTGGTTTATATTTTACTAGTACTTCGCCCGCGACTTCGTCCGCGTGATCCACAGGAACTGCGCATTTTTCCGGGATAAAAAGTAGCCTATATTAGCATAAGCATAGCATAGCATAATCGGCCTATAATGTTCCCACTGCTGGGACACAGGCCTCCTCTGTGAGAGGGAGTGGGCCGTAGTCCACCACGCGGGCCCAGTGCGGGTTGGTGGACGTCACATGTCTTCGAATTTTTGGTTCTAGGACATGCCGGTTTCCTCACGACGTTTTCCTTCACCGTTAAAGCAAGTGATAATTAATTTCTAATACGCACATGACTTCGAAAAGTCAGCGGTGCGTGCCTCAGGATCGAACTCGAACCATTCGCCGTGGGAGGCACATGGTTAATCCACTAGGCTATCACTGCTATGCCTACGTTATTATAGCCTATGTTACTCAGTGATAATGTAGCTTTCTACTGGTGAAAATATTTTTTAAATCGGTCCTGTCGTTTTTGAGTTTATTCATTACAAGCAAAAAATAAAAATAGTAAATAAAAAATTTGAAAAACCCAACTGCCAAAACAACAAAAAAGTGAAAAACAAGAGCACTTTTCAAGCAGTCTGATGCAGTTGGTGGCAGTTATTTGTGTTAAATCTTAGATTTTATGCCACCAACTGCATCAGACTGCTTGAAAAGTGCTCTTGTTTTTCACTTTTTAGTTTTTAATGTATTTATATATGTTTTCGTAATCGTCTTTTCGAGCCCTTCATTTTGATACCCCACTCGATAGGTTTTGAGGAAAACAAACTTTTTGAAGACGCCAAAAATCGGCCATTTTAACTTTTTTTAATTTTAATATATCCAGTGTCATTCTCACAATTAAGACGAATCTAACGACACCTCTCAAGCTAAAATCCATCAAGCCGTTTATACTACAGAGCGTGCCAAAGAAATATACATACATACATACACTCGAAAAACATAACTCTCCTGGCGCAGTCGGGTAAAAAAAAACAAATCTTTTTCTTTATAATATTAGTTGAGATTGTATCGTTCTCTCTCTAACATTGCACCCATCTCTTTCCAGCAATCGTAGAGCCGGACCTGATAGGCGACTTTTCCGTACCGTTCGCGTTGCCACTGACCAGCGGAGACCACTCCGACTTGAAGAGCATCTCCTGCGACACTCTAGCGGGACTCATCAGGGGAGAGTACCAAGATATCATCAGTGATTTTCAGGTAATATTTGTTTCAAAGTCAAAGTCAAAGCATTTATTTCAATTAGACCAATTACAGGTACTTTTGAATTGTCAAGGAGTCTGTCAGTTAGTAATAATGATGAAGCTAGATGCCCGTTCCAAAGCGTAGATTCCTATGGAGGAGAACGGGCAAGAAACTCCATGGTTACTCTTTTAAATCAAATCATTACAAATAATCATGGTTACATTGTTTTTGTCGGAAATAACACAAATATGAGAGAACAATGTATAAGTCTAGAATAATAGTAAAAACAGCTCCAAATATTAGCCGTAGCAGTCCTGAGATGACCAGTCCCAACAGACGGCGCCCGTTCACGAACATGACGCATGAATCAGCGCCATTTCGCTCAACCATTTTGAAGGGAACCGAATGACCTAACGCATGCGCCACCATCAACAAGACATTTTTAGTGAGCATGACATACTCTCAACCGCCAGGCAGCAAACGATTAAAACCTTAAGGGCGGGTTGCTTCAAACCATCTGTATTCGTAAGTCAGTACGTAATCGTTAAGTCAGTATGAAATTGTCGTACAAGCCGCCATATTTGACGGTTACAGATACGTAACTGTAAGTTGAAACAAAGCCTAAGTAGTACCTAAATGGCTACACTGCTGTTTATCTATCTACTAGACTTTTGCCCGCGACTTCGTCCGCGTGACTCGCGGTAACCGTGCAGTTTTTCGGTATAAAATCTCAGGGATGATGCAGCTCCCTATTAATGAAAGAATTTTCAGAATCGGATCGGTAGTTCCGGAGATTACCCCCTACATACAAACTTACAAATTTTACCTCTTTATAATATTAGTATAGATTTTCAAAAACAGCCTGTGTCAACTGTTTTTGAAAATCATATTTAACTAGCTCGAGGGGCTTGTGGCTAAATGACAGCTGCGCTGATCGATCGATCTGCGAGGTTAAGCTGCGCTTGCCGCGGTCAGTCCTTGGATGGGTGACCGTTCTTTACACATCGAGACCCCTCCGTGCCTCGGAGAGCACGTTAAGCAGTCGGTCCCGGTTGTCATAGGAATATCTTTGACAATCGTTACGAGTAGTCAGAAGCCCTACAGTCTGACAGCTGGTCTAACATTCGAATACCGGTATTACCCATTAATTGGGTTGTGGAGGTCAGATGGCAGTCGCTCCACGTAAAATATTGATATTCAGCCGAAACTAGTTAGACTGGAAGCCGACCCCAATGTAATTTGGGAAAAGGCTAGGCAGATGATGATGTTAACTAGCTGTTCCCCGCAACTTCGTCCACAAACTTTCGCCATTATAATATTAGTGGGATTAATTAAGCTTTTCCTTTTCTTAGGTGATCGACTGCCGCTACCCGTACGAATTCTCCGGCGGTCACATCGTAAACGCCGTCAACTACTACACTCCTGCGCAGATCCTAACACTCGTCAACAAGCCAGTACCCGCCAGGGGAGACGGACGATCCATACTCGTCTTCCACTGCGAATTCTCGCTTGAAAGAGGCCCTAAGCTGTGAGTATGCTGTTATTTGTCACTATACTCTATTATAAACAGTGATCGGAAATACAGAACCTCCTTTTTTGAAGTCGGTTAAAAAACGGGGCTAATTTACCTAAACTTCACGAACAGAGACGAAAACTGGAGACTTCCTTACGACAACATTTTTCCGGGACGAAAATTATTTGGGGTTTGGGGATATCACTTAAATATATAAAAAAAATTGTTGCCACGCCATTGCCAGGATAGGCAAACTTCCTACCAACTTTCCAAAACCACTTTTAATGCCCCATTTTCTATTTTATGTTTCTTAGAAACTTTATTGGGTGTACAACAAACAACAACAATACAAAGTTTCAAGTCAATCGAAGGAATGCTACTCGAATGCATAGGTGACGAACAAACAAACATTATTTTTTTATGTAGTAGACTAGACTGCCTCGTTGGTCTAGAGGTCGCTAAGCTGCTAAGAGCCCTGAGTTCGATACTCGCGTCGAGCAAATTGTTATTGGGTTTTTAGGGTTCCGTACCAAAATGGTAAAAAAGGAACCCTTATGGTGCGACTTCGTCTGTCTGTCTGTCTGTCACACCTGCTTATTTCAGCAACTACTTATGCTATCGACTTGAAATTTGGAACAGTTATAAAGAATGCTTGTTCAACTTTATTGCAAATGAAAAAAGTCCAAAAATATTTTTATTTTCATTGCAAAAGTGGGGGTCCGAAATTTCAAAGTGGGGTTACTAGGTCAAGTGACATATCATATGAAAGGGCTTGATCTGCACATTTCAAAATATATTTTCATTTTATATTATGTCTCACAGTTTTCGACATATGATGAAAAATGTCCAAAAAAATACCATTCCCCCCCCCCTTATCTCCGAAGTTTACGGGGCGAAAAATCTGAAATAATTAGAGTTGGATAGGAATTGACCCAAATATGGCACCAAAAATAAAACTATGTTCCTAACTAGTACAGTTTTTTCAAAATCATCAAAATTCCTTCACAAACAAAGTTATGCGGTCCGAATTTTTTCACTTTATACGTCCAAGAATGATACGGAACCCTCGGTGCGCGAGTACGACTCGCACTTGGCCGGTTTTTTTTTAATAGGAAATTTCTCAGTAGCGAAATGTGCAACTATACACCTCTGCCTAATCCTTCAGACAATACAGACATTATAATTATGTATTTTATAGTAAACAACCCTTCTTCCACAGCTCTCGCTTCCTCCGTTCATCCGACCGCGCCAAGAACAAGGAACAGTACCCGTCCCTACACTACCCGGAAACCTACCTCCTGTGCGGCGGCTACCAGGCCTTCCACCGCCGCCACCCCGCCCTCTGCGCCCCCAGGGGGTACACCGCCATGCGCGACCCTAGACACGCGCACGAACTACGCGAACATCGACAACATACTACTAGGTAACCGCCTACTGTAGACTAGAGAGCAACCAACCAGTCGTAGACTATAGAGCAACCATGTGCTTCGTAGCTACGACAGATAAAATCTTCGTCAATGTAGTACAGCTATAACCTTATTGTGTCAGCAACCATAAGACAAGACAAAATACTACTAGGTAATTGTCTACTGTAGACTAAAGAGCAACCATATGCTTCGTAGCTACGATCTGTCGTAAAAAATACAGGATACATCGCTATGCGCGACCCAAGACACGCGCACGAATTGCGCGAACACCAACAACATACTACTAGGTAACCAGATAATCTAGACTATAGAGCAACCATGTGCTTCGAAGCTACGACAGATAAAATCTGACAACCAGAAAATGTAATGTTAAATGTCTATTAAAAATCGTGGTTGCCGTTTGACAACATACTACTAGGTAACCAGCTACTGTAGACTAGAGAGCAACCATGTACTTTGTAGCTACGACAGATAAAATCTTCGTCAATTTAGTACGCCTACGGTGATCTAAGATATAAGACAAGACAACATACTACTAGGTAACCTGTTGTAGACTATAGAGCAACCAGGTGCTTCGTTGCTACGACAGATAAAGAAGTACAGCTGCGGTGTTCTTAATTGGGTTAGCCAACCATAAGGCAACACAATACTACTAGGTAATCACCTACTGTAGACTAGAGAGCAACCATGTGCTTCATAGCCACTAAAGATAAATTCTAGTAGAAGCAATACGGTAACCTTAATTGGGTCAGAAACTAAGGGCCGATTTCACCAACGTCAGATAACATTTATCCAAGGAATAAAGTTGAGATTTGACAGATTTTGTATAGAACATCTGTCAAATCTCAACTTTATTCCTTGGATAAATGTTATCTGACGTTGGTGAAATCGGCCCTTAAAGTTACAAGACAACCAGAGAGTGTATCATTGACATAGTAATTCTAATTACTAATGTCTATTAAAAACTATGGTTGCCGTAACAACCAAATGCTGCTATATGAAAGATACAAGTTACTGTGAGCAACCAAAAGTTCAACATCCATGGTTGCCATAGCAACCAAGCGAATAACAAGCTTATTATGAAACACATTTTCTATGACTATAGCTCAATTTGATAACACAACAAGATGATAGCTTCAATAGCGTCAACACAGCGCATCCTCAGCAGCTCTGGCGACCTTACTCGCCACAGGAACACAACACTACCGAACAGTAGCGTTGTTTGTCTGCGGTGTTCTGTAAGGTGGAGGTACTTCCCCAGTCGGGCTGCTCCAGATTTGAGATATCCCGCTATGCCCTACTTTTGATCAATCATATTGTTGGATTGTCAAAATGAGAGCAACTTTCAAAGAAGAATCTTTTAAAAATGTTGTTTCCGCGAAAATATATCCGAAAAGATTATGATACGTATAAAATGTTTTTTTTTCCAAAATTCTTTTTTTTATTATTTGTTTCGAAGACAAAAGTTTATCTGATTTTATTTTTTAAGTTTGTATATAGAAAAAAATGCCATATTATACATTAATGAAAATAAGTTATTAGTACAAAATTATGGTAGTTTTACAGTCGAAAGTGACTTACAAAAAGATTGTTTTAACCGACTTCAGTAGCGCGAGGTTGTGTTATACAGGCTGGCAGTGTAGACAGTGGAAATACTTAAAGAGGCCATTGTACTCATCATTAAGAACAACTTTTGCTATGGGACTAACCTTGAAATCGCGAAAAAAAATCAGCTGTTCCATACATTTAAGTTTGCATAACTCAACAAAATGTATGGAACAGCAGATTTTTTTTTTTCGCATGTCAGTGTTCGTTCTATAATAAAAGTTGTTCATAATGATGAGTACAATGACCCCTTTAAGTATTTCCACTGTCTAACCTGCCACCCTGTATATCGAGACCCCTCCATGCTTCAGAACACATTTAACTGTATGACAATCGTTACTGGTAGTCAGAAGCCCTAAAAGTCTGACAGCTGGTCTAACATTCGAATACCGGTATTACCCAATAATTGTGTTGTGGAGGTCAGATAGCAGTCGCTCCACGTAAAATACAGATATTCGAAAAATTCTTAGATAATATTATATTTTTTTATTTAAGTCACTTTTGCACTAAAACCTTATCATATAAATTTAGTTTTAGTAAGAAAAATTATCTCCCACCTCTATTTAGTGTCGCCCCTTTAGTTTAGTTCGTTTGACATTTGCAATACATATATTATTGGTGTAATTTAGACGAAATTATTTTCCCTGTATTTTCTAGACTTTTTGGTAATTTTGTTCTAGAACATTCGGTTAGGGTTATTTTCGTTTTATTAGTATTCGGTATATAACATTCAAAGATTGTAAAAGTCATTTAAACGCATTTAATTTAATAAAAAAAATTACCTCAGTATATCAAGGCGTATCGACAAGCACTTTATGTTAAACGGGCTAGTTTTTTTGAAAATTGCCTCCCCGGGGAGGCACACAGCCACACTTGTAGCTTCGTACATTAAAGGTGCGGTTAAACGGGCCAGTTTTTTGACAATTTCTTGCAGCAATTGTATAGCCGTGAGTTGTGCAACTCAGTAGAACTATTGCCGCAATCTTGCAGTATAGCATAAGCATAGCATAATCGGCCTATAATGTTCCCACTGCTGGGACACTGGCCTCCTCTGTGAGAGGGAGTGGGCCGTAGTCCACCACGCGGGCCCAGTGCGGGTTGGTGGACGTCACATGTCTTCGAATTTTTGGTTCTAGGACATGCCGGTTTCCTCACGATGTTTTCCTTCACCGTTAAAGCAAGTGATAATTAATTTCTAATACGCACATGACTTCGAAAAGTCAGCGGTGCGTGCCTCGGGATCGAACTCGAACCATTCGCCGTGGGAGGCACATGGTTAGACCACTAGGCTATCACTGCTATATATCTATATTATCTATATATCTTGCAGTATAGCCCAGCGATATTCCAATGAAAATAAATGATGGTAGTTCACAATAACTGCTGTACGATAGATTTCAACTCACGGCCATACAATAGGGATGTTAACTACTTTTTTTTTATTGTGAATCTGTAAACTATTTAAAAAAAGACAATCAACACCAAAAAAAACCGATGAAACATCTACAAGATTGGCAAAGTTATAAGCGTTTTAAAATGATTTGCTAGACACGGACGGCACTACCTACTAGTGACGTAACACCACCTACGTCCGCTTGCGCGACAAAGACGGAGCGATACTCCCTCCAAAAACTTTAAAAGCGTCTATGTTTTCCATTTTGTGATAAATTATTATTTTTGCTTTTACTTTTTTACTGTACCTATTCCTTCTTTGAAATAAAATAATTTATTTGTAGTTTTTTAATAGTAGGACACTACCGTATTCAGTGTGTTTACGCGGCGTCAGAAGAGATAGAGTTACACGATACAGACTGCCTTGTACCTCATATAATTGTAGGCACGCAGCACTGTGCGAGCTGAATTACACCTAATTGCGTTGTTGTTAGAGTCGCTATTTATTCGACTACACCTTCGCGGCGATATCGCGACGATTTCGTACCGTCAACGCCTTCGCTTAGAAATCGCTTGTGTGATCGGTGTCTTACGGTGAAAAATTGCAAGTGAACTCTGTTCTTTATGAGAAATAAAAATTCTATAAACCTAAATACATTTAAGTTCCAAATAATTACTTTATCTTTGAAAAGCACGTAAAATCTTGACTGTTATATACCTTATTTGTACGCAATTTTATATTATAGCTAAAATATAAGTTTTAAGCTTTAAATTTATATTTAGTGCCCCGACAAGCTAATTATATTTCTTAGCTCCATTCTTCAGATATAGGTAATTTACCAGGTAGTGCCTTAATCATACAGGTAGATCATCGCACGCTTTAGATTTTAAATCGATTAAAAATCGATACTAAAATGACACCCGTTCACACTGCTGTCAGACATCACTATTTGACATCTCATTCCTTTTTCGTGCGAGGTAGCGAACGCACGCGTCCTTGCATTCTTAAGAAATTTATTATCTAAGTTGTATAAAATATGCCTAAGCGCAAAAACGACGAAGATCTTATTAAATTATACAGATCAAAAATTAAAAAACTTGAAAATAAAAAACAAAGAAGTGGTCACCGTCGCCGAGTTATTTATTCCGATTCGGAATCAGATTTCGAAACAAACGAAGGTAAGTTTATGCTTTTAATGCTTATTGTGTCCGTACCGATTTCGTCTAAAAACCATCTATAAGTCTGCCGGGAGGTTTAACTGCGGGTTATTCACGAAGGCTAGACATGATGCGATAAATACCTGGAGGTTGACCGTGGGTCATACACGAAGGTTATTATTATAAAAAACTTATGTAGAAAACTGCACCACATATATAGGAACATACCCACAAAAAAAAAAAAAAAAAAAAAAAAAAACTATCTAATTATAAACGTTAATCTTTTTAACGTTTTAAACTGGTGTGAAATTTGCAACTACCCTCAATATCATGGTTTATTTACAGAAATCGAAACCGTAAAAAATAACGAATCGGTGGATACCAACTTACCTACCTTATGCGATAGCATAATGCCAATTGATGACCTGGAACCAATTCAGCCCAACGATACTGTCCAGCTGGACGAACCGTCTCCACCCGACCGCGACGGTGCGGACCCACCTACTTGCTTAAGCCTAGAAAAAAGTGAACCTATTTCTGAATTAGATCCTGAAATAAGGTTAGCGTTAGGGGATCCGGGTGAAGACGTTCCAACTTATGGTGAAGATATTCACGCGGATATAGCTCAACGCTGGCTACCGCTCCTTCGTAAGGGGCTAACAAAAGAAGTAAAAGAAAACATTATGAAAGGTCACAATATCCCAAGTAACTGCAGGCTTTTAAAAGCCCCCAGCTTAAATCCTGAGATAGCAGCAGCTGTGCCAGACATAGTCCGTGCCAGAGACAAGAAAATTGAAAATAAACAAGGTCAATTGGGTGTAGGCATTACAGCCATATCTAAAGCTATGTCTTTGGTTCTCTGTGATGGGAAAAAAGTTGAAATTATAAAGTTGCTTTCAGAAGGATGTAGAATCCTAACAGATCTCCATTATCAAGAAACCCAAACACGCACAAAGCTAATTACACCGAGTTTAGACAAATCATTCATAAACATAATTCAAAACGAAGAAAGAGACGATACACTTTTTGGTACACAGATTTCAGAAAAAATCAAAGCCTCCAAAGTAATTGAAAAACAAGGGCTTCAAATAAAACGTAACCCGCCTGTTGTCGCAAAACCATTGCCCCAGCAACAAGTACCAGTCAGACCTCGATTCGCGGAAAACTGGGCAGCCCCTCCTCGATATACCTCGTCAGTGAACAGGGGGGGGCGGGCAGGAACTTACCCGACGAGCAGGCCTGCGACCAGCGCGAACTACCGGCGAATTCAACCTCAAGCGCCACCTCCACCGGCGCCGCCGCGGACCAGACAAGCGACGAGCAGGTCACGTGCCCCAACGCGTCGTTAGTGCAGGTACACGCAGGCAGATTACGATACTATTATAATTGTTGGCTAACTATCACACAAAATAAGTTTGTTTTAGATTGCATACAAAATGGTTATCGTATACCTGTTTTTACTACAGTAATGCAATCATATGTGCCTCCGAACAACTTTTCTCGTAAAGAGAAAGATCAGATGAAACTAGCAATTCAAAACTTAGTTAATTTAGGTGCTATATCTAAGTGTAAATTTGAAGATCCGCAGTATGTTTCGCCAATATTTTTAACTCCTAAGCCTAACGGTACATTCAGATTTATTTTAAATTTAAAAAGCTTTAATAAATTCGTACAAAAAGATCACTTCAAGATGGAAGACTATAGGACGGCCTGTAACTTAATACCTGTCAACGGCTACCTAGCCACGATTGATTTAAAAGAATCTTACTTATTAGTACCTGTCCATCCTGACGACAAAAAATATCTGCGGTTTCAGTTTCAAACTAGTTCTAGGCAGACTTCTACCTATCAATTTAATGCAATGCCCTATGGTCTTTCGACAGCACCTAGAACCTTTACAAAAATAGTCAAGGAAGTCATGAGTCATCTAAGAAGCCGTGGGTTTAGTTCAGTTTCATATTTAGATGATACCCTCTGTATAGGAAAAAATTATGAAGATTGCTTGCGAAATGTTAGGGAAACTGTAAAACTTCTCGAATGTTTAGGATTTGTAATTAATTATGAAAAAAGCGTATTAGAACCTCAACAAAAATGTAAATTTTTAGGCTTTATATTTGACACGGTAAACATGTCAATTTCCTTACCGAGTAACAAACGAAATAATATAAAACAGCTGACTCAACATTTTTCAAAATTACCAAGATGTACTATTCGAGATTTTTCACAGTTGATTGGTGTACTAACAGCAGCTTGCCCAGCCGTAAAATATGGCTGGCTATATACAAAGTCTTTGGAGAGAGAAAAGTTCCTTGCACTCCAAAATAATCCCCATTATGATGCCAAGTTCACGCCTTCTTCTTTAATTTTACCAGATTTACATTGGTGGAAAACAAACATTCTTCAATCTAAAAATTCATTAGTTCCCACACCTCATTCCCTAGAAATCTTTACAGATGCATCAAGGTCCGGTTGGGGTGCGGTATGTGGTAATAGACGTTCAAATGGACATTGGAAAGAAAGTGAACTAAAGTTTCACATAAATTACTTGGAACTGCAGGCAGCATTTTTAGGGCTTAAATGCTTTGCACAATTTAAGTCCAACTGTGCTATTTTGATGCGGATAGATAACACAACGGCTATAAGTTATATCAATAGAATGGGCGGTATACAGTTTCCTCATTTAAACGAACTAGCAAGGTCCATATGGCAATGGTGCGAGGAGCGAGGTATATGGTTGTTTGCTTCTTATATAAATACAAGAGATAATAGGGAAGCTGACGAGGAGTCCAGAAGGGTGAACCCGGACACTGAACTCGAAATTAGCAAAAATGCTTTTCAAACCATTGTTGAACATTTTGGGCAACCTACCATTGACCTCTTTGCATCTCGCACCAATGCCAAATGCGAAACTTACACTTCCTGGAGACCGGATCCTGATGCTATCGCTGTTGATGCTTTTACCCTCTCTTGGAATCATCATTATTTTTATTGTTTTCCACCATTTTCAGTGATTCTTAAATGTTTGCAAAAAATTGTTAGCGAAGAAGCTACGGGAATTTTGGTTTTCCCCTACTGGCCCTCACAAGCATGGTTTCCCTTATTAAATAGTTTATTAAAATCGGATGTCATATTTTTAAAAGACGCTTTACGTTCTTATTACAGAGTGCACCTACCACGAGAGATTACCCTGGGTGCTGCAATTGTCTCAGGCAAGCCTTCACCCGACGTGGGATCCCGCAGGAATCGTTAAATCTTATGATAGCTTCTCTCTCGGCGGGTACAGTAAAACAGTATAACACTACATACAAGTTGTGGTGGAGCTACTGTTTAAATAACAAACATAATTTCTTTAATGTTTCGATATTAGCGTTACTTAAGTTCCTTACCGAACAGTTCCACAAAGGGGCCTCATATGGATCCCTCAATAGTCACCGTTCGGCTCTTTCTTTACTTTTAGGTAACAATATAGGGTCAAACGAACATGTATCACGTTTACTAAAGGGAGCCTACAAAAGCAGGCCAAGCTTACCTAAATATAATTACATATGGGATCCTCAAACAGTACTAAACCATATTTCCGATTGGTATCCTAATAATATTCTGCCCCTAGATAGAATTACTAAAAAATTAGCTATCCTCCTTGCCTTGTGTACAGCACATCGTGTACAAACACTTTCAGTTATAAAAATAAATGATATCGTTACATCCCAAAATCAAATAATTATTAATATTTCTGAATTACTCAAGACATCAGGCCCAGGTCGCGAAAACGTAACGTTAGTGTTGCCTTTCTTTCACGATAAACCAAATATTTGTCCAGCTAAATGTTTACAAGATTATTTGCTTGCGACAAAAAGTATAAGGCAATCATATGATTTGATACATTTATTTATAACACACAAGCGGCCACATAAACGTGCCACTGCTCAATCCATCGGACGTTGGATAAAGGATGTGTTAGCAGCTAGCGGCATCGACGTGGCGACGTTCAGCGCGCACAGCACGCGGCACGCCGCCACCTCGAGCGCGCGCGCAGCCGGCGTCTCCGTCGATACGATCCGGAAGACAGCCGGCTGGACGCAAAATTCACAAGCCTTTGCAAGATTCTATAACCGTCCAGTTATTGGCGAAAACTTTGCGCGATCCCTTCTTACACCTAGTTCTAGCAATTGATGTGTAAAAAATAATAATATAAATTTCATTGATACGAAATGCATAAATATTAAAAACTAAAGTACAATATTGTAAATTATAACAAAATAGGTTACTTATTAATTAAACAAGTTGTGATTAATTTGGTGTTTCATTTAATTAGATAAAACACTTAACAAAAACTTTTCATACAGTATGCAGGTACTCTGAACATCTACCTGGTAAATTACCTATATCTGAAGAATGGAGCTAAGAAATATAATAGATGATCAAACGAACTTCACAAGTGAAATTCGATCACTATTATATGAGTAGCTCCATTCGAAGATATAGGGTCCCACCCACCGCAACCCAAGAAAAGTTTTTGTGCTTTAACTCTAAAAGAATGAGATGTCAAATAGTGATGTCTGACAGCAGTGTGAACGGGTGTCATTTTAGTATCGATTTTTAATCGATTTAAAATCTAAAGCGTGCGATGATCTACCTGTATGATTAAGGCACTACCTGGTAAATTACCTATATCTTCGAATGGAGCTACTCATATAATAGTGATCGAATTTCACTTGTGAAGTTCGTTTGATCATCTATTTTAAGTTCCTTGTATAAAATATGTTAGTTCAATTTAAACGAAATTGTTACAAATTTAGAAAAAAAAAAAGTTGGTTGAATGCGCTACACAATTTTTTTCGAAATTTGTGACAGTTTAAAAAAAGATTTTCCTCAATAAAAAAAACGTAATTTTTCGAAATTCAAATTTTTGTTTTCAAATATTTTTTTTTTTTTAAAAATATACTAATTTGCAATACTTTACGCTTTGATTATGTTTTTTTAGATTTATTTTATTTCATATACGTTTCGGTTATTAATTAAGATGTATAAATAATTATGTTTTCATACTTCAAAAATTAGTTCTTGAGGTCTTTAGTTCGTATTATTAAACTACGCTTTGACAGCTGGGTCCTTATTTGACGTGTTAATGCCATCATTGTTCCACTGTAACAGAAATAAAGCTAATGCTAGACTTGCTAGAGTATACAGGGTGGCAGGTTAAATAGTGGAAATATTTTAAGTGGTCATTGTACTCATCATTATGAACAACTTTTACTATGGGACAAAACCTGAAATCGCGAAAAAAAATCAGCTGTTCCAAACAGTTTGTTGAGTTTTGTGAAAATAAATGTATGGAACAGCTGATTTTTTTTTTCGCAATTTCAGTGTTGGTCCCATAGTCAAAGTTGTTCATAATGATAGGTACAATGACCCCTTAAAATATTTCCACTGTCTAACCTGCCACCCTGTAGATGCCACGATGTCGATGTCATGGCGAATATTCCGCATTATCTATGGCGAATAGTCGAATTATTCGCCAAAATTATTCGACATCAAAAACGATACTATACACAATGACATTTAATTAAATCACTGTTTTTCTAAAACAAACGTTATTCAGATCGACGGTTCCTACGTACACTCGCCTAAGTGGTAGATACGTGATTTGTGTTTTTTGTTGTCGTCAAAGTCAAAGTCAAAAACATTTATTTCAATTAGACCATTTACAGGCACTTTTGAAATGTTAAACAATATTACAATAGTTGTCAGTCGGTTTGTCCGTTAGTTGAAGCTAGTTGTCCGTTCCAAAACGTAGATTCCTATGGAGAAGAACGGACAAGAAACTCCATGGTTACTCTTTTTCAATAAATTCTGTTACAATTTCTTTGATTACAGTGATGCCCTAATATGTGAGAAATATGTTTAGTAAGGTACAAAATAATAATAATATCAACTAGACAAGTGAAAAAACATTGTTTCCGCAGTCAAGAGATGACCAGCACCAACTGACAGCGCCCGTTCACGGACATGACGTGCCTTTAAACCACCCTAAACTTTAATGTGTGGGAGTTCTTTATCTTACAAGGAGCGTTTGTAATTGTGTCGCAAACAGTTCTAAAAGTGGCGACAGTGGTTTCCGTACTAATTTGCTATGATGGCATATCTTCTTTTTTCTATGATCTGAGACATACCCCAAAATTAGGAATTCTGCTTTATATCGTGGTTTAATAATACAAGCTTCAGAACAAGTAACTAATACGTATTTAAACATAATTATTTAAATTAAAATATAAGAACTTTTGTATTAATAATTTTGTTTCCTATTCTGCTAAAATACCTTTGCCTAAATAAACTAAATTGTCTATGGTCAGATCTTTTACAAAAAAGATTATAATCGAGTATTCAATAGTCTATTTCCATAGACATTTTAACGACGGAACGCAAAATGCTTGAAAGATGTATGAAATTGATCGAATAAGGCACACCACATAGTTTTATTCATATGACGCATACACAAAATGTGGTCACATAGCGGCCTACAAAATGATATTAATTTAAATTTTATTTATTTATTTTATTGATTTACACGGCATATACACACCAATTACATAAATCAAAGTATAAAATTATAATAGCTACAAACATAGACTGATAATAGAAATTATTCAAATCTTATTATTTTCCAAAAAAAAGTAGGCATATAACCATTAAATTGGCGAATTTATTATAGAATAGATCGCAGTCCGGGTTGGCTTCCACGAGCTTATTTAGTGCGGTCAATACGCGCGGTATGGGAGATGCAGCATGGGCTGCAGTCCGACATGAAGGCACGTCTAGCAGCCGATGTTTTCTGCTACGGAGATAATTATTCGGTGCGCAGAGTCGAATCAGCTCATTATGATGTCAGGAGCATCCGTCATGCCTTTGAATATTTTGAGCATAACGCCTACCTGGTCACATGCCCTTCTGGTCTCAAGCATATGATACCCCATAAATATTATGAACTCTTTAATTATTAAATACCTACACTGGATATAGATGAGTTTGAACTCATTTCAAAAACAGATCCTAATACACTAGCCTGCAAAAATAAGTACGTATCACAAATAGTACGAAGTAGTAGTAGAAAGTGTAGCACTTATTTTTGCAGGCCAGTATAGTTATTGAGGTGAGTTTATACAAGGTGTACCTCTTCGTATTTTGAATGACTAAAATTACGCCTTGTAGGTAAGTATAACACAGTAGAAATGTGTTTTAATTTTAACTTGTTTAATACGCCTATACAGGGTAAAATTAAAACCAGTGCGGATATTTTAGGAGGTGAAAGTACTCATCAATATGATCAACTTTTATTATGGGACCGACACTGAAATATGAAAAAAAAATCAGCTGTTCCATACATTTTGGTCGTGTTGTAGTGCATTTTTGTAGGAAACAGCTGATTTTTTTTTCATATTTCAGTGTCGGTCCCATAATAAAAGTTGATCATATTCATGAATACTTTCACCTCCTAAAATATCCGCACTGGTTTTAATTTTACCCTGTATATTATTAATTTGTAGTTCGCTATGTGATTTTCAAAAATGCATCGTGACAAAATACGACGCCCTCTTAAAGTTTTTTCGAAGAATTATTAATACATAAGTCTTTAACGATTCAATTACGCTTACTAGCATTTAAATTAAGATGTAAATAATATTTTTTAAGTATAAAATGTATTGACTTCAATAGATTGTCTATGCCTGTTAAATAAGTGCCATAAAAACCAAAATAGTGCAACAATGGTACTTCTGACACTACGCAGGAAATTTAGGCCATAAAGTTCGAAATTATAATTAACTAATATATAATGTATAACTTTGTAGTATATAAACATATGAAATTGTGAATTTTTAGTTATATTTTTTAATAAATTATGTGAAAATATATGAAAATTGTTGTTTTTTTTTCTCCTGAATACTAGAAGCTCGTTGGTCTAGTGGTGACAAGCGCGGCTGTTGAGCCTAAAGTATTGGGTTCGATTCCCGAGTCAGGCTTTGTTACTGTGGGTTTTTTTCTTAGTAGCATCTTGGAGACTGCCCCGGATTTGAGGCAGATTAAAAACGTTACTAATTGACATTCAGGGGAGCCACCTCAGATCATAGAAACAAGGAGATATGCCATCATAGCAAATTAGTACCGGAATAACTGATGCCACTTTTAGTACATTTCGACACAATTACGCGCATAATTAAGTGCTCCTTGTGAATAGAAAGATCTCCCACGCATTGAACATTCCGCACACCCTCAATCTAACACTGTTAATCGTCACTCAACACTAGCACTAAACTAAAACACTTTATACCATCGATCGTGTTTGGTTCGTCGCCAGCGCGTGTTCGATAGCGCCTTGGCACATCTTGTTTTTATGATCTGAGGGAGCCACCATAGCAACGTACAATAAAGATGAAATTAAACGATGTTCTTTTTGGGTTCCGTACCTACCTCAAAAGGAAAAACGGAACCCATATAGGATCACTGTCGTCCGTCTGTCCATGGCAAGTTAGAGGCGACTCATACATAGATGGCGTCACTAGAAGTTTGTAATAGCGGTACCTATCGTGCTCATAGATCGCGCTATTGCACATTTCTAATGGAATATTTTATTTTATATACTAATTGGTGAGGCGTCAATGCTTGTTTCAATATAAAAAAATAAATAATATTTTAGGCTCTTTCCATATAATATAACATGTAAGTGTATCGAATTAAATATTTAACATCTCAATTGATGAATCCTCGCAGGCTGGCACCAATATTTGTGTTGTCGCAGCGCTCATTGGATCTTTCTTGAGTTGTCTCGCAACATGGCCGATAGATGGCATTAGCGAGGCCCTTTCCGCTTCCGCCCGTTCGCAAGACGTGTGTTAATCCCTCCGCTTTTAAAAAATCTCTTTTTGGTGAAACCTTGATGATATTCGTAAAATAAATGGACCTGCATCTGTGTTTCATTGAGAACTTATAGTGCAGTGTTGATTTTTGGAGTTTTAACCATTCCACCGGTGGATTTAAGAAGATTTTGCTCGCCGGCCGGCAGCCTATAGCTACAAGCCATCACGCGCGTATGAATGAGGTACGTGAGCATGTTTTGCTGCTAATAATTCATTGGTATTGGTAGGGAAATATATTATTTTTGAGGTCCGCCAATACACATAAAGCATAAGTAGGTTTATATTTCAAAATTTCCCAGAACCCTTCACAAAGGTGTAGGCTATTTACACGCCTCACCACTAATATCTATCTATACCTACTATTATAACATTGTAAAAAAGTCGTGTCTGTACATTGAAGATATTCGAGACAAAAGAGGATAGGGTATTGGGACGTAACTATGGCCGAAAATATTTTTGTTTGAATTTTTGTCTGTTTGTTTGTGCGCGCATCACGCAAAAAGTACTGAACGGATTTTGATATGGTTTTCACAGTTCGATAGCTTGGGATTCAACTTAAAATCTAAGCCACGTTTCATCTATCCGGTGGGATAAACCAGAGATATAGCTTGACCTCTTGGTAGTACTAGCCACCCTACACTACGGAGGTCATTTAAACTGGTCCGTCCACTGTAGTCCACGCAGACGGAGTCGCGGGCAAAAGTCTAGTAAGTAATATATCTACACAGTTACATAATTAAGTTTGTACGGAACCCTCAGGGCACGAGTACCTACAAGTCGCACTTGTGCTTTTTAGGGTTCCGTACCAAAATGGTAAAAAAGGAACCCTTATGGTGCGACTTCGTCTGTCTGTCTGTCTGTCTGCCTGTCTGTCTGTCACACCTATTTATTTCAGCAACTACTTATGCTATCGACTTGAAATTTGGAACAGTTATAAAGAATGCTTGTTCAACTTTTTTGCAAATGAAAAAAGTTGAAAAATATTTTTATTTGCATTGCAAAAGGGGCCGGAGTGGGGGTTTGAAATTTTAAAGTGGGGTTACTAGGTCAAATGGCATATCATATGAAAGGGCTTGATTTGCACATTTCAAAATATATTTTTATTTTATTTTATGTCTCACAGTTTTCGACATATGATGAAAAATGTTCAAAAAAATACCATTCCCCCCCCCTTATCTCCGAAGTTTGCGGAGCGAAAAATCTGAAATAATTAGAGTTGATAGAAATTGACCCAAATATGGCACCAAAAATAAAACGATGTTCCTAATTAGTACAGTTTTTTCAAAATCATCAAAATTCCTTCACAAACAAACTTAGTTATGCGGTCCGGATTTTTTCACTTTATACGTCCAAAAATGATTCGGAACCCTCGGTGCGCGAGTACGACTCGCACTTGGCCGGTTTTTTTTTTAAGTAGGTACCATACAGGAATCAAAACAACTTTTGTATTAGGTACTAAACTTCTTTATTTTTTAGGACCATAAATAAACTCGATCACATTTTCAATTTTTTTGGTAACTAACACTAAATTGCTGCAGCGTTGCCACGTAAAAACATTTTTTTTACATTTTTTGATGCTCATCTAGAATCTAATTGTAATAAAAATATAGCTATAAAAAGCTTTGAATATTCGGAATCATTATTGAGTTAGCTATTATCGTTATTTATAGGTGTATGCAATGATGGAATAAGGTATAAAGTCATGAGCACAAAGTAAAACTATTTAGTAGCGAATCCAGAGGGGGGCTAGGGGCTGCAGTCCCCATAAGAAGTCCATACAGATTTTAAACTAGATTAGCGATTTGATTTTTTGGCTAAAAACATAAAAGTTAACGTTTGGACGTGGGGACTAAGGCCCAAATAACTAGGAAGCGGTGAAGGGTGTTTTTGGGGACTGTCTAATGTATATTGAGTATTGACGTCCAAAAAATGCTAAATGGCTTTAGCCTATTTTGAATAAATAATTTTTGAATTTGAATAATATCTGGGTGAGCCTTCAGCCAAGAAATCATTTTCAGATCCGTTACAGCAACTATCAACCTCAAGATATCCATAATTCCACCACCATTTGTGTACATCCATTTGCATCAAATTACTTATTAAACAAGAACGAAAGCCTATACGACTTATGATCATGGCTATGCTTTTCTGATGGTTCTAAACAATCCCTGTGTCTCGCTGTAGTAACCTCTACAGAAGATTGTATCAGCTCTATGATATCTTTCGCTCTAGCGTTGAAAAGTTTTGTAAATCGCTTTTCAGCTGAATCAGAATCATGATTCCTGCTAATTACAATATCATTATCTATAAAACCTCTTCGAGAATGTTCTGTGGGGTCGTTTGCGATCGTATTTTGTTTATTTAAATTCAAATCGTTTAGTAATTGAATTAAGTTTGGTACTTCATGATTAACGACTTGATCTTCAAAAGTATGTTTGGGTGCGTGTGTGTGTGCGTCAGATTTTTCTGATATTGCCATTTTTTCTGCTGTTGCGTTTTCTACGTCTGCATTTTCAACTGTAGCATCTGATTCTAGTATGGCAGCTCTTTCTGCAATTTCTCCATTTTCAGCTTCTAGTGCAACTTTATCGTCAGAAGCATTCTCTTCTGCGGTTGCATTTCCATCTTCTGCTTCATCTTCTCCTGTAACAGCTGTATCTTTTGCTGTTACTGGCTCTTCACCTGTAACTCTATATTCAACAGTTGCATCAGCTTCTACCATCACATCTGAATGTACTTCGCCATTTCTATTCTCTACCGTAACATCTGCATCTACCGTGACGTTACCATTGTCTACTGTGTTATCTGCTTCTACCATGACGTCTACATTCTGTGATGTTACGTCTGCATCTACTGTGACAACTGAATCTACCGGCTCGTCGCCATTATCTACCGACACTGCCTCTACAGTGACATCATTATCTACTATCGCAGCCTTATCTTCGGGAAAAACAGTGTATTCTACGTTGGTATCTTCTGCGGAAGCAGTTGTATCTTCTATGGTCGCAGCATTTTCTTCAGCAGTCACAGGCGTTATATGTGTATAGACATGACTGTTATGTGTATATATATTTCCAGACAAATCATCTTCAGCGCTGTCCTCAACTAAAATTACTTTTCTATCCGCTTCAGATTTGTCAGCGCTAACTTCTGCTGTCACATCAGCGCTGTATTCCTTTTCACTCACGCTTAAATCGTTAAACTCTTTACTGTTAGCTGTATCGCTGGATTGTATGTTGCTTGAAGCGCTGGGCGAGTCAGAATCTTCACCTCTTCTTAAAACATTAACGTTTACTTCTTCACTGTCTTTCGTGCTCTCTTCAGAATATTGCTGCTCTTCACTTATAGACTTTTCACGATCTTCTGACGCGCTGACGGAACTGACGTCGTCATTGGTCTCACCATGCTCTAAGTGACTTGGTTTTGCTGCCGACAGGATGTAAGCTAGTGGTTTTGCTCCATTTTTGCCACGTAACGGTGTTATTTCTACGACTTGTTTTTTGTGGGAGTTGAGTTTTCTCCATCCTTTGTGGTCGTGTTCATCTGACCCTCTGTATGGTAGCATTTGAATGACCTTTTTATCGGGTTTGTTTCTTCTGTGTGGTCTTTCGTTGGAGTCTTCGTTTTGAGCCAAACTTCTTTCGAGTAGTGGTATCAGGAGTTCAGCGATGTTACCTGGGAATAATGTGAATTGTGAATGTGAGCCTCAGATCATAAAACAAAGGAGATGTGCCAAGCCGCTATTGAGTTTGACACTTTGATATGGTCACATTGACAGTACCTAATTAAAAAGTACACCATATAAAGCTGGGGATTTTTTTATTTGATCATTAGTGTGTTTAATCGCGCTAATCTCTGGAACTACCAGTCGGTTTTGGAAAATTCTTTTCGCATTTGATAGTTTAATTCTTGAGGGAGTTATAGGTTACGTAACATTACGCTACGACCCTTAGGATCCGAGCAACGGTGGGCGAAACCGCGAGGCACAACTAGAGATATTAGGTATAACTAGCGGAACCAGTCATGATCACAAACGTCACCTGCGCATTAGCTGATTTTTCGGTCTCTGGCGGAATGAAGAAGACGGGGGGCGCCGAGGCTGCACGCGATTGGTTCGTCAGTTAATGCTCGTCGTCTTATTGGACCATTCTTTATTACGTATTGTCAACGGTCTATTGTCTATTGGGCCGAAAATGTACGTGCGCGATCTGTGATCATAATTCACGCCGCTACTTATACCTTCATGATGATGGTGTGCTACGAAGGGTTCCAGTTCTTGCGAGGAGGTATCGACTGAGCGGCAGGCGAGCGGCGCCACGCAGCCGCACAAAAGACACAACGCTGCAAAAAAAAATATTATTTAGGCCGGTTTGTGCATTCTAGTCAACGACAAAATTTACATTAAATAATCCTATCCTATTCCTATATTGCTATCCTATTCTTCCTATCTTATCCTATCCTGCAGCCTAATTGCGTAACTCAATTTATTTCGCCATGGTTTTCATTTTGACAGTTCAACAACATCCATTGCGGCGTTGAGCTAGTTACAGGAGCACGGATTAACAATCATACGGCGTAATGAATGTCAAAAACAATGCCATGGTGATAGCAATTGAGTTACGCAATTCGGGTGCTGTTCCTATATACTATATTCTATCCCACAGTGGTGAAGGGTCAAAAGGGGGAAGAATTAAAAGTCTAGTACCTACCTAAATTAATAATATTAATCACTTTAAACACCTCAATTGGGTCTAGAAAAGCTGGACAAATGCCCAACAGTGGTATAGCTGATTTAATACTAAAGTTCTTACCTACGATTAGGTTCATTTGTGCTGGGCGAGTGCGCGCCGTTCGAGCAATACCGCATATATTTATACAGAGAAGATTGTGTATGTGTGTGGGTGGCGTGACAAATACCTAACTACGGATTGTATGTGTGAATGATTAGGAGCTTTGATTCAAAGAAGGGAGTTTTAGGGTTCCGTACCAAAATGGTAAAAAAGGAACCCTTATGGTGTGACTTCGTCTGTCTGTCTGTCTGTCTGTCTGGCACACCTGATTATTTCAGCAACTACTTATGCTATCGACTTGAAATTTGGAACAGTTATAAAAAATGCTTGTTAAATTTTATTGCAAATGGAAAAAGTCCAAAAATATTTTTATTTTCATTGCAAAAGGGGCCGGAGTGGGGGTCCAAAATTTTAAAGTGGGGTTACTAGGTCAAGTGACATATCATATGAAAGGGCTTGATTTGCACATTTCAAAATATATTTTTATTTTATTTTATGTCTTACAGTTTTCGGTATATGATGAAAAATGTCCAAAAAATACCATTCCCCCCCCTTATCTCCGAAGTTTACGCGGCGAAAAATCTGAAATAATTACAGTTGATAGGAATTGACCCAAATATGGCACCAAAAATAAAACGATGTTCCTAACTAGTACAGTTTTTTCAAAATCATCAAAATTCCTTCACAAACAAAATTAGTGACGCGGTCCGGATTTTTTCACTTTATACGTCCAAAAATGTTACGGAACCCTCGGTGCGCGAGTACGACTTGCACTTGGCCGGTTTTTTTTTTATTTTGTAACGGTTGGCCAGAAGCACGAAAAAGCGTCATCATTTCATAGTTGAGTTATCAGAATCGGTCCAGTAGTTTTTGAGAAGTTTGCATACATACAACACATACAAAAGGGTCGAATACAAACCTAGGTACCTAAAGGTACCGGCGTGAATTATGAGCACAGATCGCGCATGTACATTTTCGGCCCAATAGACAATAGACAGTTGACAATGCGTAATAGAGAATAATCCAATAGACGACGAGCATCGACTGACGAACCAATCGCGTGCAGCCTCGGCGCCCCCGTCTTCTTCATTCCGCCAAAGAGACCGAAAAATCAGCTAATGCGCAGGTGACGTTTGTGATCATGACTGGTGCCGCTAGTTATAGTAAGTTTATGAGAGGTAGGGCACAACGGGATATCTCGCTTAAATCTGGAGCAGCCCGACTGGGGAAGTACCTCCACCTTACAGAACACCACAGACAAATAACGCTACTGTTCGGTAGTGTTGTGTTCCTGTGAGTAAGGTCGCCAGAGGCCCTAGACAAGTTACTTTTCTGTTAGCGTTAGCGTCAAACGCTACGGATAAAATGTATGGAAATGACATTTGTGAGTCACGTGACTTTTCCGCAGGTAATGTCATTGCCATACATTTTGTGCTTATCGTTTAGCGTGAACGCTAACAGAAAAGCAACTTGTCTAGAGCCTCAGAGCTGCTGAAGATGCGCTGTGTTGACAACGGACCTACTTGTTCATTGAGCTGTTGGCACAGTATATCTCCATTTTGAGGGGTAATGGGTCTTAAACATTGCAGCCGGCTTAGCATGACCACGATAGAAACGAGTTTCGTCTACAGAAGAATAGACAAAGTGACAGATTGTAGAAAGATTTCTACCGTTTTATGCATACATCATCATCTGCCTAGCCTTTTCCCAAATTATATTGGGGTCGGCATCCAGTCTAACTAGTTTTTGGCTGAATATTAATATTTTACGTGGAGCGACTGCCATCTGACCTCCACAACCCAATTAATGGGTAATACCGGTATTCGAATGTTAGACCAGCTGTCAGACTTTAGGGCTTCTGACTACCCGTAACGATTGTCAAAGATATTCTTATGACAACCGGGACCGACTGCTTAACGTGCTCTCCGAGGCACGGAGGGGTCTCGATGTGTAAAGAACGGTCACCCATCCAAGGACTGACCGCGGCAAGCGCAGCTTAACCTCGCAGATCGATCGATCAGCGCGGCCGTCATTTAGCCACGAGTCCCTCACCGTTTTATGCATACAATGAAGAGAAGAAATGTTTCTATTCTTCAGACAAAATTCTGATAAACCAGCACAGGTCGCCGCGTGCTCGGGCAGAAGAGATAACGATTTGGATAGAAAGAACTTTGTCTATTCTTTGGTAGAATAGAGATAGAATTGGTCAAGCTAAGCCGGCTGGCGAAATGTCTGTACAATACACCTCTGCCTACCCGTTCAAGGAATATAGGCGTGATGTTATGTGTGTATGTATGTGTAAGTACGCATGTCAAAGTTGATTTAATTAATCAGCACTCACCGTTTATAATACGATTACTACTAATCATTTCTAATCGAGCGGGTGATACTAGCTTTGCACCGGAGTTGTCTTGGATGTATTATTATATTATAACTTTGATTCCACTTTCATTGTGAAAACTGCCAAATAGTAGAATGCGCTGCCCGAGTGGGTGTTCCCTAGGGTTGCCAACTTTTATTAGAAGAAATAGAGTATATCTGATTTCAAAGGAGGTAAATAAAGAGTACGGACTTCCGAAAAAGAGTATCATTTATTTTATATTTTAAAAAGGTATTTTTTTGTGCTTTTTGCAGCACAATAACAATTTTACATGGTTTTTAAAATAATTGTATGACTCCAAACATTCTAACTCTAAATTTATAAAGATCAAAAGCTCATTTTTAATAAATTTCAATGAAGCTCTGTTTCTCTCTTTCTGCCACTTCACATCCATAACCGAAAAGACTCTCTTAGTAAATGCTGTAGTAGCTCAGTAAAAGTTTTCCAAACAAAAAACAGAGTCACAAATATAACAACACAGTGGAAAATCGATAATTTTTCTTGCGCCAAAATTAACGTAACCTCAAAACACTTCTCAAAACTTGTGACATAACATTGACATAATAACATTAGTGGCTGCGTTCAAAAACATCCGAATGTGGCTTGGGGAATATGGGTTTGCATATTACATGACTTAATGACTGGCACTAGTAGGTATAGTAAACTTTGTGTAAAAAAAGAGTATTTTAGCGTACTCTATTAGTGTTATAGATTATAGAGTACGCCTACATGATATAGAGTACAATACTCTATTTTAGAGTACGGTTGGCAACCCTAGTGTTCCCCGACAGTTACAATCTGGGTGTCTTCAAGTTGCGAGTGAGTGAATCGGTTTCTTCTAGGCAAGCGTGCTCCATCGTAGACCGTATCATCGTCAGACAAAATGGCGGTCAAACGCAAGCTATTACCAAAAAAATTAAATAACTAGTTGTTCCCCGCGGTTTCACCCCCGTTGCTCGGCTCCTAAGAGTCGTAGCGTGATGTTAAATAGCCTATACTATTCCTCATGAATCTGGCTATCATATACAAAAAGATTTTTTTGAATCCGACTGGTAGTTCCAGAGATTAGCGCGTTCAAACAAACAAACTCTTCAGCATTATAAAAATAAATTATTAAACTAAATGAACAGACGACAAAACTTTTTTTATACTAAACTATTGTTATTATATAAAAAACCAATTGGTCTAACACGTTCATGGTTTTCGTTCCACATAAGATGCGTCGCGAACAACAAATATAGAAAAATATAGTAGGTACCTATTTGTATCACTACTTTGTTCCATAGCCACGTTTAATCCATACTAATCTCCCACGCATTAAACATTCCGCACACCCTCAATCTAACACTGTTAATCGTCACTCAACACTAGCACTAAACTAAAACACTGTATTTATATCATCGATCGTGTTCGGTTCGTCGCCAGCGTGTACATTTTATATACGGTCAATGTGACCGTATCAAAGCGTCAATTTTAGTAGCGCCTTGGCACATCTCCCTTGTTTCTATGATCTGAGGTCTATCCCTATGTATGCTTAGATCTTTAAAATTACACAACGGATATGTATGCATCCTGAAAAATGCGGGCGAAGCCGCGGGCGGAAGCTAGTAATATTATAAATGAGAAAGTAACTCTGTTTATTTGTTTGTTACGTTTTCACGCCTAAACCGCTAAACCAACTTTGATGAATTTTGGTATAGAGATAGATTGAACTTTGGAGATGGACATGGCTACCTTTTGTCGCAGAGGTAAAACTTGCATAAGCATAGCATAATCGGCCTATAATGTTCCCACTGCTGGGACACAGGCCTCCTCTCTGTGAGAGGGAGCGGGCCGTAGTCCACCACGCGGGCCCAGTGCGGGTTGGTGGACGTCACATGTCTTCGAATTTTTGGTTCTAGGACATGCCGGTTTCCTCACGATGTTTTCCTTCACCGTTAAAGCAAGTGATAATTAATTTCTAATACGCACATGACTTCGAAAAGTCAGCGGTGCGTGCCTCGGGATCGAACTCGAACCATTCGCCGTGGGAAGCACATGGTTAATCCACTAGGCTATCACTGCACTGAAGTAAAACTTGAAGGGAATGAAATATTGTATGAAAATATGCACTTTTTTATAGTAAAATAAATGAAAATTGGTGAATACCACTCGAACGGAGTGTTATTAGGAATTTTGCGCTCAGAAGTAAATAAAACAACATTTATATTTGCTATAGTGTCGTGTCTTATATTGCTGGAATTTATATTACAGATAATAATATTAAATGCATAAAAAATTCATAAGCTGGATAATTCAAAAATATAATAGGTTATATTTGAATGAATAAAGAGGGGCTCGTGGCTAAATGACAGCCGCGCTGATCGATCAATCTGCGAGGTTAAGCTGCGCTTGCCGCGGTCAGTCCTTGGATGGGTGACCGTTCTTTACACATCGAGACCCTTCCGTGCCTCGGAGCGCACGTTAAACAGTCGGTCCCGGTTGTCATAGGAATATCTTTGACAGTCGTTACGGGTAGTCAGGAGCCCAAAAGTCTGACTGGTCTAACATTTGAATACCGGTATTTCCCAATAATTGGGTTGTGGAGGTCTTATGACAACCGGGACCGACTGTTTAACGTGCTCTCCGAGGCACGGAGGGGTCTCGATGTGTAACGAACGGTCACCCATCCAAGGACTGACCCCGGCAAGCGTAGCTTAACCTCGCAGATCGATCGATCAGCGCGGCTGTCATTTAGCCACGAGCCTCTCGTGTGACGAAATATGTAGTTTTAAGATTTCAATTTATAAGAGATTATCAAAAACAACTGACACAGGCGAGGTTTGAACCCGCAACCTCTGCTTCACCGTGGCATCGCTTTTACCAACTGAGCTACTCTCTCCTGAATCAGGTGAAATAAATCTCTTTTTATTACCTACGTCAAATGAGCGTTAGTGACATCTATCGGAGACTAATTATTACAGACCAGTACCCCTATCATGAGTTTTTTTGACGTGTAGTATCGTTAACGTAAGCATATTTTGAATTGAAAATACACGTTTGTTACACAATATTTATATAAATTAAATACTTAATTAATTTCTCTGTATTTTTTTAAATGTGCAAATTGTATAAAATGTTGTCAAAATGTTCCAAGAGTGCTGTATTTTAAATTCAAAATATGCTTACGTAACGAAACTATACGTCAAAAAAACTCATGATAGGGGTACTGTTCCTTCTAACTGCAAAGTTAGAGTTGGAGTCTGTAATTAGTCTCCGATAGATGTCTCCAACGCCCTTAAGGTGAAAGGCGAAACAAAGTAGCTCAGTTGGTTAAAGCGATGTCACGGTGAAGAAGACGCGGGTTCAAACTCCGCCTGTGTGAGTTGTTTGTGAAAAACTCTTATACAGGGTGGCAGGTTAAACAGTGGAAATATTTTAAGGGGTCATTGTACTCATCATTATGAACAACTTTTACTATGGGACCAACCCTGAAATCGCGAAAAAATCAGCTGTTCCATACATTTATGTTCACTTAACTCAACAAAATGTATGGAACAGCTGATATTTTTATCGCGATTTCAGGTTTGGTCCCATAGTAAAAGTTGTTCATAATGATGAGTACAATGACCCCTTAAAATATTTCCACTGTTTAACCTGCCACCCTGTATACATACATATTTAATAACATTAAATAAGCATAACATGGCTTTAACATGTTTAAAAATATACATTTACAAACGTAAGATGTTCATCGAATTAGCGTCAAAAAGGATAGTACCTCAGATCATAGAAACAAGGGAGATGTGCCAAGGCGCTATTGAGCTTGACGCTTTGATATGGTCACATTGACCGTAATTAAAACGTACACGCTGGCGACGAACCAAACACGATCGATGATATACTCGTAAATACAGTGTTTGAGTTTAGTGCTAGTGTTGAGCGTCGATTAATAGTGTTAGATGTGTGCGATTAATAGTGTGAGGTGTGCGAAATTTTTAATGTGTGGGAGATCTTTTTATTCACAAGGAGCGCTTGTAATTGTGTCGAAAAATGTTCTAAAAGTGGCGACAGTTGTTCCCGTACTAATTTGCCATGATGGCATAGGTATCTCCTTGTTTCTATGATTAACAGTGTTAGATTGAGGGTGTGCGGAATGTTCAATGCCTGGGAGATCTTTTTATTCACAAGGAGTGCTTAATTACGCGCGTAATTATGTTGTAAAATGTTCTTAAAGTGGCGACAGTTGTTCCCGTACTAATTTGCCATGATGGCATAGGTATCTCCTTGTTTCTATGATCTGAGGATAGTACAGTGGAGCATACGATCTTATAGGTACTATCTTATATCTACTCTATGTATAATTATTAATTTATAAGGCTCAAGAATATGGTCAATATTATAATGAGAGAGATAATTTAACTTTAAAGTCAACGAGCGTAGAATATTTTAGCTAATTTAAACTACAAAATATTGCCTTAACTGTGTTCCACAAAATTCGGGTAGAAAGACCAATTTATACGTCATTCCACCTTACAATATAATTGGTCACGCACACCATAGCGCCGTCTCTTTCGCACGTCAGCTAATAATAGAAGAATTGGCGAGTGCCAGAGAGATAACAATAGATTACAAGCTACCGATGTCATTATGATGTCAATTAAAAATCCTACTTCCTACTAATATTATAAACGTGAAAGTTTGTGAGGATAGATGTAGGGATATGGATGTTTGTTACTCTTTCACGCAAAAACTACTGAACGGATTTTGATGAAACTTTACAGTAATATAGCTTATAGATCAGAATAACACATAGGCTACTTTTTATCCCAAAAACGCGGGCGAGGCCGCGGGCGGAAGCTAGTGAATAATAAAGCGTTATCTAAATTACACTCGCGTTATTCCAATCCATTGTGATAATTTCGTTTCGAGATTTGGAAAATCTTTTCTTATTTGACCTCTTTTCTGGGTTCCGTACCTCAAAAGGAAAAGCGGAATCCTTATAGGATCACTTTGTCGTCCGTCTGTCCGAGGCAAGGTGGAGGTTGGAGGTTCATAGATAGCGCCACTAGAAGAAGTATTTAATAGCGGCATCTTGCTCATAGATGGCGCTATTGCATATTTCTTGTGGAATATTTTATATAATATTATCATAATTAAGTTTTTACGGAACCCTCATGGTGCGAGTCCGACTTGTACTTGTCCAGTTTTTTTTCCATAAGTCATGTTTAGACTGACTGTTGTCAAGGGTTTGATTTATGACCTTATAGAAAATTCCCCCATAAAATATAGCTTTATTAACGTTATTGACAGTTAAAGCAAAGTTAAAGTAAGTTAAAGGTAGTCTAATATAATGCACTAGATTTGGAAGAACAACATTATTAACTAGAATTAGCAAATATAATTTAGCATTTTTATCAGACTGGTAAAAAAAACTGCACGTTTTTCGTTATGAAATAAAATATATTTTTAAGCCATTAGCCCACCTGTTGGCCTAGCATGACCACGATAGAAACGGGTTTTGTCTACAGAAGAATAGACAAAGTGACAGATTGTAGAAACATTTCTACCGTTTTATATATACAATGAAGAGAAGAAATGTCTATTCATCAGTAGACAAAATTCTAATAAACCAAGCACGGGTCGCCGTGTGCTCGGGCAGAAGAGATAACGATTTGATAGAAAGAACTTTGTCTATTCTCTGGTAGAATAGAGAGAGAATTGGTCATGCATGGATCAGTTATTATTATTGGTTTGAATTAATTTAACAGTGCAGTCCTGTGCAAATTGTTAGTATTATTTGAGAAGCGTTTTTCAACTTTTACAATTTAATTCAAGCAAGGTTTAACAGAATTTTTGCCTCTTTCAAAGTCATCAGAAATAGTTAAAAGGCGTTTTCCATGGTCCTAATTTTCGGCTGTCCCATTTCAAAACCTAGTAAGGGACATTTTTGCGGGACATCGTTTTATTGCATAATCTTGCTACCCTAGTAAAAGTAGGCAAGATTATCCAGGAGGTTGATTTTACAAATGCGATAGACGGAGGGATAAAACGATGTCCCAAAAAAAATGTCCTTGATTAGGTTTTGAAATGGGATAGCCATTTTGAATAAGAATAACTTTCTACTAATACAACTATGAAGTATATTGAAGATTTAGTTAATTTATTAAAATATTAAGAGAATAAGTTATTACGCATGCATTATCTATCGTGGAACCCTGTCACAGTAAAAATGGTCATGATTTGGCCCTCTAGCATTATTAGATCACACAATGCTTCTACACGCTAAAATCAAATGAGTCGACCACCCATCAAATTCTAGGCCGCAGAACTCACACGCCTTAACTTTAGAAATCTATCAACATCATTAATTTGGTGTAGACATAATTTTTTACTAACTAGATGAGGTTCAAGGTTAAGAATAGGAATATAATAGTAGGGTGACAAGGTCCGATCGCTCTTAGTGGAGTTTCTGAAAGCCTGATTAGTAAATCTGCTGTTTAATCTCATGTTAGACGTTATTAGTTGGAAGAAACAACAACCATCACACAAATTGACATGAGATTATAAATATATTGAGTAGACGTTCAGAAACCGGTTAGTCGAGCTTGACTTATAATAATAGTAAAATAGTATCTATTATAGAGTATAGAGATATAATACTGAATATTGCTTTTTGTTTCATATAATAGAATTCTACATCTGTATTATTGTTTATAATTAAGTTTCATTCATTATACCATTTATTTTATAATCAGAAAAGAGAGTATTTATCATTTAAAGTAGGTTTTTTTTGGCAGATTTTAAGTCGTATGTATTTATATTATATCTGAGTTTTATTATATTCAATAACATAGAGCTGTACTATAAGATTTATAAGCCAAAATACGAATAATATTCTTTAAAGACAGAATAAAGAAAATAACTTATGGATTCACACCAAGGATTCTATCAAGTATCCATTCATTCATAACCGCAATAATTATATTATTATTAATTAATAATACTTAGTTTTAATAATCTCATAAGTTTGTTCTTGAAATATTAAGTATCCTTAAAAGTTAATAGTAAGATATAAATGTATAATTGTTAATAATTAATCCTAAATGTTGAGTTGTGTATATCGATGATATTATAGTCATGCTTAAGGCGATTTAAAAAATGAATAATAATTACTTTTTTATAATTATATAATGAATACTCACTTATTATGAGATGATTGATTTATTTATAATTAAATTACTTGTAGGATAATGCTTAGTTTCTCATAAGAGAAACACGTAAACTACATACAAGTCACTTAAATTAAAAATCTTTAATCGAATACAGAAATACATAATCGTGTCTTGTGCTTTACGTAAAACAGTTTTTAGTACATAACTTAAGTTTAACGATATTAAAATTTTAAAATCAATATTTTATTCGAATCATATGAATGTTTTTTCTTCTGGCTATGCGAGTTTGATTCCAAAATCGATTCATTTAATCGTTTCAAATTTTCACAAATATTCTTTAAAATCTAATAATATCATCTGACTTAAAAATAGCGTAAGGTACATATTGGAATGCGTAGTATCATAAGCACAGCGCTCGAAGGATTATGAACCTTGTTACATAAACAATAAGGTGCGGTTCACCGTGGCAGCTGCGGCGAGCTCGATCTTCGAGGCCTGCGCTTGACTTTCCGTTGGACTGTTTCTTCAGTTATCTGTAAAATATGATTAAAATGACTTACGCTGAGTTGCAGAAAAGGTCATTAAGTTTTAAAGGAGACTTTAACGATAGAAATTGTATGGTTAATGCCTCCATTAAAATTTAGTTATCTTTCTGCAACCGATCGTTACTGTTTCACATAAGAAGTCCTTCAACGCTATGTTGGCTGCCCTGAATGTCAATATGTTATGTTTTTAACGGTTTTGGAAGTTTCTTTTTAACCGACTTCAAAAAAGGAGGTTCTGTATTCGTCCCGTATGTATGTATGTATGTATGTAAGTAAGTAAGTAAGTATGTATGTATGTATGTATGTATGTATGTATGTTTGTATGTGCGCAATTTTCTCAAAACCTTCTGATTCGATTTGGATGGGGTTTTCACTAACGTAATCTACATACTTTCAGGAAGGTTTTAGTATATAATACATTATGTAATCATTTCTATGTACAAAGTTATAGGCATAAATGTACACACTCCGTAGAAGATTTACTGTTGAACGAATTCGTGAACGTAATCTAACACGGGATAAAGAACTAAAAAGGGAAAAATAAAAAACTTTTTAACAAAAAATAACCGACTTCAAAAATCCACTACAAAAGAAATAATAATTTTGGTTTCGGAAGTCGGTGGCAAAAAAAAGCAAACAAAAACCAAAGCCACCGACTTCCGAAACCAAAATTATTATTTTCTTTGTAGTGGATTTTTGAAGTCGGTTATTTTTTTCAATACCAATATCTTTTTAGTATCTCTAGTTAGATTACATCTTCCACGTAGTGTGTACATTTATGCGTATCATTTCGTTCATAGGAATGATTACCTAATGTATTATATAGGGTGGCAGGTTAGACAGTGGAAATATTTTAAGGGGTCAAATGTATGAAACAGCTGATTTTTTTTCGCGATTTCATGTTTGGTCCCATAGTAATTCATAATGATGAGTACAATGACCCCTTCAAATATTTCCACTGTCTAACCTGCCACCCTGTATACTAAAACCTTCCTGAATATAATTATGTACATTACGTTAATGAAAGCCCCAGGAGAAAAATCCAGGCGCGGTCCGAGGGGGGAGGGGGGTCGTGGGGGTCATAACCCCCCCCCAAAATCGTAAAAAATGTGCGAAACAGTAATTCACGGTATAGCACGTCGGCATTAATCGGTATGACCTCCCCAAAGTCCTCGGCTGCGGTATGACCCCCCCAATGACGTCGGCTGCGACCGCTCCTGATCAGATCATTAGTTTTTTTTTTTTTTTTTCTTTTTTTTTTTCATTTTAAGTTTTAATTTACAATATCTACCTATATACATAACTTATTATCTAATATACACATAATAAGTATTTACAAGCTAAATTAAAATATAAGAACAAAAAATAAAAATAAAAACCTAATTATGCATATAGTTGTTGTTAGTTGTTCATTAAATTAGTTGTTGAGAAAATTCCGCACATACAAACATACATACATACGGGTCGAATACAGAACTTCCTTGTTTGAAGTCGGTAAAAAATATCGTAAAGTATCGTGCGTACTCACACAAGCAGTAACCCTAGCGGGCACAGGCGGCGGCTGTTTCTTCTTTTCCTCAACTTTCCTCTCCACAACAACTTTATCCTCCTCACTCCTCCCAATCCCACTACTCACCACACTCTTCACACCACTAGTAGACGAACTAGCGGCACCGCTATCTATCCCGCTCTCACCTTCACTTTCAACAGTACTTCTATCTCTGTCGATATGCGTTTCTACTGAAGCGAAGCTCTCAGTGATGCTTTTTTCTCTTTCCTTATGCTGATGTAATTGTGGGGCGTAGCTTTCAATGCTGGTTCTGTCCTTGTCTATCTGTTGGGTTTGTGGGGGGAAGGTCGTGGAGTGTGCAGTGGGTAGACCAGAAGGAGATGGGGAACAGTTGTCTGCGGCCGTCGAACAGGATGCGCGCGCTGAGTCTGACCTGAAGAGGAAACAAGGAGATATGTTTGTTTGAACCCGCTAATCTCTGGAACTATCAGTTGGACTCGAAAAAAACTTTGAGCCAGATTCATGAGGAATAGTATAGGCTATTTAACATCACGCTACGACCCTTAGGAGCCGAGCGATAGGGTGAAACCGCGGGGCGCAGTTAAAACTATAAGCCATTTAAAAAACAACTCCAACAGACGGGGTTTGAACCCGCGACCTCTGCCCTACCGTGGCCAGCGCTCTAACCAACTGATCTAGAGATCTAGAGATTTTAAATTTCAACTGATTCAGGCGAAGACACAGGTCTTTGCCTGAATCAATCTTGTACAAAAGGAGTCCCAACTACAAATGTTTTTTTGTAGGTTAGAGATCTCCCACACATTAAAAATGCCGCACACCCTCAATCTAACACTGTTATTAGTTTTACGTATCACTCAATCTTAATTAATACACTGTATATAAATCATTAAAGCACCAAGCTGAAGAGGCTTTGGCACATCTCCCTCGTTTTTATGATCTGTCGTCGCAGTGTGTGTGTACCTGTGTTCAGCGCTGCGGGACGTGGATCACAACACCGTGTCCATGGTGTCCAGTGAGCTCAGCAGCGCGGGGTCGCGGCTGCACCAGCGCGCCAGCTCGTCCGGGGTCACCACGCCGTCGCAGTTTGTGTCCATCAGCTGGAAAAAGAAAGCAGTGATAGCCTAGTGGACTGCAGTGATAGCCTAGTTGTTTACGTCATCACGTACATCACGTTGGGTCAGCAGTTTGGGAAATGGACGAACGAGGTGGTATGTTCCTCCATTGAAAAGGGAGGATCTTCCGACCAGACCGGGTGATATTCGTTTGACGGGCCACTGCCCCGACAGTTGGATGTCTGTTGGGTTTCTGTATACATAATGCTAATCGCTGTAAACACTCCGCTTGCGCGATGTAGCATTTTGATGTTTAGACGTCATGTAGTAACATTTGGCAAGTTGTCACTGTCAACTGTCAAGCTGCGTAGGTAGTCTTCGCTGTTGTCGGCAGATGTCGCTACAAGAGCAATGCCAGGGTTCGGCAGAGGTCGCGGGTTCAAATCCCGACATTCGATTTTGTACCAACCTATAGCGTCTCGTAACGCACTTGCTGAAGTCTTAAAAATTAGTTTCCGCACTCAACGTGATAATTTTCATCAAGCTGTACCCTCCCTCTGAGAGCTAGGGCAGAGAGGATAGCGAGAGGGAGGCACTCCCGGGCATACTTACATGAAATATTCGATCCACATGATCCTTAGCAGCCGTGCAGTGCACGGGCGGGACGGCAGCTCGACCTATATAAATAATAAGTTTTTATTTGCCTTAAACATGGTATAAAGGTGTTACAGTCTGGTTTAAATAAAATAACGTTCACATGTTCAGCTATACAGAATATGTGTCAATTGCATGCAAAATAATTAGGTACCGTAGAGGTGGGTTGCTTTGACCCTAAAACTAACTTTAGACCAATGTTTGAACTACCCGCCGTGTCGCGATCACACAACCGATCGTCGCAGTTACTTCAGTAACTAATAGAAGTAATAGACGGCGAAGGAACTGCGACGATCGGTTGTGTCGTCGCGACACGGCGGGCAGTCCAAATATTGGTCCAAAGTTAGCCCTAGGTCAAAGTAACCCGCCTCTACGGTACCTAAATCAAAGGTCAAGGCTATAGACGTCGATTGGTCAATACAAACCCAGCAGCTCGTATATAGCCTGGACCACCGCCAGCATCTCGGAGCGAGAGATACGGCCGTCACCGTCCACGTCGTATAGAGTGAACACCCATGATAACTTCTCCTGGACTGAGCCGCGCGCCACGCGGGATAGGATGTCTAAGAATTCCTGGAAAAGATATGATAATAATAAATAATTCGTTTTTAGGGTTCCGTACCACAAAAGGAAAAACGGTACCCTTATAAATAGGATCTTTTTGTCATCCGTCTGTCCGTGGCAAGTCCGAGGCATCGTTCATAGATGGCGCCACCAGAAGAAGTATGTAATAGCGGGGTTTCACTCATAGATGACGCTATTGTATATTTCAAGTGGAATATTTTATTTTAAGAATACTAGCTGTTCCTCGCGATTTCACCGCCGTTGCTCGGCTCCTAAGGGTCGTAGCGTCATGGTAAATAGCCTATAATATTCGTCATGAATCTGGCTATCATACACAAAAAGATTTTTTCGAATCTGACTGGTAGTTCCAGAGATTAGCGCGTTCAAACAAACTCTTCAGATTTATAATATTAGTACAAGTAGATATTTCCAGACAGTTCTGAAAATATATTTACACGTTATGATAACATATTTGGACGCAAAGTAAGTACATTAACGTGAGCTATTCGAATCTTCTTGAATCTGTTCGAAGCAGGGATTCGTTTGCATACAATATACATAAATGTACATAGTTTGTACATATTGCATTCGTAAATCAGTGTCGACGCGACGATGTATTGCGCGGATAGCGCGAGCGAAGATCGAATGTTGTAGATGGCTGACATTTTTAAATTTACATTTAAATTACAAAAGAATTTCCTAAAAAAAATATTAAAATATGTGAAAAGGTAGGTCTGTACCGGCAGGAAAGATGATCACAGATCGCGCATGTACATTTTTGGCACAATAGACAATAGACAGTTGACAAAACGCAATAGAGAATAGTCCAATAGACGACGAGCATCGAATGACGAACCAATCGCGTGCAGCCTCGACGCCCCCCGTCTTCTTCATTCCGCCAAAGAGACCGAAAAACCAGCTAATGCGCAGGTGACGTTTGTGATCATAAGTAGTGCCGCTAGTTATATCATGTGGCCATTTCTAGTTTTGAAGATATTTAATGTTTGTGGCATAAGCATAAGCATAATCGGCCTATAATGTTCCCACTGCTGGGACACAGGCCTCCTCTGTGAGAGGGAGTGGGCCGTAGTCCACCACGCGGGCCCAGTGCGGGTTGGTGGACGTCACATGTCTTCGAATTTTTGGTTCTAGGACATGCCGGTTTCCTTACGATGTTTTCCTTCACCGTTAAAGCAAGTGATAATTAATTTCTAATACCCACATGACTTCGAAAAGTCAGCGGTGCGTGCCTCGGGATCGAACTCGAACCATTCGCCGTGGGAGGCACATGGTTAAACCACTAGGCTATCACTGCTATTTTTTGGTGTGGAAACATGCAAAATTAATGTATTCTAGAAAAAACAGTCGGGATAGGGTACTGGGACGGAACAACAAAAAATATTTTTTGGGATATTTGTTTGTTGAATCACACAAAAAGTACTGAACGGATTTTGGAGTTCGGAGTTCTCACAGTTTGGCAGCTTGGGGCCCAACTTTCACCTAATTCCGGTGGGATAAACCATTTTTTTAACCTATTTACAAATAAATATAATTTATCATTTATCATTAAAAAGATACAGCTTGACCTCTTCGTAGTACTAGCCACCCTACACTAAGGAGGTCATTTAAAATGGTCATATTATTGTACAAAAGCTTTTATATGCACCGAGTATTAAATAGCGCCAATTTTCCTCCAATACTATATTCATGCTTATTTTACAAGTTTCTTTGTAAAAAATCAAACTCAATCTTGTTTCGTCGCATCAATACTTCAAACTAGTTTTATAGCCACAAGAAGATTGGGTACAAACTCAGATCATAGAATAAAACTGATATGCCATCATAGAAAATTAGTACGGGAACTACTGTCGCCACTTTTAGAACTGTTTGCGACACAATTACAAGCGCTCCTTGTGAATATAAAGATCTCCCACACATGTAAAATATCCGCACACCCTCAATCTAACACTGTTATTCGTCACTCAGCACTAGCACCAAACTAGCACTAAACTTAAACACCGTATTTATACCCATCATCGATCGCGTTCGGTCCGTCGCGTCGCCAGCGTGTACGTTTTAATTATTGTCAATGTGACCAAACTAAAGCGTCAAGCTCAATAGCTCCTTGGCACATCTCCCTTGTTTCTATGATCTGAGGTCAAACTCAATCTTGTTTCGTCGCACCAATACTCGTACTTCAAACTTTCTTTATAGCCACAAGAAAATTGGGTACAAATGTATTCAGTCAATATTGCAAAAATATTTTTTTCGATGGTCGATTGGGAATACAAAAAAATATCTGAAGGGACTCCTTGTTTATTTTCTTGGGTTGATTTTTCTCACCTTTAACATTATTTTTAGGGTTCCGTACCAAAATGCTAAAAAAGAAACCCTTAAGGTGCGATTTCGTCTGTCTGTCACAGCTGCCGGCCTAGCATGACCACGATAGAAACGGTTTCTATCGTGGTCATGCTAGGCCGGCTGGTTATTTCAGCAACTACTAATGCTATCGACTTCAGGAATTATTTTTGCTCGGCTCCTAAGGGTCGTAGCGTGATGTTAAATAGCCTATACTATTCCTCATGAATCTGGCTATCAATTACAAGAAGAATATTTCGAAT
Source organism: Thalpophila matura (assembly GCA_948465475.1). Classification (NCBI taxonomy): domain Eukaryota; kingdom Metazoa; phylum Arthropoda; class Insecta; order Lepidoptera; family Noctuidae; genus Thalpophila; species Thalpophila matura. The sequence goes on along the minus strand of OX419206.1, from coordinate 440,846 downwards.
CCGACTGGTAGTCCTAGAGGTTAAGGCCCCGGTATACGCCAACGGCCTTGAGTGATTTGGGCGGTATAGCTTGAGTGTTCTGCGCTGAGCTCAAGCAACGCGACATACATCCACCGAGCAATACGACTCGCCTATCAAGGAGCGCGAAGTGCAGAATTAGACGTATTATTACTTTTTAGTATCTAAAATATAAAATAAAAAAAAAGGAACAGGCAATATTATAGGTAGTAACATAGTCTTTTCACACAAAACAAATCATGAAAATATCTTAAGCGATTTGAAAGTAATTACGTTTTTATGTTTTGGGTAGACACGAATTCATGAATTTATTTCATTACAGTCAGTTGCAGAAAAGGGCATTAAATTTTAAAGGAGTCTTTAACCTTAACATTTCTGTTAAGTTGTTGCAGAAAAGAAAGTTAGCTACCTCTTTAACTGGTTATTAATAATTAACTATTCAAACGTCAAAAAGTTACATTAGACACAATTTACGTTGCATAAAACGTAGTTAAGGCATAACAGAATTTTAGTTTATCTTAACGAATGTCAAAATTTAATAGGTCACCAAGCATCTATTAAACATACAGTTATTTTTGTTTTTGCAATAACTTGTGCTACTATTCCTACTAATATTATAAAAATGCGAAAGTTTGTGTGTTAGGTTTGTTACTTCTTCACGCTGAAACGGCTGAACGGACTTGGATGAAACTTTACATATTTTTTATTTGAAAATAGGCTTGAGTTTGACCGCTATCTCGCCTGATGATGCGGTCTATCATTGAGCACGCTTGCCTAGAAGAAACCGATTCACTCGCGAATTGAACACACCCAGATTGTAACTGTCGAGGAACACCCACTCGGGCAGCGCATTCTACTGTTTGGCGGTTTTCACAATGAAAGAGGAGTCAAAGCGCCTAGATATATAAATATGCCAGACAAGGGTGAATTAAGAACAGCAGCACAAAATTTTTATGAAATTGCTGGTTTTCCATGTGTAGCTGGTGCCTTGGATTGCACACATGTTAAAATTATATCAAGAGGAGGTATGCTCTCAGAGCTATTACATCTACAAAAGTGCCCCTTTCTACATCTATATAGGTATAGACCTATATAGATGTAGAAAGGGGCACTTTTCAATAAATGTACAGGTGGTGCGTGATGCCCAACTTAAAATAAGGGATATTATTGCTCGTTCGCCAGGGTCAGTAGTTCAGTAGGTACATGATTGCACGATTTTCAACAATTCACACTTATGTGCTTTTGAGATGGGTTGATATAATGATTATCATTTATTAGGCGATAGTGGGTATTTCTGCAAGAAATATTTACTTACGCCTCTTCTACAACCTCGAACACCTTCTGAAGACGCATACAATAGAAGCCACATTTTAACTCGAAATACAGTCGAAAGATGTTTCGGGGTGTGGAAAAAGTGAAGCCCTTGCTTAGAGAAGGGGATGACATTGACAAAAACCATACGTACAGCAGTGACCTGACCACAATCACTTTTAGAATGGTTGATTAACCATTCTAAAAGTGATTGTGGTCACTGCTGTACTACACAATATGTGCATTGAACTGGATGAGGTAGAACCTCCGAATGATATCGACTTGGAAGATGAGGAAGTTCTTCCACTTCTGCATGATGGATCACAACATGATTCTTTCGTAAGAACAATTGTTAATGCAGTATTTTCTTAGTTGCTTCTAAGAAAATACTGCATAAACAATTGCAGTTAATAATAAAATAAATAAAACAGCAGAATGTGTGAATTTACTTATTATTACTTAATAAATATTATATTATAATAGGGTAAATTCATGTGATTCAAATATACATCAAGTATTTTTATTTGTAATCTTTATTACTATAGAATTACACCTTTATCTTTATTTTTCTAATTTAAAGCGTTATAATATTAAAATTCAATCAATATCAATCAAAACAATCATTTTCAACAAAACGCAACGCTATTGGTTGTTTGGGCAAGGGTTCAGTCTGCTCCTTTATAATGCTCAAAATTTTGGCATCATCATCTGTTGTTTGTGGCTGGTAGGATCCTCCTCCTGTTTTATGGATTTGAATCTGAAATAATTATATGCAACTAAATTGTACCACTTTAATCAAAACTCTCCTGCACAGAAGTGGCACTAGAAAAGAAAGCTTGCCCAAAGTCACACAGATAATAAAAAAAAATCTTATAATTTTACATTATAGGTAGAGCTATTATTTTTATTTTATTCGGGAGATGTATCATTAGTGTTGTATTGTATACATATATAAAAAGAGTTTGTGAAGGAAGACAGGGTTAGACTAAAAGGGTTTGTGGGAGAAAACTTCTGCTCTGGCATTCTATATTCAATACCAGTTGTTGTCTCTTGTTCACTCAATTATTTATTATAATTTTTATGCATCTTGCAACGACCCCAAGTCCAGTGTTGCACTGCAAGAGGGCGTCCTGGCGGCGTTACAATGAGCCTTTGCTAGGCACATACCATCTCAGGCATCATACAAAGTAACAAATTAGGTACCAAAATACTCACTCGGATACAAGGTCAGCTAATAGCGCCTTTTCTTACGACGCGACGTGTAATTAGCACCACGTGCTCGTCGCTTCTTTTTATTTGATTCCTCCATTGGCTCCATTATACGGAATTACACATGTAATAAAAATTTCTTGTGATATTTTAATAAAATTAAAATGTCAGTTTGATTTGACAATTTTGCAGTGTTGCCAGGTCTATTTTTCAATTTACCCTAAACTCCGTTAACTTTTACCCGAGATTTGCAGTGACATTGGAAAAATACACTAAGGGCCGATTTTACCAACGTGTGGAGAAATCGGCCCTAAATATTAATGTTTTAAAATGAAATAAAGACATTTGCATTGCACGGTTTGATGTTCACCATTAGGCAAACGGCATGCTCATATTGTTACTCAAATAATAAAGAAATCTATCAGTTATTGAACCTACTCAGTCTTCTACCTCTTCAAAAACGGCTGAACCTTTTCTTATTAAAGTCCGTGCCACCAATAAAGTCCTACGGAAAAATAGTGGTAGGTACTAAGCTTGTAAGTTCCGCTTTTACCTTTTGTTTGTTAGTTTTCAGCGATATCAGTGCCGTGTATAATAGACTTCTGGGGTGGCGCGGACTGTAATGCGTTTTTATTTATTTTACAGCAGAAAATTTCTTACGTAGTGTTATGACAAAATACCCTAAATAATTTAATACCCTAAAAAATTCCCTACGAGTTCAGTCAGTTTTACCCTAAATCTAGGGAAAAATACCCTAAGGTGGCATCACTGCAATTTTGACAGTTTGACGTTTGAGGTTTGACGATTTGATTTTTTTAAATTGCGTAGGTACGCGTTTAGTTCGCCTGCGTTTCGTCCATAATAAATGTAAAAGCACAGACAACAAAACGCAATCATTCACTCTTTGTTCATTCGATGTTTATTTTATGATGACAACATTTTTAATTTCAATTTTAGTTAACGAACCAATATTAAAAGCTAAAATGCTTTTCTGCAACCTCAATTAAAATAATCATATAATTAGCTCTAATAACGCTTTAAGCAAACGGGAGATAACTGAAAGCTTTCTGCAACCGAGCGTATTTTACTACAATAGTTAAATATTCACAGGTACGATTGATAAATATATGTTCTAGTTTAACATAAAAAATTGCACAACTAACCTGCATTATTTGACGGCGAAATAAGAGATTTAAAACTGGCCGTTACCATTTACCTTCGCCTTAAACAAGTTTAAACAAACTAACAAACAAAAAAAATCCGCTATACCTACAGGGTGGAATATTGTAATGCCACCTGAAGGGAAAGTACTCTTAATACGGTAGATAGAAAATTTTACTCCAAGAAGACATTCCTTTATTTTTGAATACAAAGAGAACTGCATTCAAAGATTTTCGAAAAATTTCAATTTTTCAAAGCTTTAACTTGACTCATTGAATTTATAAGTCCAGATTTCATGGTTTTCCTTTCATTTAACTTATCAAGTTTCTTAGAGAGATTTCATCCTTATAATTGATCCTAACGATCGATGCAATAAAAGTACAGGTTGTCATTTTTACAGAATTTAGTCGGTTCGATTCCCGGGTGTGGCAAGCGAATTTTTGAATGCCCTTTTCTTTCTATTCAAAAATAAAGGAATGTTTTCTTTGAGTACAATTTTCTATCTACAGTATAAGAGTACTTTGCCTTCAGGTGGCATTACAAAATTCCACCCTGTATTAGGTATATTAGTACCTAAGTATAGATTAACATTTTCTTGAAGTCTAAAAGACTAAATTGAATCCATCGACACAGCGATTCTAAGTACAATAACTTCAATAGAAATATGAAGTAATTTGAACTAAAGCCAAATTGTGCCATTAAGAACAAAGATGGCGCCTTGTAGCGGCAGAAAGAGACAAACATACATGTGAACGCGTGCGAGTGAGAGGTAGATATGCCAAGGGAATTATTATAGGAAACTAGTAACGCAATTGAAATTAAATATTTAAAACGGTTAATCGAAAACTGGTATTGATTATACACCAATATAATAAAGCTGAAGAGTTTGTTTGAACGCGCTAATCTCTGGAACTAACAGTGGGATTCGAAAAAATCTTTTTGTATATGATAGCCAGATTCATGAGGAATAGTATAGGCTATTTAACATCACGCTACGACCCTTAGGAGCCGAGCAACGGGGGTGAAACCGCGGGGCACAACTAGTCATTGTATAAAAAAACTGTTGAACTCGGAGCTTTTATAAGTAATTCATAATTATAATTAAAGTTAAAACAACTTGGTTAAAACTTAGTTCAAAAGTTCTGTTAGATGTTTCCAAGGCGAGGTTCAAAATATATTAGTTACACTGTCTTTTATAATGAAAATCAGTTTAAAATGATCTTTCTTAGGGAAATATCAAATTATAATGGTGGAATTTATGTATACTTGAGACCAATTATATCTTAGAAAGTTGTATTGATGATTTTAATGATTATTATTATACAGGGTGGCAGGTTAGACAGTGGAAATATTTTAAGGGGTCATTGTACTCATCATTATGAACAACTTTTACTATGGGACCAAGCCTGAAGTCGCGAATAAAAAATCAGCTGTTCCATACATCTTGTTATGTGAACATAAGTGTATGGAACTGCTGATATTTTTTTCGCGATTTCAAGGTTTGTCCCATAGTAGACCTAGACCTAGACCTGCCACTCTGTATATGTCCAGAGTAATCTCCAGAACTACTAATCCGATTAGAAAAATTCTTTCACTGAAGGCCCATTTACATTTCACATTTCAAGTCGATAGCATTAGTAGTTGCTGAAATAAGCAGGTGTGACAGACAGACAGACAGACGAAGTCGCACCATAAGGGTTCCTTTTTTACCATTTTGGTACGGAACCCTAATAACGTAAAGATAGCTAGTAAGCGCGACTGCATGTCATTAGCCAATAATTTATTTGCATTTCGGCCCGCATTGGCCAGACGTCCTTGTTTCGCTGATTTTGATTCTCTGTGCCGACAGCTTACACAAGCAGGTCCCCCGCTGTCAACACAGCGCATCCTCAGCAGCTCTGGCGACCTTACTCGCCACAGGAACACAACACTACCGAATAGTAGCGTTATTTGGCTGTGGTGTTCTGTATGCAATACCTCTCGTAATAATAAATTGAATGTTTATTCATATTTCATAAACTAAAGGTCTCTTTGTAAGTCTAACAACATAAATACTGGTACTTCATCAAGTTAAGTATCGTTGTCCAATAACTCGTTTCCCCCGCAACAGGTGGCGACACCGTTCTTGTGTCGAGACTAAAACTCACCAAAGAGGTTGAAACATTTAGATATCTAGTATCTATACTATAAAGCGTTTGTTTGATTGAACGCGCTAATCTCTGGAACTACCAGTCGGATTTTAATATTCTTTTTGTATATGATAGCCAGATTCATGAGGAATAGTATAGGCTATTTAACATCACGCTACGACCCTTAGGAGCCGAGCGACGGGGGTGAAACCGCGGGGGACGCTAGTATACCTATAGGTACACTCAAAAAACATCATCGGAGGGAGAAGGGTAAAAAAACCGGACAAGTGCGAGTACGACTCGCGCCCTGAGGGTTCCGAAATATGCAATAGCGCCATCTATGCCGCTATTACATCATAGTAGATATATCATATCTTGATCATAGATGGCGCTGTTGCATACTTCTAGTGGCGCTATCTATGAGCAGATGGCTCCACTCATGGTCATGACAGACACACAACAAAGTGATTCTATAAGGGTTCCGTTTTTCCTTTTGAGGTACGGAACCCTAAAAAAGAAGTTTCAGTTAATAGATAGTTACCTCGAAATTGACCTTCCCAGTTTGTTTGTGTTTGATAGTCTTGAATACATAGTGCGCGTACTGAGTGGCATCTGAAACAATAACACAACAAGTTAGATCAACTTTATACTTAGTCCTGGCTTTGACATGTTTCAAATTCACAAAAAATATACATTTATAATGTATAGATGGAGATATCGCATCGATGTCCGATAACTGCAAAGTAATTGGCATTGAGTTGGAAATACTGCATAAGTTTTCCGATAGATGTCGCCAAATGCTCCTAAGAAGCGTATTACAAAGGGGTCTCAAATTTGAGATGAGTCGGGCGAGACCCGGTAGCTCTGTTGGTTCAGAGTACTAGTCACGGAACGGCAGAGGTCGCGGGTTCAAATCCCGCTCGGGTCATATGATTTTTGAGAATCACTTATATATTTAATAACTTAAGATAACAGTGCGTTAAATTAAAAACGGCTGTTTAACAAGACTTTAAAGGCACAAGCGTGCACAGTCAGGTCAGGTCCACTCAAACCTGTATGGCTCTTTCCTCTAAAGACCATTTCAGACTAACCTGCATGGTTCTTACACAATTTATCTTAATTGTCTGGACTTTAAAAGAGACATCAACCTTTGAGTTTGTTTCGGTGTTTCTTCTCAAAGGTAGTCATATAGGAAACACCGAACTCATCTAGCTTAAAAAAATGTTTTGACGTGTAAAAGTGTTATTTTTAATCTATTTACAAAATAAATATAATTTATCATTCATTAAAGTTAAAGGTTAAAGTTATGTTAAACGGCCGTTTTCAATTTATCGGACTGTTATCTTGTCGGTGAACTTGGCCCTTAAAGATTTGCCCACTACTTATAAAAACTTGTCACTTTTAACCACTCTATCCTTGTCATTTCTATGCCAATGGCAATTCACATAGGAGCTATTTAAGTTAGCGTAAAATCATAGTTTATAAGTAAGTAGGTAATGGGGAAAATACTATTTCGGAATCAAATATAGCTCCAAAGTTTTCATGCGTTTTTAGGGTTCCGTACCAAAATGGTAAAAAAGGAACCCTTATGGTGCGACTTCGTCTGTCTGTCTGTCTGTCACACCTGCTTATTTCAGCAACTACTTATGCTATCGAATTGAAATTTGGAATAGTTATAAAGAACGCTTGTTCAACTTTATTGCAAATGAAAAAAATCCATAAATATTTTTATTTCCATTGCAAAAGGGGCCGGAGTGGGGGTCCAAAATTTTAAAGTGGGGTTACTAGGTCAAGTGACATATCATATAAAAGGGCTTAATCTGCACATTTCAAAATATATTTTTATTTTATTTTATGTCTCACAGTTTTCGACAAATGATGAAAAATGATCAAAAAAATACCATTCCCTCCCCTTATCTCCGAAGTTTGCGGGGCGAAAAATCTGAAATAATTAGGGTTGATAGGAATTGACCCAAATATGGCACCAAAAATAAAACGATGTTCCTGACTAGTACAGTTTTTTCAAAATCATCAAAATTCCTTCACAAACAAACTTAGTTATGCGGTCCGGATTTTTTCACTTTATACGTCCAAATATGATACGGAACCCTCGGTGCGCGAGTACGACTCGCACTTGGCCGGTTTTTTTTATTTTGCTAACACCTATTTATAATGCGTACCTCCCAATGGAAAGAATTGGCAGAAGATATTCTTGAAGGCCTCCTCATCCACCACTCCTGAAGGACACTCCTGTAACAAACACAAACATCAGTCTCCATCCAATTTCATCAGGATTCCAATAAAATTCTCGTAATTAATTTATCAATAAGACAACCCAGCTGACCCGCTGTACTTTCATAGTGTCTCTCAAACATAACCTCAGTATAAAAGTCAAAAAAAGTCAAAAGTCAAAACATTTATTTCAATTAGACCATTTACAGGCACTTTTGAATATTCAAGCAATAGTTGTCAGTCAGTTTGTCCGTTAGTTGAAGCTAGTTGTCCGTTCCAAAACGTAGATTCCTATGGAGAAGAACGGACAAGAAACTCCATGGTTACTCTTTTTCAACTAATTCAAATATACAATTTCTTTGTTTACATTTATGCCCTAATATGTGAGAACAATGTGAGATATTATAAAAATCCCTTAGGATAAAAAATTAAATCAAAGGTAGGTACTAAAATAAAATAAAAATCATTTAAACCTGTAAAATGTCAAAATATTGCTTGAGCAGTCAAGAGATGACCAGTAACGACTGACAGCGCCCGTTCACGGACATGACGCATGCATCAGCACCGTTTAACTCAACCATTTAAATAATAAAATATACAGGGTGGCAGGTTAAACAGTGGAAATATTTAAAGGGGTCATTGTACTCATCATTATGAACAACTTTTATTAAGGGACCAATCCTGAAATCGCGAAAAAATCAGCTGTTCCATACATCTAAGTTCACATAACTCAACAAAATGTATGGAACAGCAGATTTTTCGCGATTTCAGGGTTGGTCCCATAGTAAGAGTCATTAATAATGATGAGTACAATGACCCCTTAAAATATTTCCACTGTCTAACCTGCCACCCTGTATACTGCCTCAGTTTACTAAAGGAGATGTTTCATCCTGGAACTGGTATACGTACGCCACATAGAAAAATAGGAAAAAAATAGGGGATTTACATAAAAATATTATTAAATTCATTTGAAGAAGAGTACAATTGTAAGAGAATTATTTGAGATGAAGTTTTTCACTATGATATCCCTATTTTTAGGGCGGCCATGTCAGTTGAGTTTGACAGTGTTGTTTTATGACGTGATGTTTGAGTCGTTGTGCGCACGCGTGGTGGATTGAATGTTGCCATTTTGACTGACATTGACATAACAACAGTTGTCAAAATGACGTTTCACTTAATTCATTTGTCGATTGTTGATCCACCATATTTGTGTTGTGTTGCTCTCCTTGACAAACTAAAGAATGAATTACAATTCAACGAAGTAATATTATAGAAAATAAGCATTAGGAACCGGTTACTATCATGTATAGCTATAATACTTAATTGCGTACGTAGACCCCTCCCAGGCTCCATACATTTCTGAAACAACTCCTTACACAAAAAAATTGTTTACGTTTACAGGATATTAGATCTAGCAGGTGTAAATGCATATAATAGTAGTCCATATCCCCGTCACGCGACGGGGCTCCGTGTCCCGCACCCCGTCACCTCAGATCATAGAAACAAGGAGATATGCCATCATAGCAAATTAGTACAGGAACAACTATCGCCACTTTTAGAACATTTTTCAACACAATTAAAAGCGCCCCTCGTGAATATAAAGATTTCCCACACATTAAAAATTCCGCACACCCTCAAATATTTAATCGTCACTCAACACTAGCACTAAACTAAAACACTGTATTTTATCGATCGTGTTCGGGTCGTCGCCAGCGTGTACTTTTGTACTACGCCCAATGTGGGCAAATTAAAGCATCAAGCTCAATAGCGCCTTGGCATACCTCCCTTGTTTCTATGATCTGAGGTGACGCCTAATGGAGTATACCTGTTTAAATCCCCGGTACATAAGTTTGATCTCGTGCGCGGTGAAGCGCGTGGACTGCGCGAGCGTGCCGGGCGGCTCGGGCCGGTGCCGCACCACGCCCGTCGGGAAAATCGACTCCTCGCATTCTCTATTACGTATTGTCAACTGTCTATTGTCTATTGGGCCGAAAATGTACACTCGACAACATTGACGGTCGACCACTTTTCACCGTTATGTTCTTAGTAATAAGGGTGAAAAGTGGTCGACCGTCAATGTTGTCGAGTGTACATGCGCGATCTGTGATCATAATTCACGCCGCTACATAATACCTACCTGTTTAAATCCCCGGTACATAAGTTTGATCTCGTGCGTGGTGAAGCGCGTGGACTGCGCGAGCGTGCCGGGCGGCTCGGGACGGTGCCGCACCACGCCCGTCGGGAAAATCGACTCCTCGCATTCTTCCTCTGTGGACAAGAAGAAGTTAACTTAAAACGACGAACATTGGAACCACGAAAATATAACGACTATTCCATACAAGGATGTTGCGAATATCCACAACCACATCCGCATTAATTTTGATATCCAATTCCGCATCCACATCTCATCGCATGCATTGAGCGTCGGCGCAAAGTTGCTAGCCTATCGGTTTTTTATCGGATACATTTCGGAGAGTGTGCTTTTTTGCTCCTTAGGTCTACTTTTTTTTGCTCCTGCCCTTTTTTCTATCGTACAGCCAGAAGCACGAAAAAGCGCCATCGGTTCATGGTTGATTTACCATAAACCCAAACGAAGCGCTTTGATTCTACTTTCATTGTGAAAACCGCCAAACAGTGGAATGCGCTGCCGGAGTGGGTGTTCCTCGACAGTTACAATCTGGGTGTCTTCAAGTCACGAGTGAATCGGTTTCTTCTAGGCATCGTAGATACATCATTGCTTCAGGCGAGATAGTGGTCAAATGCAAATCTATTGTCAAATAAAAATAAAAAAACAAATAGGGGAAAGGTGTACAAAATGATCTCCCGAGGTAAAATGATTCCCCATGGTTCTCAATAAACTACGAGCACCATCTATTAAATTTACTGGTCAACATCCCTTCCGCCACCCGATCAGTCACACAGATTAATATAAACCTAATCAGTCATCTATTGAAGTCTCATGGCGGTGTGAGTACTGCGCGTTATTTTATAACAAAAAAATAGAAATTGGTGCTTTTGACCTAAGATAAGCCAATTTTCAGTGTCAGAGACATCGTTTTATGTATATTATGTTCTTGTAAAGTATTTTAGAAAAGTATTTTAGGATATTAGTACTTAAGTATTTTAGTACTTATTAAAGTAATCCTTCCCTTATCCCTGGGGATCATTTTGGACACTTAGGTGTACAAAATGATCCTTTAGTAAACTTTCAAAAAACGTTAAATTACTTAGAATAGACATATTTTAAAAAAAGGGTACGCCAATATGACATCACTTAAATCAGCCAGAACTACTTTACCATTACAGATAACTTTAATATTCTGGCTAGAGCATACATTTTCCCTTAGTGGGATCATTTTGTACACCTTTCCCCTAGGTACCCATTTATACGCCCTAAAGGTACAAACTATTCTTTCATCTATAATAGCCAGCATTCAATACTAACACAACACTATGAAACATACGTCAGGCAGCGCGTCACGTCACTTCAAACAACTTGCTTATGTTAATGGACGTAACAGACAACAGTCGCATGCTAGTTACACTGGAAATCAGGGACCGAAAAGGTCACCCGTATAGGGGTTAACCCGGGTTATTTTTTTTGGGTTAGGTGAAAAACCTTGCATAAAGGTTAACCCGTATTCTGGGTTAATCAGCCTAATGATAACCGGTTCACGCATAGAGTTCATTTTTGTTGCTTTTTTTTCATTTTTGTTCAATTTTTTTCGGGTTAATCAGCAATATTAACCGGTAACGGTATCCATATTAAAGGGTTAACCGGTTACCCTGCATTAAGATTAACCAAATATATGGGTTAGAGATTTAGCCGGTAACCTTTTAACACGATTAATCGGTCCCTGCTGGAAATCGACCTTAATATGGATGACTAGTTGTGCCCCGCGGTTTCACCCCCGTTGCTCGGCTCCTAAGGGTCGTAGCGTGATGTTAAATAGCCTATACTATTCCTCACGAATCTGGCTATCATATACAAAAAGATTTTTTCAAATCCGACTGGTAGTTTCAGAGATTAGCGCGTTCCAACAAACACTTCAGCTTTATAATATTAGTATAGATCGAGGGTTGAGTAATAAAACACCATAAGTCGAATTTCAAAATTTTGGAGTTATATCGATTTATCACTTAACCGTGAAGCGTCAATACCTTTTTCAATATAAAAAAACCGGCCAAGTGCGAGTCCTACTCGCCCACCGAGGGTCCCGTACCATCCTTGGACGCCTAAAAGTAAAAAAAAACCGAACCGCATAACTAAGTTTGTTTGTGAAGGAATTTTGATAATTTTGAAAAAAACTGTGCTAGTTAGGAACATCGTTTTATTTTTGGTGCAATATTCAGGTAAACTTCTATCAACCCAAATTATTTTAGATTTTTCACTCTGCAAACTTCGGAGATAAGGGGGGGGCCTTATCTCCGAAAAATCTGAAATAATTTAATAATGGTATTTTTTCAGTCATTTTTCATGATATATCGAAAACAATAAGGCATAAAAAGAAATAAAAAAAAATATTTTGAAATGTGCAGGTCAAGCCCTTTCATATGCCACTTGACCTAGTAACCCTACTTCAAAATTTCGAACCCCCACTTCGGCCCCATTTGCAATGAAAATTAAAATATTTTTTATCTTTTTTTATTTGCAATAAATGTGGGCAAGCATTCTTTATAACTGTTCTAATTTCAAGTCGATAGCATTATTAGTTGCTGAAATAAGCAGGTATGACAGACAGACAGACAGACAGACAGACAGACGAAGTCGCACCATAAGGGTTCCTTTTTTACCATTTTGGATATAATATACAACAATATTTATAATGTATAATAATAAAGTATTTTAAATTAAATATATTTATATTCTCAATTGGTGAATCCTCGAATCCATATATTGTTGCCGCAGCGCCCATGTATCGAAACTTTCTTGAGTTTTCGCACAACATGGCCGATAGATGGCATTAGCGAGGACTTTCCGCTACCCGCCAGTCCGCAAGACTGCGTGTGCTCATCGCTCCGCCTTTTGAAAATTCTTTGTTGGTGAAACCTTGACGATATTCGTAAAATAAATGGACCTGCATCTGTGTTTCATTGAGAACTTATAGTGCAGTGTTGATTTTTGGAGTTTTAACCATTCCACCGGTGGATTTAAGAAGATTTTGCCCGCCGGCCGGCAGCCTATAGCTACAAGCCATCACGCGCGCCTGAACGAGGTATCTTCCCATCTCCCGGTGTGAGTGGGATCTCTGGATTGCCCAAGGTACGTGGGCATGTTTTGTTGCTAATAATTCGTTGGTATTGGTTTCTCGGCGATTCATCAATATGGGAATATTTGTTTTATTTTTGAGGTTACACTTTTTAACATAGGTTCTTAATTCAAATTTTCTCACAACCTTCACAAAGGTGCAGCCTATTTACACGCTTCACCACCTTTGAGATATAGGTTCGTATTACAGAACGATACTCGAGCACAGACCTCTGCTTGAGCATAGATTGAAATTAGTTTCAATCAATCAAATGGCTTTAAATCTATGTTCAAGCAGAGACGTATGCTCGAGCATCGTTCTGTATTTAATTAAATACGAGCCATAGACTGTGTGTAAAGTACACCCCAGTAATTTTCGTTCTATTTTCTTTTATAAACCGTCACACATGTGTCACTAACACTGCGTTTTGAAACAAAGATGTCACACTGCGGTTCGCTCGCGTGACGTGACACGGCCAAAAAGGCACCAATGCTAACTGACACACGCGTCATTCACAAACACACGGTAAAATATCACGTTGCTGCTAGCGACCAGTACTAGCTGCTAATACTAGCTTCCAGTACTAGCTACTAGTGCTAGCTTCCAGTACTAGCTAATAGTGCTAGCTTCCAGTACTAGCTTCCAGTACTAGCTAATAGTGCTAGCTTCCAGTACTAGCTTCCAGTAGGTAGGTACTAGCGGCCATGTACAACTTCCAGTACTAGCTTCTAGTAGGTAGGTACTAGCGGCCATGTACAACTTCCAGTACTAGCTTCCAGTAGGTAGGTAGGTACTAGCGGCCATGTACAACTTCCAGTACTAGCTTCTAGTAGGTACTAGCTTCCTGTACTAGATTCCAGTAGGTACTAGCGGCCATGTACGACTTCCAGTACTCGCGGCCAGTACTAGCGGCCAGTACTAGCGGCCAGTACTAGCGGCCAGTACTAGCGGCCAGTACTAGCGGCCAGTACTAGCGGCCAGTACTAGCGGCCAGTACTAGCGGCCAGTACTAGCGGCCAGTACTAGCGGCCAGTACTAGCGGCCAGTACTAGCGGCCAGTACTAGCGGCCAGTACTAGCGGCCAGTACTAGCGGCCAGTACTAGCGGCCAGTACTAGCGGCCAGTACTAGCGGCCAGTACTAGCGGCCAGTACTAGCGGCCAGTACTAGCGGCCAGTACTAGCGGCCAGTACTAGCGGCCAGTACTAGCGGCCAGTACTAGCGGCCAGTACTAGCGGCCAGTACTAGCGGCCAGTACTAGCGGCCAGTACTAGCGGCCAGTACTAGCGGCCAGTACTAGCGGCCAGTACTAGCGGCCAGTACTAGCGGCGTGCTAAAGTGACGTAGACGTCACTTCAAAAGCCCAGTCTCCTTTGAGTTGAAGGGACTTCATTCGCCATTACAAGCGTGCCACTGCCACCAACTGACCGCCATGACGTTTTGGCTAATTCGGTAGTTTGTGTACACACGGCTACTGTACACATCAAGCTATACATTCCTAGTTTACACTGACCTCTCACTGTAAGGAAATCCTATACAATGCGAGATCAGCTTATACTGGAAATGTATAGCTTGATCTGTAGCCGTGCGTACCAAACAGTTAATTGAAACTAAAATAAATTGATAATTAACATTTGTGTTTTAAAAATATTTTCTTCATAGGTAGTTTTATAATTTGAATCAAATCAAATCAAATCAAATCATCATTTATTTTGACTAGCTTCCGCCCGCGGCTTCGCCCGCGTTTGTGCGATAAAAAGTAGCCTATGTGTTATTCTGATGTATGAGCTATATTACTGTAAGGTTTCATCAAAATCCGTTTAGTAGGTAGTTTTTGTGTGAAAGAGTAATAAACATCCATCCATACATCTATACATCTATCCATCCATCCTCACAAACTTTCACATTTATAATATTAGTAGGATGAAGTAGTAGGAAGTAGAAGTTAAGAAGTTAGGATAAAGAGTTTGTTTGAACGCGCTAATCTCTGGAACTACCAGTCAGATTCGAAAAAATATTGTATATGATAGCCAGATTCATGAGGAATAGTATAGGCTATTTAACATCACGCTACGACCCTTAGGAGCCGAGCAACGGGGGTGAAACCGCGGGGCACAACTAGTCTTTAAATAATCAAGCTAAAAAGTCTGTCCAATTTACTGGAATGAATTAAAGCTAATGCTGAGTTGCAGAAAAGGTCATTAAGTTTTAAAGGAGACATTAACGATAGAAATTGTATGGTTAATGCCTCCATTAAAAATTAATTATCTTTCTGCAACCGACCGTTAAGCCTGTAAGAATACCATTTAGCAATATAACTATAAATGTTCAATCAATTGAATAATGTTATTCTACCCGCGTCGGCTGTAACCTCAGATCATAGAAACAAGGAGATGTGCCAAGGCGCTATCGAGCTTGATGCCTGATCTTGAGTAAATTGCTCATATTAAAAACGTACGCGCTGGCGACGAACCGAACACGATCGATGGTATAAATACAGAGTTTTAGTTTTGTGCTAGTGTTGAGTGACGATTAACAGTGTTAGATTGAGGGTGTGCGGAATGTTCAATGCGTGGGAGATCTTTTTATTCACAAGGAGCGCTTAATTATGCGCGTAATTGTGTCGAAAAATGTACTAAAAGTGGCATCAGTTGTTCCCGTACTAATTTGCTATGATGGCATATCTCCTTGTTTCTATGATCTGAGGCTGTAACCGACCCACTTAAACACAGACAGGCTATAACTTACTCTTCAACTGATTTTTATTATTATTTCGAGCCATTTTCGGATTACGAAGGCGAGTAGGTACTAGGGAAGTATTGAAATTTCTAAAGTCCCGGGACACGAGACATCCTAGATTCCCGGGACATAAGACATCTTAGATTCCCGGGACACAAGGCATCCTTGAATCCCGGGATACCAGACATCCTAGAATCCCGCGACACGAGACGTTCTAGTCCCAGGATAAGAGACATCTTAGACTCCCGGGACACGAAATATCCTAGATTCCTGGGATATGAGACATCCTAGATTCGTGGATATGAGACATCCTAGAATCCCGGGAAACGTGACATCTTAGATTCCCTGGACGTCTCGGAACTTCAACATTTTTCGAAATAAATTAGAATTGTCTTCATTCTTGACGAGATATACATTAAATTATCAGCCTAAATTGGTTTTTATATGACGATGGTGGTAACCAAGCGCATGGTCTGCCTGATGGTAAGCGGTTATCGTAGCCTATGCAACGTGCGCAAAACATTGTAATTCAATAAAACCCGAACGAAGCGCTTTGATTCCACTTTCATTGTGAAAACCGCCAAACAGTGGAATGCGCTGCCCGAGTGGGTGTTCCCCGACAGTTACAATCTGGGTGTCTTCAAGTCGCGAGTGAATCGGTTTCTTCTAGGCAAGCGTGCTCCATCGTAGACTGACATCGCTTAACATCAGGCGAGATGAGAGGTAGAAACGCAAGCCTACTTATTATTAAATTTAAAAAAAAAAGTCGGTTATCACTTACCAGCCGGCCTAGCATGACCACGATAGAAACGGGTTTTGTCTACATAGAAATAGACAAAGTGACCGTACCCTTTCATTCATAAAACGTAGAAATGTTTCTACAATCTGTCACTTTGTCTATTTCTATGTAGACAAAACCCGTTTCTATCGTGGTCATGCTAGGCCGGCAGGGCCGCTTGATTTTTTACAACTTTGTAACACAAAAACACGAAAATATAGAACAATAAGTTTCCTAAAACTTGGAAGCCTTTTAGAAGGCCCAAATGGCAGTGAAAACAGCGATCAAAGCTAGTCTTACAGCCATAATGCGCTACGATAAACATCGCTGAACGAGCGAGCTCTGAATGAAAGAGCGACTGAATGGGAGCGAATGAAAGACCGACTTTGTGAACGAATGAATGCAGCTGCGAGAACTGAGGCCTCTTTCACAAAACAGGTACATACTTGACTTGTGTAGGTAGGTTAGGTGAAAAGAGGGTAGTGAGTCTTAAGCCCTGTATTCATCGTAAACAAATTATGTTGAGCAACATTGTTGATACCAACTTCAAATGTTGCTTTCAAAAAAAAAACAATGTTCTTTTCTTAAAGAACATTGTTTTTTTTTATTCGGTGATAGGCTTGCGCTTGACCGCCATCTCGCCTGATGTTAAGCGATGATGCGGTCTACGATGGAGCACGCTTGCCTAGAAGAAACCGATTCACTCGTGACTTGAAGATACCCAGATTGTAACTGTCGGGGAACACCCACTCGGGCAGCGCATTCCACTGCTTGGCGGTTTTCACAATGAAAGTGGAATCAAAGCGCTTTGTTCGGGTTCTTGACATTGTGCTGTCAGCAGCATGTTTCTAGCAACACAGAAACACGTTGCTGCAACAATGTTGAGCAATATTTGTTTACCATGAATACGGTAGTGGCCTACTATTAAAAAAGTACAAATAAATTATTTTATTTCAAAGAAGGAATAGGCACAACAAAAAAGTAAAAGCAAAAATAATAATTTATCACAAAATGGAAAAAATAGACGCTTTTAAAGTTTTTGGAGGGAGTATCGCTCCGTCTTTATCGCGCGAAGCGGACGTAGGTGGTGTTACGTCACTAGTAGGTAGTGCCATCCGTGTCTAGCAAATCATTTTAAAACGCTTATAACTTTGCCAATTTTGTAGATGTTTCATCGGTTTTTTTGGTGTTAATTGTCTTTTTTCAAATAGTTTACAGATTCACAATAAAAAATAAGTAGTTAACATCCTATAGGGGGCTTTAGGACCCTATCACAGTAGCGATTTGCGAGCGAGTTCAAGGCGATCGAATCGTTCAAGCGAATCGCAGCGAACGCGTACCGAAAGAGCGCAAAGTTATCGCTGAAATGGGGCGGAGTAGAATCTCTGTCGTTCGAGAGTGTACAACATGGCGTCCACGATGATAAAAAAGTTGATATTTGTTAATTTTTACTAAATTATTATTATGAAGACTTTTGCCCGCGACTCCGTCCGCGACTGCAATGAAATGACCAGTTACATGACCTCCGTAGTGTACGGTGGCTAGCTAAGAGGTCAAGCTGTATCTCTGGTTCCTCCCACCGGAATTAAATGAAACGTAGCTTAAATTTTAAGTTGGACCCCAAGCTATCGAACTGTGAAAACCACATCAAAATCTGTTCAGTATTTTTTGCGTGATGCGCGCACAAACAGATAAACAGACAAAAAATGAAAAAAAAATATTTTTGGGTATGGTTGCGTCCCAGTGATCCCGACTGTTTTTTCTGGAATAACTTCAATGTACAGACAAGGCTTTTTTACAATTTTATAATAGTAGGTATAGATAGATATAGATATTTATATTTTTTTGCTAAAATGTATCTTTGTAACCTATAGATTTACTCCTTAAAATATTAGTCATTAATAAAGTAGGACCTTATAGTTCGCTTTAGCGGCAAAAACAAGTTCCGGATGACATCTTTCCAAAAGAGCACTTCTACTTATTACATACTAGCTTCCGCCCGCGGCTTCGCCCGCGTTTTTCGGGATAAAAGGTAGCCTATGTGTTATTCCAGACTATACTCTATCTGTGTGCCAAATTTGATCCAAATCCGTCCAGCCGTTTCAGCGTAAAGAAGTAACAAACATACACACACACACACCCACACACGCACAAATTTTCGCATTTGTAATATTAGTAGGATAGGATTTAGAAAAAACCTTTCTCACTAGATAGTCGCTAGCTAGCAATAAGTGATAGAAATTACTAAAAAGAATTCTCTAAATCCTTCTAAACCTGGCTCTTAGTTTAAATCTTCGCGGTGAACCGAGGACGGATAAAATATGGCTGGTTTATACTGGAAGAGGCTTAGAGGATTATATAATAGAGAGGGTAGTTTTAGAGATAGAAGCCTTTGAGAAATTGTTCTAGTAGAATCTACTTTCGCATTTTGTCACCCTCGCCCGCACAGAACTATATTTTATAGAATGTTAAATGAAAAGATGAATTTTTTAAAAAGGTTTCCGAAAATGTTTTACACAACTTTAGGTATATTAAGTTGTGATTTTTAGGGTTCCGTATCAAAATGGTAAAAAAGGAACCCTTATGGTGCGACTTCGTCTGTCTGTCTGTCTGTCGTACCTGCTTATTTCAGCAACTACTAATGCTATCGACTTCAAATTTGGAACAGTTATAAAAAATGTTTGTCCAACTTTATTGCAAATGAAAAAATAAAAAAAATATTTTTATTTTCATTGTAAAAGGGGCTGGAGTGGGGGTCCAAAATTTCAAAGTGGGGTTACTAGGTCAAGTGACATATCATATGAAAGGGCTTGATCTGCACATTTCAAAAAATATCTTTATTTAATTTTATGTTTCTCTGTTTTCGACATATGATGAAAAATGTCTGAAAAAATACCATCCCCCCCCCTTATCTCCGAAGTTTGCGGGGCGAAAAATCTGAAATAATTAGGGTTGATAGGAACTGACCCAAATATGGCACCAAAAATAAAACGATGTTCCTAACTAGTACAGTTTTTTCAAAATCATCAAAATTCCTTCACAAACAAACTTAGTTATATATGCGGTCCGGATTTTTTCACTTTATACGTCCAAATATGATACGGAACCCTCGGTGCGCGAGTACGACTCGTACTTGCCCGGTTTTTGATAAATGTCATCACCTACAAAATATCTAATATTAATTTAACAGGTAAGTTATACAGGGTGTCCCGTTCTAAATGGTCCAAGGGAAAACATGTCTAACTATCAGTATGCAGCATTAGTTTGGGGAATTTCGATACCAATTAGAAATTGATTGACGATTTTTAGACATAAAAAAAACCTACATTATTGTCTGAAATTCCTTATTGGAATGTTCGAACGAAAAAGTGAGATCATTATGCGAAATTTTTGAAAATAAACGATCGTGCCATTGGGGAGTTTTTCATTTAATCTTGTAACAATAATTATTTCTAATCGATAGACAGACAGACAGACAAGAAAGCGAGTTAATAAAAACGTGGTAAAATTATAATAATAAAGCTGCGTTCATAATATTTTGTCACAAATTCTATAATATCACATTATAGTTAGACCTCGCCTCACCATCGATCAACTTTCCCATGTCATGGTGTGTTATGGACAGTGACAAAGTGTAGTTTGTGCCGTACAAGGGAAAATGTTACTTCCGGGTCAGTTACAAGAAAAAATACACAATAGCTATAAAGGGTAGAAAGATCGAACTGGCTCTGTAAGAAAAATATTCTAAATGTCTAGGGCTATAAGATCAATCGAAGTGAGTTTAAGGCGACGGTAAATGGTAACGGCCGTAAATCTCAAGTTTTAAATCTCTTATTTCGCCGTCAAATAATGCAGGTTAGTTGTGCAATTTTTTTATTTTAAACTAGAACATATATACATCAATCGTACCTGTGAATATTTAACTATTGTAGTAAAATACTTAATGAAATAAATTCATGATTTCCTGTCTACCCAAAACATAAAAACGTAATTACTTTCAAATCGCTTACGATATTTTTATGATTTGTTTTGTGTGAAAAGACTATGTTACTACCTATAATATTGCCTGTTACTTTTTTTTTATTTTATATTTTAGATACTAAATAGTAATAATACGTCTAATTCTGCACAGCGCGCTCCTTGATAGGCGAGTCGTATTGCTCGGTGGACGTATGTCGCGTTGCTTGAGCTCAGCGCAGAACACTCAAGCTATACCGCCCAAATCACTCAAGGCCGTTGGCAGTTATCAGCGCCTTAATCTCCCGTCTTCGTTTGTTTTCTAATACAAAAACCCAATGAAACAATCGAAGACAGGAGATTAAAATCTCTTCCGTGGTTTAAGTTACGATTGATCTTACGGCCCTTATGAAATTAGCTTTGACCTTTTTCTCAACCGACTTCAAAAAAAGGAGGTCTGCATTCGACCCCTATGTATGTACGTCCGCGATTTTCTCAAAAACTATTGAACCAATTTTGATGATTTTTTCACTAACGTATTCTACATACTTTCAGGAAGGTTTTTTAGTATACAGGGTGTCTCTGGAAGTATGGATCAAATAGTGGCGTGAGCAAGATCATTTCAACACTTTTTAACCTTGAGAATGTTCGTGCAATTTTTTACGGTTCAAAAGTTATGACCAATTTTTGTTTTTTTGAATCACTTCGCATAGTGCTCAAAGAAATAACCCTCCTTCTGGCGCAGTCGGGTAAAACCCGGACAAGTGCGAGTACGACTCGCCCTAAGGGTTCCGAAATATGCAATAGCGCCATCTATGCCGCTATTACATCATAGTAGATATATCATATCTTGATCGATAGATGGCGCTACTGCATACTTCTAGTGGCGCCATCTATGAGCAGATGGCTCCGCTTAAGGTCCGGTGACAGATGGACAATAAAGTGATCCTATAAGGGTTCCGTTTTTCCTTTTGAGGTACGGAACCCTAAATATCATAAAAATACTATCAGGGCTATAATTTTTTTAGTACGTTTTTTAGACACCTCTGCCTAACCCTTCGGAGAATGCAAACATGATGTTATGTTATATGGACTGAATGCTAAGCCGCGTCTACACTTGTGCGAACGTCACAGTATAGCGAATATGTAAATGTATGTGCATTTTAACGATAGTGACGTTTGTTGAATGCAAGGCAGCGTAAATACGTTGTTTGAAATACAAATGGCGGCTTTTTGACTATTCGCCTTTGAAGAGAGAGAGAAGGGACGCGTTCGCAGTGTTTCATATGAATTTTTTTAGAGAAGCAGGGCACAGCAATATCTCGCTCAAATCTGGAGCAGCCCGACTGGGGAAGTACCTCCACCTTACAGAACACCACAGACAAACAACGCTACTGTTCGGTAGTGTTGTGTTCCTGTGGCGAGTAAGGTCGCCAGAGCTGCTGAGGATGCGCTGTGTTGACAGCGGAGGACCTGCTTGTGTAAGCTGTCGGCACAGCGAATACACACTTTAAAGGGTCGGCAACGCGCGTGTGATACTCGGTGTTGCAAGCGTATAAAAAAAAACTTCTTTTTAGCAGATGAAGCAATACAGAGAGTAGTAAGAATATACAGATGGCGCCCATTACAGAATAAAAGCATCCCGAATGATAAATAAACTTTCTTTTTTTATTTTTGATAATAGGCTTGCGTTTGACCGCCATCTCGCCTAATGTTACGGTCTACGATGAAACACGCTTGCCTAGAAGAAACCGATTCACTCGTGACTTGAAGACACCCAGATTGTAACTATCGGGGAACACCCACTAGGGCAGCGCATTCCACTGTTTGGCGGTTTTCACAATGAAAGTGGAAGTTTCTTAAATCTTTTCTGTGTACAGTCACGAGCAGTTTGGCAATAATATTTGATTTCATGGTTCTTAGTTAGTTTAAAAAAAATAGTTAATCTTAATTAGTTTAAAAAAAATACTGAATGAAACACGAAATCAGGTATTATTAGTGAACAAATTCATTCATTAACTTATAAAATTAATGAATGAATCATGTAATAAGATAGTGTTGAAGAACTGTCCATAGTAATACAGGGTGGCAGGTTAGACAGTGGAAATATTTAAAGGGGTCATTGTACTCATCATTATGAACAACTTTTACTAGTGGACCAACCCTGAAAGCGCGAAAAAAAAATCAGGTATTCCATACATTTTGTTGAGTTATGTGAACATAAATGTACGGAACAGCTGATTTTTTTTCGCAATTTTAGGGTTGGTCCTGTAGTAAAAGTTGTTCATAATGATGAGTACAATGACCCCTTTAAATATTTCCACTGTCTAACCTGCCACCCTGTATAAATGCTCGTGACTGTACAATTAAATTGTTCACACACATGTAGACCCAACTTTACCTCAGCGCCGCGGGCGAACGTCTGACAACTGTCAACCCCTCAGTCTTTGTGCAGAACAAGTGTAAGTGTGCTAGTGCTACAGTGAGGACACTTTCAATTTCTGTAGGCACTAGCAGGGTTAAAGAAGCAGGTAAAAATATCTTGTCTGATAACTCAAAGATGTAAAATTGTATAGTACCTATGCCAAAATGTTCCTGTCAAAATGTCCATTCAAAGAGAAGTAGGCACTTACAACTTAGCGGCCTTGTCCTATTTTTAGGGTTCCGTACCAAAATGGTAAAAAAGGAACCCTTATGGTGCAACTTCGTCTGTCTGTCTGTCTGTCTGTCACACCTGCTTATTTCAGCAACTACTAATGCTATCTACTTGAAATTTGGAACAGTTATAAGAAATGCTTGCCCAACTTTATTGCAAATGAAAAAATTCAAAATATATTTTTATTTTCATTACAAAAGGGGCCGGAGTGGGGGTCCGAAATTTAAAAGTGGGGTTACTAGGTCAAGTGACATATCAAACGAAAGGGCTTGATCTGCAGATTTCAAAATATATTTTTATATTTTTTTATGTCTCACTGTTTTCGACATATGATGAAAAATGTCCGAAAAAATACCATCCCCCCCCCTTATCTCCGAAGTTTGCGGAGCGAAAAATCTGAAATAATTAGAGTTGATAGGAATTGACCCAAATATGGCACCAAAAATATAACGATGTTCCTAACTAGTACAGTTTTTTCAAAATCATCTAAATTCCTTCACAAACATAGTTATGCGTAGGGAATGCAATCTCGTCTCGCCGAGATCCCGATCTCGCGAGATCCCGGCCATATTTTACGAGATTGTATCTCGTCAAATTTCGTACGAGATCTCGCGAGATTGCCAGATTGAGCAGGGTAGCATAATCCATGTGTGTAACTGCCTATCGTCTGTGATTCCTACGAGTGTTGAGGCAGAACGAGAATTTTCGGCCCTAGGGTAGGTACCTACTTGGCCTGCAAAGTCAGGAGTCACCGTCTACCAGATGAAACCCTTATGTGCTGTTTTTGAGAAGTAATTTCAAAAATAACTTTAAGTCCCATTTAAAACACAGAATGACAAGTTTCATCTGACTAACTTTAAACTTACTACCTATTTATTTGATTTCTAAAGCAATTCTTATTACTTTTGATTACTTCATTTAAATGCTTTATTATATTTTTTTGAAAACTTGAGAAGTTCAATTTCATTTAATAAATAAAATAAATAGGTAATAAGACAGAAAATTATAATGTCATGGTAAAATATTTAACTAATTTTTACTAATAGACGCCTCTTAACTTTAACCACTGATTAAATATACAACTATTTTTCTCATTGAATAGAGAATAAAATCTTAACTTTAACCACTGATTAAATATTTATTATACAACTATTTTTCTCAATGAATTATAGAGATGACAATTGACTTAAAAGCTGTTTAATTTAACCATCGTCTATTAGTACGGGAGGTAGTGTCTTATTTTGAAATAAAACGGATATAAATATGTCAGATTACATGCATTTTCTATTTTCATCTTACATGTCGATAATCAGTAAATGGAATGAATATCATTTGCATACGTTTTCAATAAAAAATACCCAATCTCGCGAGATCTCGTAAACGACGAGATCTCGCGAGACTGGGTTTTGAGTCTCGCGAGATCTCGCTAGGCGGAAATCTCGTACGAGATTGCATTCCCTAGTTATGCGGTTCGGTTTTTTTCACTTTATACGTCCAAAAATGATACGGAACCCTCGGTGCGCGAGTACGACTCGCACTTGGCCGGTTTTTTCCTTTTGAGGTACGGAACCCTAAAAATCAAATATCTACTGTCCCTCCTTGCATATCAACACGCATTCCGATTCTAATAAATCACATAAATCTCGGCACGCATTGAACGCGTTCCAAGGCGTGCGTTACGTATGCATGCGTTGCGTGTCAACGCAATAACAAACAGGGGCAAATCAAGATGCATGTTTTTCTGAGACGCGTTCGTGAGTTGAATATCATATGTTTGTTTGCTAGGGAGGGGACATGCCGGGATTGTAATAGTTTTTTCTTTGATAAATACATTTTTATTGAGATTTTGTTTCTATAGGCGATTGAATGTTTGGCGGGTCGTTGGATCGATTCCGGGATAAAATATTTTTTTTGAAATGTATGGTTTAGAGTCAATTCAAGGTCCGTATACACGTGTACACGTATACACGTGTCATAAAAAGTAAAAATTTTGTAAAAACGTTTTAGTAAAACATAGAACAATAAACAACATTTCCTTCAGAAATATAAAACTTGTAACAAAATAAGCTCTTAAAACATGAAAGAAAACTCCACAGAATAAGGATGTTCCCACCCACGCAGCCACCCCGGGACACTTCCCCGGGATTGCATCGACGTCTAATGAGCCGTTACAGCAATTTGTAGGAGACGCTGAAAGCCTTTGTTTTCTGCACGCGGCCGGGAACTAATGGCTCGGAAATACAACGGAATGGAACTCAATGGCGATTATGTGTTCAACCATTATATGAGAATAGATTCCTATAGCAATTTAGCATAGCATAGCATAATCGGCCTATAATGTTCCTACTACTGGTACACAGGCCTCCTCTGTGAGAGGGAGTGGGCCGTAGTCCACCACACGGGCCCAGTGCGGGTTGGTGGACGTCACATGTCTTCGATTTTTTGGTTCTAGGACATGCCGGTTTCGTCACGATGTTTTTCTTCACCGTTAAAGCAAGTGAGCCACTAGGTTATCACTGTTTCTTCTTAGATTCCTATATCTATTTCTTACTGGCTGTGCCCGAAACTCCCTTAACTTTGGCTCTTATATTAAGTACAAAGTTCAATTAGTCAGAACAGTTGCTTCAACTGTACCAAGCACCGGTTCGTTCGTGCATGAAGTACTGCTCGCACCTTTAGGATGGCTTAGCCAATACCAGCTTGAGGCGTTGGAGTTCATTGAGAAGCGTACCAATAAGCTTATCAGCAACAACTCTCTTGTTTAGACCAAGCTCCAAAGTCTTCAGTATCGGCACAAATTTCCTAGCCCATCGGTTTTTTATCGGATATATTTCGGAGAGTGTGCTTCAGATGTTCATGATCTAATTCCCTCCTGCTCTTTTTCTATCGGACAGCCAGAAGCACAAAAAAGCGCCATCGAATTCATGGTTGATATACCAAAAACCCAAACGAAGCGCTTTGATTCCACTTTCATTGTGAACACCGCCAAACAGTGGAATGCGCTGCCGGAGTGGGTGTTCCCCGACAATTGCAATCTGGGTGTCTTCAAGTCGCGAGTGAATCGGTTTCTTTTAGGCAAGCGTGCTCCATCGTAGACCGCATCATCGCTTAACATCAGGCGAGATGGCGGGCAAACGCAAGCCTATTATCAAATAAATAATATAAAAACAGCGCCTATTTGCCGCCAAAAAAGAACTCTTATAATTGCATGAAACAAAGTTGTTAAGCAAAATTGTCTAACGGCAATAAAAATTATACAATTCTTCTATAAAAACTATATTGAACAAAAGAACGTATCCAACTGACAATTACTAATAGCCATTCCAATTTACAATTCCCAGTAAAATAATCCCGCACAAATTCCCGGGATTCCAAAATTACATCGGCACTAGCGGGCGGGAACACGTATATCACTTAGAGCAAATTAATAAGGGCAGCTACAGTCGGCGCGCGCGTACTTTACGAGATTAGGTTGTCGGGCAACGAGTTGGGGAGTCGCGTGCAGCCAGCCTGCGGTACCGAGTTGCTATTTAGAGTGTCATGATTTTAATTGCGAAGTAAATTGTAGTGTTTGTTTTAAATTGTGGTCTTTGTTAGGGGAATGGAGGAACGAGGTGGAATGCCCCTCCATTGAAAAGGGAGGATCCTCCTACCAGACCGGGTGTTATGGTCTGGCGAGCTACTGCCCCCAACAGTTGATGTCGGGTTTCTGTAAAACTCTGCTTGCGCGATGTAGGATTCATCGCATACATGCGATGAATCCTACATACATACATACAGAACCCCGACATCAGTTGGTCTACTGGAGTGTAGTTCTGAGTTCGATGTGCGGGTCGGGCAAATTGTTATTAGCTCAGTCGAACTAGTGACAGATTGTAGAAAGATTTCCACTGTTTTATGCATACAATGAAGCTAAGAAATGTTTCTATTCTTCGGTAGACAAAATTCTGATAAACCAAGCATGGGTCGCCGTGTGCTCGGCCAGAAGAGATAACGAGTTGAATAGCAAGAACTTTGTCTATTCTTTGGTAGAATAGTGATAGAATTTGTCATGCTACGCGTGCTGGTGTGGTTCTGAATTTGATGTGTGGGTCGGACAAAAATTTATTGGGTTATAGGTAAATGTATATTTTTGTGAATTTGAAACATGTCAAAGCCATGTTATGCTTCTCGTATATATTTAACTAGCACTTCGCCCGCGACTTCATCCGCGTGTCCCACAGGAACTGTGCATTTTTTCGGGATAAAAAGTAGCCTATATTATTCAGTGATAATGTAGCTTTCTATTGGTGAAAGAATTTTTAAAATCGGTCCAGTAGTTTCGGAGCCTATTCGGTACAAACAAACAAAAAAATCTTTCCTCTTTATAATATTAGTATAGATAACATTTATTGGTTTTTCTATTAATAAATTCCCAGAAGCAAGCAGCCCGGAGTTTGGACTTAGGATACCACAACATTTCGCCGAGTGCCGATTATTTTGCATGCGAATGCAAAGAAATGCAATAAATCTATTCAAAATTGCTTTTTCAATTTTTTTTTTTTTATTCTATGATAGGCTTGCGTCTGACCGCCATCTCGCCTGATGTTAAGCGATGATGCGGTCTACGATGGAGCACGCTTGCCTAGAAGAAACCGATTCGCTCGTGACTTGAAGATACCCAGATTGTAACTGTCGGGGAACCCCCACTGCGGCAGCGCATTCCACTGCTTGTTTATAGTGTTTTTAGGGTTCCGTTCCAAAATGGTAAAAAAGGAACCCTTATGGTGCGACTTCGTCTGTCTGTCTGTCTGTCTGTCACACCTGGTTATTTCAGCAACTACTAATGCTATCGACTTGAAATTTAAAACAGTTATAAAGAATGCTTGTCCAACTTTATTGCAAATAAAAAAAGTCATTTCTTTTTTCATTGCAAAAGGGGCCGGAGTGGGGGTCCAAAATTTCAAAGTGGGGTTACTAGGTCAAGTGACATATCATATGAAAGGGCTTGATCTGCACATTTCAAAATATATTTTTATTTGATTTTATGTCTCACAGTTTTCGTCATTTGATGAAAAATGTCTGAAAAAATACCATTCCCCCTCCCTTATCTCCGAAGTTTGCGGGGCGAAAAATCTGAAATAATTAGAATTGATAGGAATTGACCCAGATATGGCACCAAAAATAAAACGATGTTCCTAACTAGTACAGTTTTTTCAAAATCATCAAAATTCCTTCACAAACAAACTTAGTTATGCGGTCCGGATTTTTTCACTTTATACGTCCAAAAATGATACGGAACCCTCGGTGCGCGACTACGATTCGCACACACCCGGTTTTTTTTCATAAGTTTATTCCCCCTGTATGTTTACATAATCTATGGCTATGCAATCATATTTTTTCTTTTTTTCTATACGTTATTTTGTGAAACACAAAATTTCATCACATATTCACTTTTAACTGAGCAAAAACTTAACTACCTACTTTTAATTTAAACTCGCCACAGAAATCACCTTAAGTTGACTTCAAGTAAATGAGACCTTTTGTTAGTAGAGATGGTTATATTTCCCCGGGGGCAGCGTGGTAAGTGGTAAACGTTTTGTGAATGTGAAGTAGCGATTATCCTTTTTCGTGTTTTTAGGGTTCCGTACCCAAAGGGTACAACGGGACCCTATTACTAAGACTCCATTGTCCGTCCGTCCGTCACCAGGCTGTATCTCATGAACCGTGATAGTTAGACAGTTGAAATTTTCACAGATGATGTATTTCTGTTGCCACTATAACAACACATAAAACACTCAAAGAACAGAATAAAATAAATATTTAAGGGGGGCTCCCATACAACAAACTTTTATACGTCCGAGGATGGTACGGAACCCTCGGTGCGCGAGTACGATTCCCACTTGGCCGGTTTTTTTTAATACTTAGGTAAAAAAAAACAAAGTTTTCTAAAAAAAAAATATTATAGCCATCTACGCAAACAACCATCGTAGCCGCGTAGCATTGGCGTAGCTCGTAGCGCGTAGATGGCCGCTACGTGCACGTCGCTCGTAGCGATGTTAGAATGGACAGATAAGTTTTGTCTGAAGTTAGTTAATATATAATAATATATAATAATAGAAAGTGTGAAGAATAGGGAATCGAGGAATAATAGTTATGCGAACCTTTGCATTATGCCAAAGTATTATTATGCCACAGCATTATTATGCTAATAAAAGCTATGCGAAAACGTTATGCTAAATAATATTATGCCTTAAAATTTTATGCCAAGAGGGGGGTTCCCGGGCTCGAGGTACCCAGAAGATTTTTTTGTGGTATTATGAGTCAATAACGTTATATCAACATAAGTCCGATTCAGTGAATTTAACTTTTTGTTTTCGAAAGAAAATAAATCAATTATCTTTGGCAACGTTTAAATTATTCTGTGACTGCAGAGGGTTTGTTACCCAACAGATTTTTCGACTTATGAATTTACATAAATAATGAATATCCGAAAATTAATCTATATTCATTGATAAACTATTGTGTATACTGTATAGTTTATCAATTAGGCATCGGAATAGATAATTAAACTCTTTCGGGAACCCAATAGCCCACGGTGTATAAATAAAATACAGACGCGTGCCAGCCCTACAACTAAGCAGTATTGCGACGATACTTGCGCTCAGTACCACTTGATAATCTGCCGTAATGAGCGGACTTGTTACCAAGCTGGTTATAGTTTAACTGGCAGTTTAAACCAACTGTTAGTGTTGTGTTACTATTACTGTTAGTGAAGTGTTATTAGAGAAAGGGGGTCTGGGCCAGTCCTGGCCGTACGACGTAGGGTAGAATTCAGGCAGGTGCGCACTTTACTTTGTTATCTTTGTTATCCTACTAATATTATTAAGGCGAAAGTTTGTGAGGATGGATGTAAGTATGTATGGATGAATGTTTGTTGCTCTTTCACGCAAAAACTATTGAACAGATTTTGATGAAACTTTACAGTAATATACAGGGTAAAATTAAAACCAGTGCGGATATTTTAGGAGGTGAAAGTACTCATGAATATGATCAACTTTTATTATGGGACCGACACTGAAATATGAATAAAATAATCAGCTGTTCCATACATTTTGATCGTGTTGTAGTGCATTTTTATAGGGAACAGCTGATATTTTTTTTCATATTTCTGTGTCGGTCCCATAATAAAAGTTGATCATATTCATGAGTACTTTCACCTCCTAAAATATCCGCACTGGTTTTAATTTTACCCTGTACCCAGTTCAAGCCTTAATATTGCCTCTCAGAGCTGTTGACAGCCTCCGAGTGGCGGTAAGTCAAACAATTGAGATGAAATTGCAGAAACAGGGAAACGAATATTTTCTCTCTCACGTAACATCACGCTGTTTTTCTTCGAAGGACTAGACAGGGGTGCAGGGAGAGTTCGGGATCATAATAGCATCTATATAAAATGTTGATCTGTACCCGTACCATTTTTCTATACCAACGGTTCCTAACTTTTCACTCATATAATTCACTAGCTTCCGCCCGCGGCTTTGCGCGCGTTTTTTGGGACAAAAGGTAGCCTATGTGTTATTCCAGACTATAATCTATCTGTGTACCAAATTTCATCCAAATTCGTCCAGCCGTTTCAGCGTGAAGAAGTAACAAACATACACACAAACCCACACATACACACACACACGCACAAACTTTTTCATTTATAATATTAGTGTGATTGATCTATTTCCATCCAGAACCGCTCAGCCGTTTTGGCCTGATTGAGTAACCATTGTAACAAACTTCCAAACTTTCATTCATGATGCCATTTGTATCAAAACTCGAAAAAAAATTGTCTGATTTTTTTATTTGATCTATCAAATGTTGATCTGAATAAGAGTCCAAAATAACCTCTAGAAATATGACACGGTTATATAGATCAAAATCCTATAGAAATAGGAAGATTTGATGTTATAATAGAAAACCATCTAGAGCTTTTCAGCTAAGGATTTTTGATAATAATAATTTTTTGGGATAAAATATAAAATCAATTTAAAAAATCTCACGAATCAGTATGAATACCACATTTATACCTCTGTTTAACCTATCGGATAATAGAGGCGTGATGCTCTAAAAAACCTGTCGAATAAATAACACTTCGAACATTTTTTAAATCCGTTGAAAATAAAAAAAAGGCAAATAAATCATAAAAAGCAACCACCACCCTATTCTACGAGCTACGACACGTAGCACCCATCATCTACGAGCTACGACACGTAGCACCCATCTACGAGCGACGACTCATTATAGCTACGAGCGACCACAGATGCTACGCTGTCATTTTGTTGCTGACGATATTATCAAACCGAGAAAGGACTTTAAAATAGAATAAAAAAAATATGTAATTTATTTCAGGCATAGTGCCCATAATGGTTTGAGTAAACAATAATCAAAATGAAAATCAAATTCCAATTTAAATTAAAATCAAAATTTTTAAAATCAAAATCAAAATCAAAATCAAAATCAAATCAAATTACAATCAAAATAAATAAATAAAATAATATAAAAATAAAAATAAAATTAAAATAAATAAATAAAATAAAATAAATAAATAAAAATAAACTTTTTAGGGGCAATAGGTACGATTTATACAGAGCGGTGCGCTTTTTACAATGCTGGGAAGGAAATAGTATTTTAAAGTTAGACCGGTAATTTGTCAGACTTTCGGATTTCTGACTACTCGTAACGACTGCTTTGACATACGTATGACAATCGCGACCGACTGTTTAACGGGCTCTCAGAGTAACTGAAGGATTTTGAAATCTCCATATGTAAAAAATTACCTTCTTTGAACTTACAAAAAGTTATTAAGTGATAAAAAAAAATAGTTCTTTCAAATGGTACCCCATACATGTTCATTTTTAGGGTTCCGTACCAAAATGGTAAAAAGGAACCCTTATGGTGCGACTTCGTCTGTCTGTCTGTCTGTTTGTCACACCTGATTATTTCAGCAACTACTTATGCTATCAACTTTAAATTTGGAACAGTTATAAAGAATGCTTGTTCAACTTTATTGCAAATGAAAAAAGTCCAAAAATATTTTTATTTTCATTGCAAAAGGGGCCGGAGTGGGGGTCCGAAATTTCAAAGTGAGGTTACTAGGTCAAGTGACATATCATAATGAAAGGGCTTGATTTGCACATTTCAAAATATATTTTTATTTAATTTTATGTCTCACAGTTTTCGACATATGATGAAAAAATTCTGAAAAAATACCGTTCCCCCCCCCTTATCTCCGAAGTTTGCGGAGCGAAAAATCTGAAATAATTAGAGCTGATAGGAATTGACCCAAATATGGCACCAAAAATAAAACGATGTTCCTAACTAGTACAGTTTTTTCAAAATCATCAAAATTCTTTCACAAACAAACTTAGTTATGCGGTCCGGTTTTTTTCACTTTATACGTCCAAAACTGATACGGAACCCTCGGTGCGCGAGTACGACTCGCACTTGGCCGGTTTTTTTTATTCAGTTACTGACAAGCGATATAATGTGCGCGTCATTAAACAAGTTTCGTTATTAAACGTCACTTAGTTTTTGAGAAAAACCACCGTGACATACGGACGGACACGGGAATGAACTTAAAAGGGTTCTGTTTTTCCTTTTAAAAATCACACATCTTTGAAGTTAAGTTACACTAGCCGCGGTGGCGAGTGTAACTTAACTTCACAAATAATATTAGCTGACATTTTTACACCTATTCTAAGTTCAAAAGAATATAAATATGCAAGCTATCTCCAGCACACTCGCGTATATCTCTTTTATGGTGACAAGTCGGGTAAGGAACTCGCTCGAATAATGTAAGCCGTGAATTTATTTAATACGTTTTAGACTTATTGGTCCTACATTAAGGTGAAGTATTGAAATTGGATGAAATTATCCTAGAATACTGCAATAAATTAGAATCTGGGAAAGTACTACCAAACTTATTTCTGCGCTAAGGCGCCATCTACACGGGCGAGTGTATCGCGATAATTCCACCCTTCTATGGTCGATAATTCCGCCAGCGTATCGTCGCGACTCGCAACTGTATTGGAAGAGCTCAGTTAGGTGTTCATTGAGCGCGTCGCGTATCTCAACGGACGCACGAGGAGTACGCCGCGTTACGTGGCGATATCGCCGCGATTCGCGACGAGTCCACGACGTGACGTTTTACGCGATTATTAAGTGTTTTTATAAAATAATAATAATTTCGTATGGAACTATGACTTTGGAACTGGAGAGCCGAAACTACATCGAAAAAGCCGCAGGTTGCCGATCCCTACTTTAGTCTCCTTGTCCTGTGACTTATATTAGCGATTAAACTTGTTACCATTGCCACATTCCAACTTTGACTCCGAGATAAATCCTACATGAACTGACCACGCGTTGACCACGCTCGTCAGCGCGTGATCAGCTAATCTCCCTCACCACAAAATGTAACACCGTTGAACAAACTCGTTTACAATCCGACCACAATCTATCTCAAAACATTCCACTAGAATGCGCTAAGACACGTAGTTCAAGGCATAAGCGGATGCGGGAGCGGGTAATAAATACAGAGCGTCAAAAGGCATGATCGCCAAAATCAGAGTACCGCTCGGCTCCTAAGTTTTTATCGAAACTAAAAAAAAAGAGTTATTTAGTTCTCCCTCTACGCCGACGATTTTCGAAAACACTATTTAAATCCTACAAACTGCATAATTTTATGCACGAGACTGCAAAAACTCGTCAATGGCGTAATAAAAGTCAATACTTTTTAATTCTCGCCCAGTCGGTAAAACGGCGAGTATTAAAAAACGATGATAGTCCAACTCGCGGCAATATCGGCGCTAAACTGTGTGCGGCGACGCGGGCGCGGATATTGAGACGGTACTGCGAGTCACACGCTGAAGCGGGAGCGGATATCGCCTTTAGGCCGGGGCCGCACTGGTATGGTGACAACTACGCGACAGCGACGATATTATGAACAAATAAATTTCGCTTGTCGTTTCTGCAGTGCATACATATGTTTGTTTTCACGAAATCGTCATAGCGTCGCTGTCGCCGTACCAGTGCGGCCCCGGCCTTATGTTTTAGTTCAGGGATACCCAAAGTGGTCTATATCGACCAAATCGGTCCAAATCAGCGAAAAAAATTGGGGGTCCAAGAAATGTAAATAATGATAGTATAGTTAGTAATAATCATTAAAATCATCAATATAGCTCTCGAAATTATACAGGGTGGCAGGTTAGACAGTGGAAATATTTAAAGGAATCATTGTACTCATTATTATGAGCAACTTTTATTATGGGACCAACCCTGAAATCGCGAAAAAAAAATCTGCTGTTCCATACATTTATGTTCACATAACTCAAGAAAATGTATGGAACAGCTGATTTTTTTTTCGCGATTTCGGGGTATTTCCTTGAGTAAAAGTTGTTCATAATAATGAGTACAATGACCCCTTAAAATATTTCCACTGTTTAACCTGCCACCCTGTATATGTATACGATTATTTCGTGAAAACATTATATAATTTCGAGGTTTATATTGATGATTTTGATGATGATTATTTAGTCACTTTAATATCATGTCGCGAATTAAATTTGGATCAACATAAAACGTAAAACACCGCTGCAATTTGCAAAAATCCCAAGATATTTTGAATTTTGCGCGCAACGACGGATCCACCTTAAAAGGCGAGTCTCCGTCGTTAATTAATATACCAATTCGTGGTATAAAAACCAGACAATAGTATATTATGCAATTAGTGAATAAAGGACGGATTTAAAGCGAGGGCCATAGATGAATCACGAGCTAGTGAAGGATTCTAACGATTGAATCACGACCGTAGGGAGTGATTCATGATGATTGAATCACGAGTGTAGCGAGTGATTCAAGTGTTAGAATCCTGAGCGACGCGAGCGATTCATGGCCCTCGATATAAATCCGTTTTATTCAAGAGTTGCATACTATACTTTATACCATGACTACGAGAAAAAGAAAGATTTAAGTGAAAATATACATATAATGAAGAAAAAGTAAAGTTAAATTGGCTTTGATGTAAACCAGCCGTGATTTTTTGGGTAGCAAGCTTTCCACCTTTCCACTATATCGGCCGCCCTCTCTATCACAAACTCAGGTGTTAACACATCTTTATCACTAGAATGCATTTTTAATCGATTAGAACAACACTAAACAAACACAAAATTAAAGATTAAAGTAACACTAAACTTTGTGTTCGTACAACTTACAGTATTCAAAATAGCGCCAATTTACTAAGGACAGCAAAGAACACAAAACAGTTTTTATTCTAATGCTAAACTCCTTGTCGAAAATGTCGACCAATCAAATTGAATTTAGAACACATCAATATAGGTCGAATACACAGATTACACTTACACTAGATACGGTAAGCCACGACCAAGCGTGCCCTGCATGTTCGACTGTTCGTACTAAAAAAAGTCTGTTAGCTCAGTGACGCTTAGTGATTGAAACAATTCTGTTTACTCTGAGCACATCACTAAATGGCTGGAGTGAAGTTATCGTAGGTATAAAAAAGATGACACGTTCGGTTTTCATACAATCTAATAACGTGCCGCATCTAGCATAGGTTCTTTAAATCTGTGGTCGAATACATTGGTGTGTTCCATTTTCAAACATCAAAACAGTGAGTAAAAGTGCTTTTTATTCACTGTTTTCAGTGAAAAAAATAAGCTTTTTAGAGGGGGAATGGTATAAACGTATTTACATGTTTTCGATTTCATTCAGGGGAGCCTAAAAACTGAAAATGTCACATCTTCAAACTTTAAGGCCATTTAAAATACACAGTAATCAATTTTGGTTAAAAAAGGCATCAATATATGACAATTCCGACGTTTCAGTATATCCTGCAAGACCAATTTCCGAACATTTTTTGTGAAAAAAAAAAAGATTTTTGAATTTGCTGTGTGACTCAGTTGCTATCACCATGGCATTGATTTTGACATCCATTACGCCGTATGTTTCTAAGTCCGTGCTCCCGATAACTAGCTCAACGCCGCAATGTATGTTGTTGAACTGTCAAAATAAATCCATGGCGATAGAAATTGAGTTATACAATTAGGCTGGTTCTTATACCGCGAATTTTGTGCACGTTTTATTCCCCGCTGCCGCGTACAACTTGCGCCACACACCACAGTGGTGCGCAGATAGCGCTGCATATAATTCAGCGCTTGAAGCGCTGACTACTACGTATTGGTTGAGCCAAAGAGTTTATTGAAATCGACTGTCTTGCTGTTAGAGACAGCGGTTTTATAGATTTGAGTTAATTTTTAGTAGCGAAATATTTATACAGGGAAGTAATGATCAAATCGAATAGGGGCTGCGCAAGGTCATTTCCAAATGGAAAATTGAAAAGTTAAATGGAATTTAAAATCTAATTTACACAATTAATATCTATCATCATTATAAATATTAATTATATTATATATTATATTAATATTATTCCCCGATAGTT
Source organism: Thalpophila matura (assembly GCA_948465475.1). Taxonomy (NCBI): domain Eukaryota; kingdom Metazoa; phylum Arthropoda; class Insecta; order Lepidoptera; family Noctuidae; genus Thalpophila; species Thalpophila matura. The sequence goes on along the minus strand of OX419206.1, from coordinate 403,928 downwards.
ACAATCTGGGTGTCTTCAAGTCACGAGTGAATCAGTTTCTTCTAGGCAAGCGTGCTCCATCGTAGACCGCATCAGCGCTTAACATCAGGCGAGATGGCGGTCAAACGCAAGCCTATTTACAAATAAAAAAATAATAATACGGGAAGCAAAAACTCTGTTACGAAAAGGTGATAGCTAAAAAAATACCCAGAGTCGACACTTACTTCTTATGTGTGGTCTGAGTAGGCTTATTTTGTACTTTAAAAAATGTTTTTATTTATTCGAAAAACTGTGGGATCTAGTTTTTTTTCATACAAAAATCATGTCTACAAATCCTTACCAATAATACTATGATATTTTCAATGTGAGAGCAGTTGTTTCATAATTGTCTCAGAATGGTCTCTTAACAACATATAAGCTTATAGCTTCCGCCCGCGGCTTCGCCCGCGTTTTTCGGGATAAAAGGTAGCCTATGTGTTATTCCAGACTATAATCTACCTGTGTGCCAAATTTCTTCCAAATTCGTCCAGCCGTTTCAGCGTGAAGATGTAACTAAAGATGGGTTAATACCGATATTTGTCAGTATTAGTTAATATGAATATATTCGTCAAGTGATATTATAATATTTTAACTAATATATGAATATTACTGATATCGTATCTATTCTTGTAATCTGTTTATTTTACCAAGCGATCTTATTAGTTTTTAAAGGATGTATGCTAGGTTTATATGCTTTGATAAATAATTTTAATAATAGCATAATTACTAGGCACTCATTTAAAGAATGATTTACGACTAACGTTTTAATAACTTATTTCAGTAAATGTTGTTATGATCTTAATAATAATACTGGGGGGAAAAACCGTGGTAGGTAATAAAACTAATATATCTCCAATAATTTTACTATAAAATAAGTAAATGTAAATAAATACACTATTAGAAACTCTACTAAAGAGTCCAGTCAAGAAATCTTAAAAAGAGTTGTTGTATTTGTATGTAAAATCCCGGGTCGCCATGATATAAAATATCCAATGGAAAATAGTCCCTAAGTTCTGTATAATAGAGATCGAACGCCAGACGCTCTTATTGGTTAATCCATTCGGTCATTCATTTGGCTCACTCGCTCGCACCATCTTTACGATACGAACGACACAGATATCCGTCACGAATATTCACGAATATCAGCTATATCAGCAGACGAGCCGAGTAGCCGAGTGATATTATCCAACCGATGTTGAACTATCAGTGTATAAATAAAGTGGATACAGAATATTAGCATATCAGAATCCGTCGGATTACTGATATGTGAATACGCTTAATATTACTAATATCTTAACGAATACGAATATATCGGTCACATCTTTAGATGTAACAAACATACACACACACCCACACACACACACGCACAAACTTTCACTTTTATAATATTAGTGTGAAATACAGACTAAACTTTTGAAACTACAATAAAATGACCAGTTTAAATGACCTTTGTAGTGTAGGGTGACTAGAACTACCAAGAGGTCAAGCTGTAACTACCATACCCCACGGATTTCAAGGTTTGCACTTTGGTACCATCAAACGTCCATTATAGCTAACCCGTTGGTAAACATTTCATTGCTGTCGATTCTGGGTTTTGCATAATATAGCATGCATAATCGGTCTATAATGTTCCCACTGCTGGGACACAGACCTCCTCTGTGAGAGGGAGTGGGCCGTAGTCCACCACGCGGGCCCAGTGCGGGTTGGTGGACGTCACATGTCTTCGAATTTTTGGTTCTAGGACATGCCGGTTTCCTCACGATGTTTTCCTTTACCGTTAAAGCAAGTGATAATTAATTTCTAATACGCACATGACTTCGAAAAGTCAGCGGTGCGTGCCTCGGGATCGAACTCGAACCCGAATCTGGGTTCTGAGTGTATGGATTTTTAGCCATGTCCTTTCGCGGACGAAAGAGTATCTAGAGTTTCTCCCTATTATCTATTGCATGCGCCCCACGTTTTTCATTTCATTAGAAATTATTTTTTATACTTTATACTCCGTTCTAAAAGCGTGGTTTAAAAATAAACATTTTTTTTTCACTTTTTAGTCCATATTATTGCATTGTCATCCAAATTACGTAGGTATATATTTCAACTTAACCCTCTATCACTTATAAACTAAGATATATTAGATTTTTTGGTTTTCCGATGCCTGCAAGTACCTACTTGAAAAATGAATTGCGAAATTTGTACCTACCGAACAGACAGACAAAAAAACGAGTGGTATAATAATAATAATAAGTACCCGAACTCAATGCCCACAACATTATAATTATCATCTGCCTAGCCTTTTCCCAAATTATATTGGGGTCGGCTTCCAGTCTTAACTAGTTTCAGCTGAATATCAATATTTTACGTGGAGCGACTGCCATCTGACCAGCTGTCAGACTTTTAGGGCTTCTGACTACCCGTAACGACTGTCAAAGATATTCCGATGACAACTGGGACCGACTGCTTAACGTGCTCTCCGAGGCACGGAGGGGCCTCGATATGTAAAGAACGGTCACCCATCCAAGGACTGACCGCGGCAAGCGCAGCTTAACCTCGCAGATCGATCGATCAGCGCGGCTGTCATTTAGCCACGAGCCCCTCAACAACATTATCCTACCTAAGTGCCTACCGAACAGACAAAAAAGCGAGTTATTAAAACGTGGTATAATAATAATAATAAGTACCCGAACTCAATGCCTACAACATTATAATTATATACCTCACAATTAGCTTGACAGCTAAACGACCTCTTACGCCTAAGTACAGCACGCAAGGAAGTCCCCATTTACTTCAAATAGCTGTCTTGAATAGGGTTGCCAACTATACTTTATAATAACGTATCCTACTTTATTTTCGATGAATATACTTTTGCATAAAAATAAAGTATGCGAAAATACTTTATTTTCAATCTTACTGTGCATGTGAAAATGCATCAATAGCTTACCAAATGTAAAAAAATATATTTCTGTTTCCACCACTTCAGCTTACACTAAAAGAGTTTTTTCGGTACGGTAATGAATCTGATAAGGCGAGACGAGACAAACAGATTTTCTTTAAAAATAAAAAACGAGTTACATACTTATTAATTATTGATTTAAATCTAAATGGTTGTTAAACTACCCTTGATACTTTCAAAGACAACAAAAAAAAAATCGTGTGTTAAAAGTACCTAGGTAACAACTCAAAAAAATAACTTTAAAGATACTTGTTTTCTTCTAAATACTTTTTTTTTCCTGTTCAAATGATTTGATACGTTATTTTTCTCAAAAAAAGTTGGCAACCCTAGTCGTGAACAATCTCAAGTCTCTACGTATAATGTCACAATGTATCTTAAAGTATAATTATATTTACTTAGTAACGCATTGTAGATAAGTTCAGAAGGTCCACCCATTGTTTTTAAAATCTATATCATAAAACTGTAAAAAAGCGAGGGGCTCGTGGCTAAATGACAGCCGCGCTGATCGATCGATCTGCGAGGTTAATCGCGCTTGCCGCGGTCAGTCTTTGGATGGGTGACCGTTCTTAACACATCGAGACCCCTCCGTGCCTCGGAGAGCACGTTAAGCAGTCGGTCCCGGTTGTCATAGGAATATCTTTGACAGTCGTTACGGGTAGTCAGGAGCCCAAAAGTCTGACAACTGGTCTAACATTCGAATACCGGTGTTCCCCAATAATTGGGTTGTGGAGGTCAGATGGCAGTCGCTCCATGTAAAATATTGATATTCAGCCGCAACCAGTTAGACTGGAAGCCGACCCCAATCATGTTTGGCAAAAGGCTAGGCGGATGATGATGATAAAACTGTAAAAAAGCCGTGTCTGTACATTGAACATACTCCAAAAAAAACAGTCGGTACTGGGACGTCACCATGGCCAAATTTTTTTTTTTCTAATTTGTCTGTTTGTGCGCGCATCACGCAAAAAGTACTGAACGAATTTTTAAATGTGGTTTACACACATCAAAATCCGTATATTTTGTATAAAAAACCTATAAAAACTTAACTTATCGTATAAAAACTTATATTTTGTACGGAACACTTAGGACACGAGTTCTGTACCCCTATCATGAGTTTTTTTGACGTATAGTTTCGTTAACGTAAGCATATTTTGAATTTAAAATACAGCAGTCCTGGAACATTTTGATAAAATTTTATACAATTTGCACATTTTAAAAAATACAGAGAAATTAATTAAGTATTTAATTTATATAAATATTGTGTAACAAACGTGTATTTTCAATTCAAAATATGCTTACGTTAACGATACTACACGTCAAAAAAACTCATGATCGGGGTACTGCTCGCATTTGCCCGATTTTTTTAATAATCATAGAAATTGTTTGTGACACTTCTCAGCCCCGGATCTAGGGGGGGGCAGGCCGGGGCCCGTGCCCCAGGCGGCAAATTCATAAAAAGCGTACCTATGTATAGTAATCGCAAAGAACAGCCTTAGACCGGTCGTTGTGGCGTTCTTTGGGGGAGGCCTGGTCCATCAGCATCAGTGGACGTTTTATGGCTGAAATGATGATGATGATAAAGATAAAAATACTGTCGGGGGCGGCATTTTTCAGTTTTTGCGCCGCTTTGAAATAATTCAAGATCCGGGGCTGACACTTCTGTCTTGTTTGTGATATGACAGAAAGCTGTTTACACACAGTAATGTGTCTGCGGGCTTGCTCGCGTGCGGCGAGCCTAAACTAATATTTATTATAGTTGTTATCGTTTGAAATAGCTTCAGTGGTGAAGATCTGGTGGTAAATACATAATGGGAGGGTGGTGTATCTAAGTATGTTGTTTATAAACTCGCTCAGATGATATCTATACTATTAAAAATTGTAAAAGAGCCGTGTCTGTACATTGAAGATATTCCAGAAAAAAAACAGTCGGGATAGGGTACTGGGACGTAACCATGCCCGAAAACTTTTTTTTTTGAATTTTTGTCTGTCTGTTTGTGCGCGCATCACGCAAAAAGTACTGAACGGATTTTGATATGGTTTTCACAGTTCGATAGCTTGGGGTCCAAATTAAAATCTAAGCCATGTTTCATCTGATTCCGGTCCGATACACCAGAGATACAGCTTGACCTCTTTGTAGTACTAGCCACCCTACACTACGGAGGTCATTTAAACTGGTCATGTCATTGTAGTCCACGCGGACGGAGTCGCGGGCAAAAGTCTAGTTTAATTTAATATTATGTATTTAACTAATGAATATCTACAACAAAATCTATACTAATATTATATGTTATAAGAGCAGTATCAATGAGAGTAAGAGGCACGCGAAAACATGTCAGGGCCTTTCAATGTGAAGATGGAGCAGGAATACTTTGAAGGCGACTCTTCCGAATATCATGTAGATGAAGAAAATTCATACCTCTGCCGCCGAAATGTTTTTATAGGATGTATGCTAGGTTTATATGCTTTGATAAATAGGTATTAATGTTGTTACTAAATAAATGATATACCTAGGTATTCCTCATACTAATATTATAAAGCTGAAGTTTGTTTGTTTGAACGCGCTAATCTCTGGAACTACCAGTCGGATTCGAAAAAATATTTTTGTATATAGCCAAATTCATTAGGAATAGTATAGGCTATTTAACATCACGCTACGACCCTTAGGAGCCGAGCAACGGGGCTATAACGTTCACGCGATAGAATATGTTAGTAAAACTACCATTAGGCACCAGTGGCGAAGGGTTACTTTTTGTAAGAGGTAAGCCAGAGCTGGCCACGAAAAGCTAATTAACAAAAGTAGGCAATACTGCCTGTGCTATTTTTCAAAGGGCAGCCGGTAGGAATCGTATTGACCCGTAGCCAAAATAACCTGAAGTAGGAAAATAAAGCAAACACCTTTATACAAAACACTATGTATTTTTTTACTTTAACAATTATAGTAGGTACCACACTTTGGTAGACAGAAAATACTAGAAACTCAGGGGTGAGTGGTTCGCTGGCAATACGGGTCTTCAGGTCTTCAGGTAATGTGGCTGAAGCACTTAGCTGGTGGTCAGCCGCTGGATCGAGAGGGCGCGCGGTTTTTTTTTTTTTTTGAAATGGCCTCTCGCAGTTGGCTTCTAACAGCCGTCACTGCTTAACGCGGACTTCTGGTGAGGACTTACAAATGCCTCTAGCCAGTTTTAGTTTAGTGCTAGTGTTGAGTGACGATTAACAGTGTTAGATTGAGGGTGTGCGGAATGTTAAATGCGTGGGAGATCTTTTTATTCACAAGGAGCGCTTAATTATGCGCGTAATTGTGTCGAAAAATGTACTAAAAGTGGCATCAGCTGTTCCCGTACTAAGTTACTATGATGGCATATCTCCTTGTTTCTATGATCTGAGCAAAAACCCAAAGAAACAATCGAAGACGGCAAATTAAACTCTCTTCTGTGGTTTAAACTACGATTGATATTACGGCCCTTAGGCATGAGAAATAAGTGAGCACATTATATCCGAGCCGTTAGTTCAATTAGTTACACGTAACAGGCGTGGCTGGGCGCCATGTTTTATCTCTGGTAAGAACATCTATGCTTAGAATAGAGTGAATCTAGCTACAGTTAGATATAGGTAATCTCAGATTATACAGGGTGGCAGGTTAAACAGTGGAAATATTTTAAGGGGTCATTGTACTCATCATTATGAACAACTTTTACTATGGGACCAACCCTGAAATCGCGAAAAAAATATCAGCTGTTCCATACATTTATGTTCACATAACTCAACAAAATGTATGGAACAGCTGTTTTTTTTTGTTTTTTTTTTTTTGACCACATTGGTCGTAATAGAAACGTACACGCTGGCGACGAACCGAACACGATCGATGATATAAATACAGTGTTTTAGTTTAGTGCTAGTGTTGAGTGACGATTACCAGTGTTAGATTGAGGTTGTACGGATTTTTTTGTGTATGGAATATCTTTTTATTCACAAGGAGCGCTTGTAATTGTGTCGAAATATGTTCTAAAAGTGGCATAAGTTATTCCCGTACTAATTTGCTATGATGGCATATCTCCTTTTCTATGATCTGAGGATATAATTATACTAGCTGTTAAAAGAAATAAGATTATTTACGCGCTAATACTTCGTTTTCGGTTGGCGTACATTTTTCTTTTTGCTCAGCTCCTAATTGTCATAGCGTGATTATAAACAGCCTATACTATTTCTCATGAATTTGGCTATCATTTACAAAAAGAGTGATGATGAACAGACCTCACTTTTTCGTACAAAGGACGTTGGCAGTTTTGGGCTTGATATGGTACAGTAATAAAAGCTTAACCAAAAATAAAAATATATTTTAATTGTTCTTTGCCTAATTTCTCTTAGAGATTAAGAATTGGAATCAAAAATCTAAATAAATAAGATATAAAATGATTATGCCGTTGACATTTTGAAAAAACCAATAAAACAAAAACTGGTGCATGCTGGCTGGCGCGTGCCTCCACAGAATATCATGTCGACAGCAACTAAAACCTTTGAATTGAGAACTCATTAGTCGGGCTGTACTTCATTGGATCATTCACATCATACTTAACCTCACTGTCATAAATACGAAGTCTCTTTAATCCAATTACGTACAAAAACAAATAAAAAATGAATTTAAATAGGTATCTACTCTTGAAATACTCGAACACACCAAACTAATTTCATATCTGTACCGACATACACAATCTGAAGCCCAGCGTTCTATGGGCGTCCGCCGTGTCCTTTCGAAGTAAATAATACGCTGCTACCCTCCCTTTCAACATTTTCATTTCGTGCCACAATTTAAACTTTGGTGTCTCAAGAGAGACTTCAATGAGTTCGCATTTGTTTTATGTTCGCAATAAAAACGCGCAAAATATGCCTTGAAACGCTGTGTATTGTAAATGCCCCTTATAATTTAAGGGGAGGTCTATTTTTTTTTGTTTTTTAGGGTTCCGTACCTCAAAAGGAAAAACGGAACCGTTATGAGATCAAGTTATTAAATATTTAAGAGATTCTCAAAAATGTAATGTCGCGAGCAGGATTTGAACCTGCGATCTCTGGCGAACCGTGCCAATGCTTTACCAACTAAGCCACGCGACCTGCTCGGTCAGGTCACAACCGTCGAAAGTTATTCTCCTTTCCCTCGGGAACAGTACTTTTTTCTGGATGAAAAGTACCTTATGTCCTTTTCTGTACCCTTGATAACGTATATGCGAAATTTCATGATGATTGGTTCAGTGTTTTAGTTGGTATAGAGTGTACCTACCAGGGATGTTACGAATGTCATATTTTTCACATTCGCGAATGCGAATGCGAATGTTCGGGATGCGAATGTGCGAATGCGAATGCGAATGCGAATGTTTGGAAATCAACAAATTTAAAAAAAACTTTTATCAACTTTTATCATTTTTACTATTTATAATAGGAATATGATAACATATTAGAACAGTAAACCAGTGTTTATACAGTAAATTATATCTAATAGCCAAAGTTCCAAAGAGGCACATTATTACTGAAAAAGTAATTTTTCTCACAAACATTGCATTTCTCTGGCTCGATCGATAGGCCTAAAAAATCGCCAAGTTTCACTTTTCTTTCCCGGTGCTAAGGGAAAAGCTGTCAAAATAGCTCAACACAATTCAAAACAAACAAACTACCTACTTGTATATTTACATAAACTGACTGACAACACTAACAGGGCAAACTAACTAAGCAAGCAGCGAGAAAGAAACGCTTTCTGTTGGTCGAATGAAACACGTGATGCTTATCTGCACCTTCTGCGCGTGCGAGGATCGCCAACGGCGCAGCCGCCGGGCGAGACACGACACGACCTGTACACATTCGCATTCGCAAAATATTCGCATCGCTTGATGCGAATGCGAATGTCGATGCGAATGTTTAAAATGATGCGAATCATTCGCATATGCGAATGCGAATATTCGTAACATCCCTAAAACCTACATGATTGTAATGTTCACACCATTGTTTTTACGTTAGTATCGCGTTCGATACCAATGACTATCGATCGACATTCATTTAACACACCATTTCACGTGATTACTATCTACGAGTCTAGTATCTATTGTGACATTAAAAACAGACACTTAATTTTTTTTTATTTGTAACTACCAAATAAAAAAAAATCAAGTGTCCGTATCCGTTCTTATTAAGAGGGCTCTCGCATTCGGCACCTCTCTCGCTCGCACAGAACCATATATTTTAAGAATGATAGATGAAAATATGCATTTTCGAAAAATGTAATCTGACAGCGAACTACAAAATTATATTAATTATAATATTATAAACTCAAATTTTATGATTAAAAACACATGAGTTAAACAGATCGTAATCGTTTTTTAACTTTGTTTATTAGATAAGACAGTAGAAATGTGTTTTAATTATGTACCTGTCATATTAATAGATATTATTTTGTAGTGCGCTATCAGATTACATTTTTCAAAAATGGATCTTTTCATTCAAAATTCTTAAAAATGGTTCTGTGCGAGCGAGAGAAGTGACAAAATTCCGAGAGCGCCCTTAATCCAAATTAATTTGATCCTTGAAAACTCATAGAACATTAATTAATAAATCGATCATTCTTACCCAGTTTTTGTAACAACAAAACAACTTTGTTCAAATAAGTTTGTCCGATATACCGTTGTAGTTAACTTTCGAACAATTCTGTGTTGAAAGGGCGCCAAGAAGTTACGTTCTAACAATGAGTTCTATTGTGGACCTATTTATTGTAAACCCATTTATTGGACGGCAAATTAACCATTTCTAGTGATACGTGGGCCGGACGGGTTACTGGGGTGACCATCCGATCTAAAAAAAAGTTAAAACCGCTCAAAAAAATATCAAAATAATGTGTGAAAAACAGTTTCGGAAGTCGGTGCCGAAGGAAGCCCTTAAAGATCATCATTAAGAATATAGTGCAGTTCCAATAATATTACATACATACGTATAGAATCGACAAACTTCTTTTTTTAAAATGAAGGAAAGATACTGTAGCGACAGATCATATAACAAGAGCGCCTGTCATGCGCGCCGCGACAAAATTTTGTCGACGCTTTTATCGTGCATTTGTCTCGTATTCGCACGAGTAAGAGCGAGACAAAACAGTCGACAAAATTTGTCGCGGCGCGCATGTTAGCCCGGCAGGAGACATGTAAGGGGCGACGCAGACGACAGACTTTTTGTGCGATCGAGTCTGCCGCGCTGTGCAGCGCTCGAACAATCTGTTCACTAAGTTTCGCAGATTGTTCGAACGCTGCAAAGCGCTGCAGACTCGATCGCACAAAAAGTCTGTCGTCTGCGTCGCCCCTTATCATAGCAAATTAGTAAGGGAACCGCTATCGCCACTCTTAAAGCTGTGTGTGTCACAACTACAAACGCTCTTTTATAAATATATAAAGCTCACACACATTAAAAATGCCGCACACTTTCAATCTAACCACAATACCACAGCTAGATTTTGTCTCACGAAACGGAGACTGTGTTTTGACGATTAACAAAAATTGTCTGTTAAATAAACTCGATTTTTCTGATAGAACAATATAAAATTTGTCTGCAAAACGACTTTAAAAACTTTAAAAGGGATTTGCTCAATTTTATCAATATAAAAAAAAACTTAAAAAACAAAACTGCCTTCGAAAATATCGCAGTAATGTTAACTGATACAGTTTCGGAAGTCGTTCCTTAGATTTTTGATTTGATTTGATTCGGCACCGAGTTCCGAAACTGTTTCAGACAAGATTGTGGTATTTTTGAAGGCAATTATACAGAGTGGCAGGTTAAACAGTGCAAATATTTTAAGGGGTCATTGTACTCCTCATTATGAACAACTTTTACTATGGGACCAATCCTGAAATCGCGAAAAAAAAATCAGCTGTTCCATACATTTATGTTCACATAACTCATCAAAATGTATGGAACAGCTGATTTTTTTTTACGATTTCATGGTTGGTCCCATAGTAAAAGTTGTTCATAATTATGAGTACAATGACCCCTTAAAATATTTCCACTGTTTAACCTGCCTCCCTGTATATTGTTTTTACTTTTCTATGTTGAGTGACCTAAACACACGCGATTAAAACAGTAGCGTGAATTCATTACTACTGGGCCCCAAGTCTGCTAATGCGATTGTCATAATCGTGTCAGAATAGTCACTCAATGACATCGTTTTGACCAATGACGAAAGACATAGTCTTGCGGCTCAAATACACCAAATCCGTCATCGTACGAACTTTGCTCGTACGAGGACGGACGAACTCGGACGATTGAATCAAACACTTGTAAATTGTAGAGAGCGCGTACACCAACACGACCGATTTTGTCCGATTTTGTCGGCCGATGGCGGACGTGTTGGTGTACGCGCTCTCTATGGTTTACAAGTGTTTGATTCAATCATCCGAGTTCGGCTGTCGTCGTACGAGCAAAGTTCGTACGATGACGGATTTGGTGTATTTGAGTCGTTACTCTAAGCCAATGACCGCTTAGGTTTTGACAGTTATGGTGTCATTATGACACCATTCTTACACAATTGCAATAGCAGAATTTGGGCCCAGACCGAACCAACAGCCAAGCTAGATCCTACCCTCAGATCATAGAAACAAGGAGTTGTGCCAAGGCGCCATCGAGCTTGATGCCTGATTTTGAGCAAATTGCTCATATTAAAAACGTACGCGCTGGCGACGAACCGAACACGATCGATGGTATAAATACAGTGTTTTAGTTTAGTGCTAGTGTTGAGTGACGATTAACAGTGTTAGATTGAGGGTGTGCGGAATGTTTAATGCGTGGGAGATCTTTTTATTCACAAGGAGCGCTTAATTATACGCGTAATTTGTGTCGAAAAATGTACTAAAAGTGGCATCAGTTGTTCCGGTACTAATTTGCTATGATGGCATATCTCCTTGTTTCTATGATCTGAGATCCTACCTTAAGTCTGAGTGTCCTACATTTTTCACCCACACGGTCACCCTACTCTTGGCAGAACGCCTGTCTCAATTGCCTTTTCTCGCAAGAAATTGTTACGTTCCAAATGACTCTCATTCTCTCATACGACTTCAGACTTCAAAATGTTAACAGGACATAACAAAACGCTTAATAGGCGAATAGACTATTTTATATGTTCGTGGGTGATGTAATAAAGTCTGGGTTGAGCTACCACGATACCCGGCACATGCGTGCACAGTCAGGTCAGGTCCACTCAAATCTGTATGGCTCTTTCCTCTAAAGGCCATTTCAGACTAACCTGCATGGTTCTTACACAATTTATCTTAATTGTCTGGACTTTAAAAGAGACATCAACCTTTGAGTTTGTTTCGGTGTTTCTTCTCAAAGGTAGTCATATAGGAAACACCGAACTCATCTAGCTTAAAAAAATGTTTTGACGTGTAAAGGTGTTATTTTTAACCTATTTACAAAATAAATATCATTTATCATTTATCAATAAGCTACTAAGGGATGACGCTAAAGGGCCTTCTCACAGAGGCGATTTGAGAGCGAGTTCAAGGCGAAGCGAAAGCGCGATGAGCCTTTCGCGAGTTTGCAACGAGCGTACTTAGTTATTTTTATCGTAAACTGACACCCGCAGCTTTGCCCGCGTTTTTCGGGATAAAAGGTAGCCTATGTGTTATTCCAGACTATAATCTATCTGTGTGCCAAATTTCATCCAAATCCGTCCAGCCGTTTCAGCGAGAAGAAGTAACAAACATACACACACACCCACACACACACACACGCACAAACTTTCGCATTTATAATATTTGTGTGATTAGCTGTGTTCTGGTTTAATTTAAAAGAAATCGGATTATTCCACCCACACTATTACGTATTTCGTTTTCGCTTAGATTTCTAACGTTTTTTAGGGTTCCGTACCTCAAAAGGTAAAACGGAACCCTTATAGGATCACTTTGTTGTCCGCCGTCAGTCACCGGACCATAAGTGGAGCCATCTGCTCATAGATGGCGCCATTGAAAGTATGCAGTAGCGCCATCTATGATCATATTTCGGAACCCTTAGGGCGCGAGGCATACTCGCACTTGTCCGGTTTTTTTTCCTTTTGCTCAGCTTCTAAGGGCCGTAGCGTGATGTTAAATAGCATATACTACTTATTCCTCATGAATCTAGCTATCATATACAAAAAGAATTTTTCGAATCCGACTCCAGTTCAGAGTTCAGTTCCAGAGTTTTCCGCGTTTAAACAAACAAACTCTTCAGTTTTATAATAGGTACCTACCGGCCTAGCATGACCACGATAGAAACGGGTTTTGTCTACATAGAAATAGACAAAGTGACAGATTGTAGAAACATTTCTACCGTTTCATTCATAAAACGTAGAAATGTTTCTACAATCTGTCACTAGAAATAGACAAAGTGACAGATTGTAGAAACATTTCTACTTAACTATATATAACTAACTAAAACTATAGATACCTAGTAACAAGCTAGTGATAGCAGCCTAGCTTGGTATTTTTGACGTATTGATTAAACTTATTAGCGGGCCACGAAAACAGCGGGGTGGGACGCGAAAGCGATAATTGAATTGTGATATTAATTAATTGAATAAACACTTTTTTTTTAATATATCAATTTGAGAGTGACACAGGGCCAGAGAAAATCATTGAGAAAGACACAGGCATATAATATTAATATACTTAAATATTACATTACGACTACGCAATATTTAAGTACATTAATGTAGGAAAAATTACAATTTTTTTTTTGTTATTATCTGTATAATGTTCCTTCCGAACACATCACTTATGATGAATGCATCCTTAAATAAGAAAGAGATAGAATGAGTGAAAAGGACAAAAGAGTGAATGGAAGGGGCTCTCAAAAAAAGGAAACTAGACGAAGTGTACGCCATTTTTAAGACGCTATTGTAAAAATTGTATTTTTTCCGTTTATCAACAATAAAAAGCAGTATAAACCGTAACACAAGTTTTATTTCGGTCAACTATCCTACATTAATATTATATGCCCTGTGTCACTCTCAAAATAAAGATGAAACTAACGAAGTAAAAACACCTTATTACGTTGAAATCCATTAAGCCGTTTAGGCGACAGAGCTTCCAAAGAAATAGACATACAAACATATATACATACATACATACACGCGGAAAAATTATCCTCCTGTGGTATTAGGTAAAAAAACTATTAATTTTAATTAAAGTGCTTATTAACTTTTTTTTATGCGATAGTTTCTAAGCAAATTAACCATAAACTTAAAAAAAAGTAAAAACCCCCTTAAAAAGATTATAATAATGCAAATGTAGGAAGTCGGTACCTACTTATTTGGTTTTTTTTTGGCACCAAAAAAAAATTGCCTTCAAAGAGGTAATAGTTTGGAAAGGGTCCCAAACTATTACCTTTTTGAAGGCAATTTTTACTTTTTTTGATGTTTACTTTATTTATAAAATAAAAAATCATATAAATTCGATTGATCCAATAAAAAGTTATGTGTGAACATCGACGAAAATACATACATACGGTTCGAGTTCGAAATATCATTCAGCTGAAATTTGGCCCAGGGGAATGAGCTGTTGTGGCCAATTTGTACAGCCATTGAAATGCAACGAAAACAGGCCGAATAGAATACCCTCCTTTTTTAAATCGTTTAAAAAAGGCATGTCACCACCACTGTTGCCAATTTTGCGACTTTGTCGCCAATTCTAGCGCAAAAGTCATAAATATCTAGCGGGAAAATCGCAAAATTGGCAGCAGTGGTAGTTCGAAAAAGGTTAGAAAGACGATGATCGTATCGACATCAAACCGTTGACCTCCTGGCCCAACATGCCACAACTAGTATAGGAAGCAATCAGGCGATTGCTTCCGACACGCCTCCCCCCGCTCACCGCACCTCACCCCCGCCGTCGTCTGCGACGTCACATCATGTGTGCTATTGGGAATTTGGTTCGATAGGCTCACTCCTTATGCTTGATAAGCTAAGGTCTTTCTAACGTCGCTCAGATTATGATCTATTTCCGTTTTATAGCATCAAATAGAAAACCGGCCAAGTGCGAGTCGGACTCGCGCACCAAGGGTTCCGTAGGTACCATTATCTATAAAAACGGCAAAAAATCATGTCTGATGTATGGGAGCCCCCCTTAAATATTTATTTTATTCTGTTTTTAGTATTTGTTGTAATAGCGGCAACAGAAATACATCATCTGTGAAAATTTCAACTGTCTAGCTATCACGGTTCATAAGATACAGCCTGGAGACACACAGACAGACAGACAGACAGACAGCGAAGTCTTAGTAATAGGGTCCCGTTTTTACCCTTTGGGCACGGAACCCTAAAAAAGGTAGTAGGAGCAGTTGCATGCCATTAGGTTTTTTTTCCCTCTAGCTACCAGTAGCGCCACCCTAATTTAACGCATTTTGACGGTCTTCATCTCAGATCATAGAAACAAGGAGATATGCCATCATAGCAAATTAGTACGGGAACAACTGATGCCACTTTTAGTACATTTTTCGACACAATTACGCGCATAATTAAGCGTTCCTTGTGAATAAAAAGATCTCCCACGCATTAAACATTCCGCACACCCTCAATCTAACACTGTTAATCGTCACTCAACACTAACACTAAACTAAAACACTGTATTTATACCATCGATCGTGTTCGGTTCGTCGCCAGCGCGTACATTTTTAATATGAGCAATTTGCTCAAGTTCAGGCATCAAGCTAGATAGCGCCTTGGCACATCTCCCTTGTTTCTATGATCTGAGGTCTTCATACACAGAGATGTTCCACCTTACGTCTATTCTCCATTTGACGGACACTTTTCATACACAGAGATGTTCCTACTTATATCTATTCTCCAAGTTAATATTATTATTATCTTCAAATCCATTTTCCTTGCCTACCTATGATACAACACCGCCCCAATAGCTTTCCCCCCTTCCCCCTTTACCCCTTCATGATACCGCATCAGAGATTCACAGAGGCAGTTTGAAAGGTATTTTAACGCAACCAAGCACTCTACTGCCAATAGAGTAATAAAAAACCGGCCAAGCGCGAGTCGTACTCGCGCACTGAGGGTTCCGTATCATTTTTGGACGTATAAAGTGAAAAAAACCGGACCGCATAACTAAGTTTGTTGGTGAAGGAATTTTGATGATTTTGAAAAAACTGTACTAGGAACATCGTTTTATGTTTGGTGCAATATTTGGGTCAATTCCTATCAACTCCAATTATTTCAGATTTTTCGCTCCGCAAACTTCGGAGATAAGGGGGGGGAATGGTATTTTTTCAGACATTTTTCATCAAATGACGAAAACTGTGAGACATAAAATCAAATAAAAATATATTTTGAAATGTGCAGATCAAGCCCTTTCATATGATATGTCACTTGACCTAGTAACCCCACTTTGAAATTTCGGACCCCCACTCCGGCCCCTTTTGCAATGAAAATAAAAATATTTTTTGACTTTTTTTATTTGCAATAAAGTTGGACAAGCATTCTTTATAACTGTTCCAAATTTCAAGCCGATGGCATTTAGGTAGTAGTTGCTGAAATAACCAGGTGTGACAGACAGACAGACGAAGTCGCACCATAAGGGTTCCTTTTTTACTATTTTGGTACGGAACCCTAAAAATTTAATTTGTTTACGAAAATAGTTTACGAAGGATTTTGGTAATGCATTGCAGTTTAAGCGGCCATTGGCGCCGATTCTCAAGCACCACCTAATATTATATTTGTATATTTTTGTGATTATGAAACATGTTATTAAATATTTATGAGATTTCAAAAATTAATTGAAGCGAGCGGGATTTGAACTCGTGACCTCTATCGAACCGTGGCACTGCTCTGCCAACTGAGCTAACGCCTCGATGATATCGCATCGATGTCCTATAACTGCAAAGTTAAAGGCATTGAGTTGGAGTCTGTATTAGTTTCCGATAGATGTCACCAGCGCTCATAAGAGGGAGGCGTATTCAAATAGATTTCAAATTTCGACTGAAGCGGGCGAGACGGGGTAGCTTAGTTGGCAGAGCACTGCCACGGTTCGACAGAGGTCGCGGGCTTAAATCCCGCTCACGTTAGTTGATTTTAGAAAACTCTTGGGTGTTCTCCGACAGTTACAATCTGGGTGTCTTCAAGTCGCGAGTGAATCGGTTTCTTCTAGGCAAGCGTGCTCCATCGTAGACCGCATCATCGCTCATCATCAGGCGAGATGGCGGTCAAACGCAAGATGATGAAATAAAAAAAACCGGACAAGTGCGAGTATGCCTCGCGCCCTAAGGGTTCCGAAATATGATCATAGATGGCGCTACTGCATACTTCCAATGGCGCCATCTATGAGCAGATGGCTCCACTTATGGTCCGGTGACTGACGGCGGACAACAAAGTGATCCTATAAGGGTTCCGTTTTTCCTTTTGAGGTACGGAACCCTAAAAAACTCTTTTATATTTACTAACATAATACTTATTAGTCTTTTTCTAACAGACGAAATTAAATGCTTGCAATACCGAGTAACAAATCCGCGTTACCGACCTTTTAAAAACCCGTAAAAAAAGTTTAAAAAAGTTAATATTTAATTAAAAATGGAAACCTAATTACAAACAAGACTCTATAATATTTTATTTTTATGAACAAACGAAACGAGACTTCGCGAAGCCGTACTGTTTAACGAAAAGTTTTGCTCAACGAAAAACAGTTGGTGCAAGAGAAAAAGTTTAAAAATAAAAATACAATTTCAAGTTTCTTTTGTTTAAATTAGGGCTTGAAATGAAACAGATTTTTTCCCAAATGTTGCGGATTGCCTCCGTCTCGTCTAGTACTTATACTCAAGTATAATCGGTCTATAATGTTCCCACTGCTGGGACACAGGCCTCCTCTCTTGTGAGAGGGCGTAGTCCACCACGCGGGCCCAGTGCGGGTTGGTGGACGTCACATGTCTTCGAATTTTTGGTTCTAGGACATGCCGGTTTCCTCACGATGTTTTCCTTCACCGTTAAAGCAAGGGTTAATTAATTTACTTAGACGCAAGCGTGATTAAAATTTGCTGCATGCTTAGCGTGACCAATTTTATCTCTATTCTACCAAAGAATAGACAAAGTTCTTTCTATCCAACTCGTTATCTCTTCTGCCCGAGCACGCGGCGACCCGTGCTAGGCTTATCAGAGTTTTGTCTACTGAAGAATAGAGACATTTCTTCTCTTGATTGTATGCATAAAACGGTAGAAATCTTTCAACAATCTGTCACTTTGTTTATTCTTCTATAGACAAAACCCGTTTCCATAGTGGTCATGAGGCCAGTGGTTTGGATACAATCGCCATTGGGTAGTTTTTGATTTTTTACCCGACTGCGGCGGAACGAAAAAGGAGGAAAATTCTTTTGGTCTGTATTTTATGGAATAGATCAATATATGAACGAGGTGGAAGTGCCTCCGTTAAAAAGGGAGGATCCTCCGACCTGACCGGGGGATACTGTCTGGTGGACTACTATCCAAAGGTTGGTAGTAGGCATCCGTATACATAATTATATATAATATATGCTTATTTCTGTGCAAACTCTTCTTGCGCGATGTAGGATTCGTGACGTCAGATGTATACAGATATCAGCTACAACTGCTTCACGGCTGGCTGTCTAGCTAGGTAGGTAGTACTCGATGTAACCAGAAAGGTGTCGTTACATTGTGACGGAGTCATCCTTCATTCATCATTTAGTGCTGGCAATCTTCCATCACTGGCCACTTCATCCACTCCATTCTTCCAGATTTGAACTTCAAATTTCAAAATTAGAACATCTCATATTTTTATGCATTAATTTCGTCATTCTTTGTCTGGTCTCCAACGACATCACTTGTGACCGCTGAACCGCTGTTCTGTTATAGTTATTACCTACAAATCATTCTATTCCAACTGCAGCACATTTTGGCACATTTAAAACGTACCATCGGCATCGTTTAAAAAACAAATACTTTTGGCCAGGCATGTACAAAGACGTAGCAACGTTCATTGAATGAAGGATGACTCCGTCACAACATATTTTTCAAACCCTCCATTTCTCGAGAAAAAGGCTCTTGACAGACAGACAGACAACAAAGCGATCTTATAAGGATTCCTTTTTTCCTTTTGAGGTACGGAACCCTAAACAAGTTGATATTCTTTAGTCGTATGATTAATATTTCTCGCTGCGAAGTACATAAACATTTATTATTATTCCATTTGGTATCCACCATTACCGCCGCGTTACTAAAAGCCTTCGGCTTGACTTATAATTAATATCCATTTGTTCGAGCCTTTCTTCTGAATTATTAATTAATCCATGGCTGACGAAACACCGCTGTATATGTACACAAATGGAAATAATAACTGTCTGTTAGTTAAACCAGGGAAATATTGATACATTTCAGTAACTTTGGGACCAAACTTGATATCACGAAAAAAAGCCGGCCAAGTGCGAGTCACACTCGCGCACCGAGGTTTCCGTACCATCCTAGGACGTAAAAAAGTTAAAAAAATCACGTTTGTTGTATCAGAAAAGCCCTTAACAAAAGTATTCACACAAATATAATACTTACTCAATTTAGACAAATTAGTCAACGTAGCACACGACGAGCTAGCCTACTAGTTTTACCAAAGATCAGAACCAACTACTTATGGCAAAAAAATGCTGACTTTTGAAGGAGCACAACTATACAATATAATACCCTCACGTATAAGAAATGTACACTCATTCAATGTATTCAAAACTCAGCTTAGCCGTTATCTAATTGCGGATCGAACAGTTTTGGAGAAATGATTTATACATTGGATGGGCAATTAACTGATACAACTGATGATGGCGAACTTTTTGTAATTTTAAGTATGATTGGTATTGTTCTCAAGTAAGTGACATATTATGTTTTTTATTGAGAATAAAGTTTCTTTAAACCTGGAGCCCCCTTAAATATTTATTTTATTCTATTTTTAGTAGAAATACATCATCTGTGAAAACTTCAACTGTCTAGCTATCACGGTTCATGAGATACAGCCTGATGACAGACGGACGGACAGTGGACTCTTAGTAATAGGGTCTGTTTTTACTCTTTGGGTACGGAACCCTAAAAATCAGTGTTTCATTAAAAAAAATTCGACAAAATGTATGCAACAACAGATTTTTTTCTTGTTATTAAATACTAGCTGTTCGCCGCGGTTTTAGCCCCGTTGCTCGGCTCCTAAGGGTCGTAGCGTGATATTATATAGCCTATACTATTCCTCATGAATTTGGCTATCATTTACAAAGAATAATTTTTCTAATTCGACCGGTAGTTCCAGAGATAAGCGCGTTCAAACAAGCAGCTTTATGATATTAGTAATAGACTAATTAATAGCTGTTCCCCGCGATTTCACCCCCGTTGCTCGGCTCCTATTGATCATAGCGTGATGTTAAACAGCTACTTGTTAAATACTCTTTAATACTCTAGGCTCTATTGCTTGCCAAGAAGCCATACCAATTTAAGGCAACGTTGTTCACTGTCTAGAATGTATGCTACCTACAAAGAGAACGAAACAGACATTGACCTATTTCATACATCAGTATTGTTCTTTATTCCGTGAGTACCCCGATCATGAGTTTTTTTGACGTGTAGTATCGTTAACGTAAGCATATTTTGAATTGAAAATACACGTTTGTTACACAATATTTATATAAATTAAATACTTAATTAATTTCTCTGTATTTTTTTAAATGTGCAAATTGTATAATATTTTATCAAAATGTTACAGGACTGCTGTATTTTAAATTCAAAATATGCTTACGTTAACGAAACTATATGATGTCATATATACGATGTCAAATCTCGAAATGTCATGTCATGTGTCAAATTAAATTCAATGTCAAATGTCATATATCGAATATATACGATGTCAAAAATTTTCTCTGTATTTTAAACATTAATTAAATTAGTTATTAAGTGTAAATTATCATGTAATTGTATTTTATAATAAACTATAATAGCATTAAAACACGGAATTATTGTTTTCCGTCGGATATCTACTGTAATCTCAGTGTTTGGTTACTCGCCGAAACCGGTAACCTGTCAACCAACGGAAGCCGAAGTTCGAACTTTAGGATTTAAACATGGGAGTATTGTTTATTTTATTAATTGTTTAATAGCACACAGTCATTACTAGAATCCGGAACACGATCTTATTGAGTCCTAGTTACGTTATTTCGTTGAAAATCACTTTGTTTTCAAAAGAACAAAGACTTTGTGAATTAAAATCACTTTGATGCAGCAACTCTAATATTAATTAACATTCTAAGGTTTAATACCTATTGTCTTGTTTTGCTGTTTGAATTACCTAATATTAATTACTATATAGATTTATGTCCCGTTCAGAATTCTTGCCTTAATTCTGGATAACCTACCCACATAAATTAAAACTAAAATTTTATGGGAACATAATTTAAATATTAGAAAATAATTACTGTTATTATCAGTTTAATAAGTATATGCAGTAGCCTACCTCAACTTTAGACTTCCCTTTAAAATAAAACACTAGTAGTCCTCCTATTTTTCACCTCATTTCCATCTCTTTTGTCTATCCAATCCGTTCTCACTGTTTCTATATTATACTTTCAGTAACCAGTCCCGTCACCATGCCAATGCTGACCCGTAAGGCTACTACTCAGGAACTACAGCTTAAATTGAGTGCGGCCCTCAATGAACTCAAAGCAGCCAACACACAATGTCAACAACTATTACAAGAGCGCGAAGAAAGTGAAGAGGAAGTGAAGAGGATTGTTGACAAAAACTCAAGTTTAAAACGGGAGCTAGTAGGCTTACATCAGCAATACCTGGAAGTTATCGATGAACGTGACAAACTCCAGGAGGTGACGGATGGTTTTCACAACTGCAGTAATATATATGAGGAGGCTTTATGTAAAGTTAGGGACCTAGAGGAAGAACTAATTCATGCAAACATTCGAATTACTAAATTACAGAATGAAAAAGAATGTTCTCAAGCTGTTGAAACGGATCATTTATATAATGAATTATTAAATCATAATTGTAATCCATATTCTATAATTACAATTGACCTAACTGAACAAGACTCCATACTAAAAAACAAGAGTGGTCATAAGGTCAGTAAAAATAAAATTAAAAAATATATAAAACTAAATAAAATTATTAAAAAATTTAATAAGTCTAAGAAACAACAAAAACACTATTCGAAAAATATTCAATTAAGGAAAGAACGTGTTGCACTAATAAATAAACTTGATAATTATAAAATAAAATTAGAAGATAGCATCAATATTTATCAAATAGATACTCAGCGCCTACAGTCTGAAATACAGACATTAGACAGTTCGCTAAATTCTCTGTATAGGAAATATGTTACCTCCCAAAAACAAATTGATGAACATATCCTAGCTGCAAATAAGCTAGTAGATATGTGCAACTATAATGCGGACAGGGTGGAATCACTTACTCTCAACAATACACAGTGTACTTGTATGAGGAATGTTAACGTTTCCCAACTTGAGGAAATACAGGGCCCATCCCAGGCTGGGAACATTCAATATGACTGTATCCTCACTACAGAAAAATCTGACATTGTGCTGACACCCAATAGTTCTATCCCTTCTAATTGTAGTGAAGTTTGTTGTCATTCTGTAATGTTTTCAGATAGCTTCGGAAAAGGTTTAGGAAAATTGCTTAGTAACAGCTTGAGTCATTCTATGCAAAACAATTGCATGCCTGGTTCAACCTACAAACAAATAATGACATCAGTGATTAAACACCAATATAATCCTGACACAAATATTACTATATTTGTAGGTAATAGTAAAAATATTAGTAAAGATGACATCACAAATAGTGTCACAGAAATATTAAAGTTAAATTGTAATAAAATAATATTGTGTGCATTCCCATATTTTGAACAATTGTCACATAGGCAAAACAATTACATAAACATGCTTAATAACCATATACATTTCTTAGTAAGTCACTATAGTGACAGACTGACATATTTTGACACCAACAGTTTTGTTGATAAATTGAAGTCGACTAGGGATACTGTGTATCTGCCCATTAGTTTTAGACGCCAAATAGCAAGGCTATTAGCTTATAATATAAACTCAGACATAAGTAGTATGTCGAAGTCATGTCATAGCAACATAGTAGTTAGTAATAATACTAATATTCAAATTAATTGTAGCGCAGCTATCAATAATTATACACTTTGTACGAAGGAGGATCCATGTATAGAACTATCAACTTCAAAGACCACCATCAGTGACTTTCAACTGAATGTAGGGTCCACAAGTAGTGGGAACTCACTGACTTGTGATGGCATTAGGGTCTCGGGATTCACTCCTGATAATAATTTAAACTAGTCAGTAAGACAATGGATGGTACCTGTAACAATAAAGTTAAATTCACCAAAACTAAGGTACCTTCTTGCACACAACGACCTCATTGTCATAAAGGGGCTAAGCAGAACTCTCTGAAATTATTACATCAAAATATTCAGGGTCTCTCTTCAAAATTATTAGAAGTTGAGATGTTTTTAGAAAAAACGATGTTTGATATTATTTGTATAACAGAACATTGGTTGAAAGATTACCAAATGCTAATTAATTATGAGAATTATAGTGTGGGCAGTTGTTTTAATCGGATATCTATGCTACATGGAGGTTCATTAATCTTAATTAAAAATTGTATTAAATCTAAGCCACGTAAAGACATAAGTGGACTATCAGTAGAACGTAGCATTGAACTGTCATGTGTTGAGCTAGATAAGCATGTTATAGTGTGCGTATACAGACCCCCAAATTATCAAAACTTTGCTATATTTGAGTCCATAATGGAAGATGTTTTGTCAAAACTTTCTACAAGTAATAAAGCAATAATTGTCTGTGGGGATTTTAACATAAACATATTAGAAAATACATCTTATAGTAACAGACTGTTAAGCCTTTTAAATTCATATAGCTTGAGTAATGTGTTTTTCGAACCCACTCGAGTAACTTCGACTTCTGCGACTTGTATAGATAATGTTTTCTGTAGCTGTGATTATTTAGATAAGGCCATTGTTAATTATCTGCCTTCCGATCATAGTGGTCAATCCGTTACTTTTAGGTCCAACACACCTATACAAAAAATACAGATAAAATTCAGACACATATCAACCGGCGCTTTAAAAAGATTTGATGATACTTTAATAAATAAGTTACAGTATGTTCAGGGTCATAATATGGACAGTATAAATAAATTATATGATGATTTCTTCTCAGTAGTACACACCGAATTTATAAACAATTTTCAAGTAAAGAAGAAAAATATTTACCCTAAATTCATATTTAGCGACTGGGCAACTATAGGCATTAGGAAAAGTAGAGAAAGACTGTTCGAGCTGTATGGTCTTAAACCATATAATAATACGGACGTTTTTAAACAGTATGTTGCCACTTATTCTAAAACTTTCAAAAAAGTGTGTAAAATTGCTAAAGCCCTATATATCAGCAACAAAATAAAATCAGCTGATAATAAAATAAAGACCACCTGGAAAATAATTAATAATGAAACAAACAGGAATAAGAAATCAAATCAAGATTATACACTGGAGACACCACGAGGTCCCATAAGCTCAAACATGGAAGTGGCTCAGGAATTTGTAAATTTCTTTACCAATATACCGTTGAAAACTACGGAATCTTTAAAGTCCTCGCCTGCACTTTCTATTACTTTGCTTAGAGAAAACGTCTCCAGCTGTCCTGTAGAATTTAAGTTTAAACATATAGACCCTATGTCCGTGATTAAAGCTTTTAAGGATATTAAAATTAAACTAACCGAAGATCTATGGGGCATGTCAATTAAAGTTTGTCAATCTATTATTGTGACCGTAGCGCCCTACTTGGCCCTAATATTTAATTCGTGTGTGGATCAAGGAATTTTTCCGGATCTAATGAAATACAGTAAAGTCATACCGCTCTTCAAATCCGGGGATAGTAAGGACACCAATAATTATAGACCTGTATCTGTGCTGCCAGCTTTCAGCAAGGTGTTTGAAAAAATTATGCTTAATCAAATGCTACATCATTTTAATTCTAACAACATCTTACATGATCAACAGTATGGTTTCACCAAAGGACGTTGTACTACTGACGCCGGTGTTACTTTATTGAAGCATATTTTTAATGCGTGGGAGGAAGGGCAAGATGCCATCGGAATCTTTTGCGACCTCTCGAAGGCATTTGATTGCGTAAATCATGAAACACTGTTGTTGAAGCTCGAGTTTTACGGGCTTCATAAATTAGCACTCAGTTTGGTAGATTCTTACTTAAGTGATAGACAACAGTATGTTCAAATAAACGGTGTAAGTTCATTGGGTCAAAAAGTGAAAATGGGGGTACCACAAGGATCAATATTGGGTCCGTTCCTATTTCTAGTATATATTAATGATTTACCACATTTACTGCAAAATCAGCCAAAGATGGTGTTATTTGCTGATGACACATCATTGATTTTTAAAGTAGATAGACGTGTTCAAAACCTTGACGACGTAAATAATGCTATTCTTCAGGTACATGATTGGTTTACTGCAAATAATTTAGTGCTCAATGGGAAAAAAACTAAATGTATAAGGTTCGCCTTACCGAATGTAAAAAGCAGTGAATGTGACGTCGTACTAAATAAGGAAAAACTTGAGTTTATTAATGAGACAGTGTTTCTAGGGATCACGCTTGACTCGAAACTTCAATGGGGTCCTCACATAACTTCCCTTGCAGGACGGCTTAGTTCAGCCGCATACGCAGTAAGGAAAGTTCGGCAACTAACAGACGTCGATACCGCTAGACTGGTCTACTTTAGTTACTTTCACAGCATCATGTCTTACGGTATTTTACTGTGGGGACGAGCTGCAGACATTGAATCTATTTTTATTCTGCAAAAGAGAGCTATAAGAGCCATTTATAAGCTCCGCAGTCGCGAATCTCTTAGAGAACTGTTCAAAGAAATAAACATCATGACGGTGCCTTGCCAATACATTTACGAAAACATAATGTATGTTAGGAAAAATCTACATCTATTTAGTAAAAGATGTGAAAGACATCATTATAATACTCGAGATGGGAACAAACTAGTTCAACCACGCTACAGATTATCGAAAGTACATACATCTTTTATGGGGTACTGTATAAAATTTTATAATAAACTACCTCCCAACGTTCTCCAATTAAATGAGAATATATTCAAAGATTGTATAAAACGCACACTTTGTAGGCAAGCATATTATAAACTAGAAGATTATATTGCTGATAAAGATGCTTGGCTTAATGCTGGTCCTGCTCCACAACCACTTAGACTCATATAATCGGAGTTAATAACTGCTCTTGAAGTTCCCCTTTATGACTTTGTAAATTTTATTATTCTTCTGACATTTATAGGTAATCAGTCCAGAGATTGTCATGAATTAATTGTTCGTTTCTAAGTAAGCTGGTTTCTCTTGTATAGTTATAAATAACATTATTTTTGTATATTTAAGTAAATTTCTTTGAGATTTGTGAATGTGAGTACCATGTAGATATTTACAATGTTTTAAGCTGATTGTAGTATGACAGTTGAGAGCATGTCATGCTCGCTTTAATGTACCGCTGATGGTGGCGTGTGTATTGGATCGTTCGATTCCCTCCAAAATGGTTGAGTTAAACGGTGCTGATGCACGCGTCATGTCCGTGAACGGGCGCTGTCAGTCGATACTGGTCATCTCTTGACTGCTCAAGCAACATTTTGACATTTTACAGGTTTAAATGATTTTTATTTTATTTTAGTACTTACCTTTGATTTTATTTTTTATCCTAAGGGATTTTTAAAATATCTCACATTGCTCTCACATATTAGGGCATAAATGTAAACAAAGAAATTGTATAGTTGAATTAGTTGAAAAAGAGTAACCATGGAGTTTCTTGTCCGTTCTTCTCCATAGGAATCTACGTTTTGGAACGGACAACTAGCTTCAACTAACGGACAAACTGACTGACAACTATTGCTTGACTATTCAAAAGTGCCTGTAAATGGTCTAATTGAAATAAATGTTTTGACTTTGACTTTGACTTTGACTTTATACGTCAAAAAAACTCATGATAGGGGTACAGTACCTGCTCTAAAAAAGGTTGCACTGGCCATTTGATGGGTTTCACACAAAAAAATAAAAATCTAATTTAATTTAACTAAACCTTACGTATTCTTTCAGTTTAGCTATTGTTTTGCTAAGTTGCAGAAAGGGTCATTGAGTTTTGGAGGAGCCTTTAACGATAGACATTGTATGGTTGATGCCTCCATTAAAATTTAGTTACCTTTCTGCAACCGACCGTTAGTCATATCTGCGCATAATGTAGTGCATGCAGTGCTCTTCTATAAGTAATGGGGCACTTACCGCCGGTTTCTGAAAAGGCGTGTCACATGCCAAACTAACTAACACACTGTCACAATTAACAGTCAGTCAACAGTCTGTTACAATTATTGGGTTTCATGAAAGCAATTTTTCTCCAAATTATCTGATTGACAAATACCTATTATGATGATTTATTTATTCGTCTCGCCACCCCGATAAAATTCATTAATTCATTCAACATAGAGATCTTTCTTATTCTGTCTAGCGCATAGCGTTATCTCTTTCGTCTGACATTGACATTGGTCAATATTCAACAATTAATTTTATGCATGTTGACAGTATGTTAACATACGAAAAAGCTTACCGGAAACCCAAAATTGCTCTGATTTAGAGCTAATTGAAGATTGACAATTGAATGTACAAATGTTTGACAGACTACTGACAGACTGTCACATATATCTTTCAACAACCCAAAACACGTTTAATTTGAAGTTAACAGACTGTTGACGTAAATCTTTCGATAATTTTGGTTCGGAAACTGGGGGTTAGACTTAAGTTTGCAATGTATGTATTATGTTCATATAATAGTGTACTCATTGTTGAAGAGCCAAATAAATAAATAAATATGTACTATTCCTCTTGAATTTGGCTATCATATTACAAAAAGATTTTTTGCATCCGACTGGTAGTTCCCACAAACAAACGAACTTTTCAGCTTTACATTTTTTTATAAGGTAAATACAACATAATTATCTTCCACACAAACTAACAAATCCGTCCCCTCACACCTCTAGTTAGTAGGATTTGTTAGTTAGTTTGTAAATAGGTACAAATAATAATAAATTTTGACTCACCCATCACTGCTGCCACCTAGCGGCCGATGTCGTGGAGTAAACTTGTATCCTTATGTGGACACACTGTATCACAAGAGCACTGTAATGTTTGTCTATGGATTTGATAAAAACGGAAAACTGGTGGGAAGTTAGGACATAATTGATAAGGTAATCATAACTAAATAATATCAAAACCAAATTAAATACGAAAAATAATTCCTCTTCAATAGAATCAGGTATAAATGATAAATGATAAATGATAAATGATAAATGATATTTATTTTGTAAATAGGTTAAAAATAACACTTTTACACGTCAACACATTTTTTAAGCTAGATGAGTTCGGTGTTTCCTATATGACTACCTTTGAGAAGAAACACCGAAACAAACTCAAAGGTTGATGTCTCTTTTAAAGTCCAGACAATTAAGATAAATTGTGTAAGAACCATGCAGGTTAGTCTGAAATGGCCTTTAGAGGAAAGAGCCATACAGATTTGAGTGGACCTGACCTGACTGTGCACGCATGTGCCGGGTATCGTGGTAGCTCAACCCAGACTTAGGGAGCTCAACGACCCGACGAACATTACCATCAGAGAGGACATTTGGGTAGGCCCCCTAAAGTACTCAAACTGTCAGACTGAACTTGAGATCTATAACAGTAACATAATAACCCACATAGTACTCACATTTACAATAATTATAATCAATATATGTATCCACAGCCCGTAGGGAGCCAGGAGGAATGAGGGGGGGGAGAGTACAACCCCCTCTCCCGAACAAAATTAATTGTATTTTTGAATCTCTAAATACAATTTAATAAAAGTAACGTGTCTTGTAAATTTTTTGCACCACTACTCATTTGCGAAAAAAAAAACAAAATATAATCGAGATTGCGGCAGACAGACATGTCGAATCATTCGAATCTAAGAGTTCCTAGTTCCAACGGAATCCTAAAAAAGCACGGTGAAATGAAAATGTCCTCCTTTTTTAAACCGATAAAAAAGTAGTCCACGCACGCAGGAATTCTATCTAGTTTCGAATATTTCCATACGTGCATGCAACAGTTTGGTCGCCATCTTTGTTTTTTTATTTTTTCATTTTCCATTTTAAACGCTGGCAACATTGCTTATTCCACTGGAACAGTATTTTTTGTTCCATTTTTGTCTATGACGTTAATTTGAAAATAGATAAGCGGTTTACTTTTTAATGTATTTCGTATAAAATGCTATTTTAGCGAAATATATTTTTTACATTCTAGGCTGATTATGCGTTTAACAAGTATGCAATCTTTAAGGGGCTACTAAGTGCCAGCGGCCTTGAGTGATTTGGGCGGTACCGGTATAGCTTGAGTGTTCTGCGCTGAGCTCACGCAACGCGACACGTCCATCGAGCAATACGACTCGCCTATCAAGGAGCGCGCTGTGCCGAATTAGACGTATTATTACTTTCTAGTAACGAATATTTGATTTGAAAAACAAACACTCTAACTAAAAGTTAGATAGTTAACTTATCTTTAAAATGGCGAAGGTTTCGTAAAAATACGCTCAATAGTTTTCGCGCGAACTTCACTTTTTGAACGCGTTAGACCTAACTTTACAAATTAATTACACTACATAGGTAAACGTAATCTAAAATATACTCTAATCAAATTATTAAAAAATTGCTCTAGTTTAGCATATATTTTTTTCAAATCATTAACACTGCTCGTTTAGACGTGATCTTCAGTTTAAAATGTTTAAAAGTCATATATCTGCGCCTTAAAACAAAGTCGCTTTATTGTGTCTGTTTATCCGATTAGTTTGTAGCGACATCTGCCGACAACAGCGAAGACTACCAACACAGCTAGACAGCTAACAGTGAATGTCACTACATGACGATTATTGGCTGAATCCTACATCGCGCAAGCAGAGTTTTTACAGCGATTTGCATATAATACAGAAACGCGACATCAACTGTCGGGGGTAGTGGCCCGCCAGACCATAACACCCGGTCTGGTAGGAGGATCCTCCCTTTTCAATGGAGGGACATTCCACCTCGTTCCTCCATTCCCCAAAAGTTCTTCTAAATTACACAATGGATTTTAACGCGGTTTTCACCATCATTTAAAGAGTTTATCCGGAAAACCTTCCGGAATAAACTCTTGTAGGAATTATACATAAACCTATGTATAATTCCTACAATAATAGTTAACTTAAATACAACACAGAAATCTCGATGTTTTGACATGTAGTCACATCAGCTGGCCTAGCATGACAACGATAGAAACGGGTTTTGTTACAGATGAACAGACAAAGTGACAGATTGTAGAAACATTTCTACCGTTTTATGCATGCAATGAAGAGAAGAAATGTTTCTATTCTTCAGTAGACAAAATTCTGATAAACCAAGCACGGGTCGCCGCGTGCTCGGGCAGAAGAGTTATCGATTTGATAGAAAGATTTTTGTCTATTATTTGGTAGAATAAAGATAGAATCGGTCATGCTAAGAGTGCAGTTCATACGCATGCTAGTAGGCAACTAATTAATTAAAACGCAAACTAAATCAAAATTACAAAATGAATAGTCCAAAACCATTTTCAGCTAATAACTCGTAAGCAATTAGAGATAGCATTACGAATGGCATAGTTGGCGAGTTCTGGACGGCTGGCGGACACCGGACGCCGGACGCGGGTGTCCGGCCGGACATCGGCGCACCGGATTCAGTTGTATTGTCGGATTTAACTGCCGCTTCTAAGTTTTATGAGCTCAGTTCATATAGGTACCTTTGGTTTTACTATTTACGGATTTATAAACTATTGAGCGATTTATTTTTTACCGACTTCAAAAAAGGAGGTTCTGTATTAGACTCGTATGTATGTATGTTCGTATGATCGCGATTTTCTCAAAAACTGCTGTACCGATTTTAATGGGGTTTTCACTAACGTAATCTACATGCTCCTGAAAGTATGTAGATTTAGATTACCTACGTTAGTGAAAAAGTTTTAGAATATAATACATTAGGTAATCTTTCCTATGTACGAAGTTATGTGCATAAATGTACCTACACACTACAAAAAAATAACTGACTTCAAAAAGATAACAAAGTGGCAAACAAAAAAAGCAACCAAAAACCAAAGCCATTGACTTGTCCAAAGGACGTCGGCAGTTTTGGGCTTG
Organism: Thalpophila matura; assembly: GCA_948465475.1. NCBI lineage: Eukaryota > Metazoa > Arthropoda > Insecta > Lepidoptera > Noctuidae > Thalpophila > Thalpophila matura. The sequence continues at coordinate 372,619 of OX419206.1, read as the reverse complement.
ATATGGTACAGTAGGTAATAAAAGCATAACCAAAAATAAAAATATATTTTAATTGTTCTTTGCCTAATTTATCTTAGAGATTATGAATTGAAATCAAAAATCGAAATAAATAAGAAATATAATGATTATGCCGATCACAGAACAGTAAATCTTTATTCCGTGATGTCGTTGACATTTTGAAAAAAACAATAAAACAAAAACGGGTGCATGCTGGCTGGCGCGTGCCTCCACAGAATATCATGTCGACAGCAACTAAAACCTTTGAATTGAGAACTCATTAGTCGGACTGTACTTCATTGGATCATTCACACCATACTTAACATCACTGTCAGAAATACGAAGATTTCTCTTTAACCCAATTACGTACAAAAACAAATAAAAAAATAATTTAAATACTCTTGAAATACTCGATCACACCAAACTAATTTCATATCTGTACCGACTTACACAATCTGAAGCCCAGCGTTCTATGGGCGTCTGCCAGTGCCCATTATTATTTACTTTGTGTCTTTTTGAAGTCGGTTATTTTTTTGTAAAAAAGTTTTTTTGTTATTAATCAATTTGTAAAAAAAACATGACTACTTATCAAAGAAACTTTATAGCAGAAGACAACGTTACAAAATATCATTTCCATAAAACATATATTATCGCTCTTCTTTATCTCTATCTTTCTCTTTCTTCTGGAAACTTAATTCTGTATTTTTTTTATTTAAATGTTTTTCCCTTCAATCCCATTTCAAAACTCACCCTGTATTTGACCCTTAATCATCAAAGGTTGAGAAACTATCAAATTCTCGTAAGTGCGTCAGTATCGGGTGCGGTCTCATCTCATCACTATGATTGAGTTAAGCCAGGGATGGCGAACCTTTTTACAATGGCGTGCCATACTAACTTGAAAATAAAAATATGGCTATGCCGTTCCATATCTTAGAAAAGCAAGAAAAATGAAAACAAAATTACTCAAAATAAAATCAGTAATTAAGACAGATTAATGTAGATCTTTCTTATTGAAAAACTAGCTGCTGCCCGCGACTTCGTCTGCGGAAAATAGATGAAAAGTAATCTATGTGTTTTTCCAGGTCCCAGGCTACCTTTTTGCCAAATTTCATCCAAATCTGCCGAGCCATTTCAGCGTGAAGAAGTAACAAATGAGTCTGACTGACAAAAATGTGACTTTTTTGTTGCCGTGACGTTTTTCTATCACGTGCCACATTTGGCACGCGTACCATAGGTTCGCCATCCCTGACTTAAGCTTTTGGGAGTCCCAGTTATCGCTAGCTGGGGATATGGGAGCGACTCTTTATTTATAGCCATTCCCAATAACCGATCTATCGTCTCTACTAGAGATCGATTTTTGACATAAGCTCTATACAATGTTATTGGTAAAACACTAACAGCCTTGCAGGACATTATTACTAGCGTCATAAACAACAACTTTTATTCTATGACTTTTTAAAAAACTAATCTTAAAAGAGATGGAAACATATTAACTAATCCAAAGAACTTTCAAGTAACATCTCGGCCTATTATAAAGGGTTATTAGAAAAACACCAACAACCTTGCAGGACCGAATTACTAATATCCTAAGCAACTTTGTTTTATGACTTATAATAATTCATCAAATTTACTTTCATACAAAATCAAAAATATTATCTGGGTTTTGCATAGAAAGCGCGGAAACTCGTAGTTTAGGTACTTACTTCGAATTTTTTTAAATAAAAATTGATTTATTATTACGTATAACAGTGCACGGGAGATATTACGTATTTATTTACTACAAAATACAGATCTAAAACATGTCCGATAGGTAGTACAACAAAAACATGAAAGTCTATTTTCGGCAAATGTATTATGTTTTGTAAAAAGTCATAGAACGAAAGTTGTTGGTTATGATGTTAGTAATACAGTCCTGCAAGGTTTTTAGTATTTTACCAATAACCCGGTATACAGGGTAAAATTAAAACCAGTGCGGATATTTTAGGAGGTGAAAGTACTCATGAATATGATCAACCTTTATTATGGGACCGACACAGAAATATGAAAAAAAAAATCAGCTGTTCCCTACAAAAATGCACTACAACACGATCAAAATGTATGGAACAGCTGATTTTTTTTTCATATTTCAGTGTCGGTCCCATAATAAAAGTTGATCATATTTATGAGTACTTTCACCTCCTAAAATATCCGCACTGGTTTTAATTTTACCCTGTATGTAAAATATTCACCTCTAATGAAACAAGCGCAGTTTCACCTAACAGATCAATCGATCCAGGCCCAGATATAGACTGACCTCAGATCATAGAAACAAGGAGATGTGCCAAGGCGTTATCGAGCTTGATGCCTGAACTTGAGCAAATTGCTCATATTAAAAGCGTACGCGCTGGCGACGAACCGAACACGATCGATGGTATAAATAGTGTTTTAGTTTAGTGCTAGTGTTGAGTGACGATTAACAGTGTTAGATTGAGGGTGTGCGGAATGTTCAATGCTTGGGAGATCTTTTTATTTACAAGGAGCGCTTAATTATGCACGTAATTGTGTCGAAAAATGTACTAAAAGTGGCATCAGTTGTTCCCGTACTAATTTGCTATGATGGCATATCTCCTTGTTTCTGTGATCTGAGAAACTGACTAACATAACATAATGTCCCGCCGGCAGATTTTGTAGTACAAACGAGCTGATCATTACTTAGTATTGGCAATATTTTATTATTGGTCACTCTATGCTTTTATGACATTTCTTCGCTTCATTGCATGCATAAAACCCGTGCATAAAACGGTAGAAATCTTTCTACCATCTGTCACTTTGTCTATTCTTCTGTAGACAAAACCCGTTTATATCGTGGTCATGCGAGGCCGGCTGTGATAGCATTATATCTTCTTGTTTCTATGATCTGAGAAAAAACCCACATTTTCCCTGAACTGGGTCTCGAACTCTGAACCACACGCTCAGCAGTCGCTCTTGCCTCCAATAACCAGTAAGGCAATTGTAGATGACCTATTTTAATCTATAGGCATAGAGTAGTTAAAAATTCAAACTGTTTTTCAAACTATGAAAACACTTGAAAAAAGCGTTGAAAATTAGCTTAAAATCGGCCAAACAAGGGTTCCTTAACAAAAAATATTTCAGCTAATCCGACCATAAACTTAAATTAGTCTATTTTCATACTATTATTATGAAATACTTACCTACAAAGTTATTTTTGCAGTTGGTTAACTTAAAATCGAATTTATCTCAAAAAGGGTGCGCGATAAATATATACCTATTTTTTTCATCCCTTAGTTTCTTATAGGTATGGAGAGTAGGAAACCCCTCCCAAATATTTTTTTTCTTAATTTAACTACGCTCCTTTGACGTTTCACAACAGACTTGCGAAGTTTTATTTACAAAGTACCAGCAGTCTCCGAGTGACGAGAAGCGAAATTATAATGGTTCCGTTTTTGTCATTTCGCTACGGAACCCCAAAAACCGTTTAATATGAAAATAAGCAAAAAAATGTCATCCTAACTTTTAGCTCGAAAAACCAACTAAGCCCTAGTTTTTCTTAGTTTTAAAAAGAGCTTAGTTTTGCAAATAAAACTGGAAGGAATTTAGGAGAATTTATTGTACAATCCATCTGCGGTTAGGGTTGCCATACGTCCGGAATTTTCCGGACAAGTCCGGAAATATAGGTCTTTGTCCGGAATGCGGGGGGAATCATAAACCGTCCGGAATTTCCACAAATAAGTGAAGTGCATCATGTGCGCGGGCGAACGCGGGCGACAGAGAGGCGCTTCCCCCTCACCCCTCACCATTTCACCGCGCGGGTGTCAGATTTGGTTTGTTTATTCACTTGCACGATGCGTAACGATTTTAATATAAAATTGACAAGAAAGTCCGGAAATTTCATCAAATGTCAGGAATTTTCTCCGGATTTTTGATATTTTGATCTGGGAACCCTATCTGCGGTAGAATTACCTACTTATACTGAACTAACGACCCGTCCCTGCTTCGCTCGGGTTAACCATATAATATAGGTACCGGCACTAATCATGATCACAGATCGCGCATGCACATTTTCGGCCCAATAGACAATTGACAATACGTTTTTTTTTTATATTATAGGAGGCAAACGAGCAGACGGATCATGTGATGGTAAGTGATTACCGCCGCCCATGGACACTCGCAACACCAGATGAGTCACAAGTGCGTTGCCGGCCTTTAAAAAACTGCTCTTGCCTTGGGAATTGTTTTGCCCCCCCCCCCACAACAATGGATTTATTAACTGCGCCATCATGGGGGGGGGGGGGGTTGGGCCTCCAGTACCCTCACTCACTCGGCGAAACACGACGCAAGCGTCGTTTCACGCCGGCTTTCTGTGAGGCCGTGGCTTTCACTCCGGTCGAGCCGGCCCATTCGTGCCGAAACATGGCTCTCCCACGGTAAAAATAGTAATAAAAATAGTAACGTAATAGAGAATGGTCCAATTAGACGACGAGCATCGTCTGACGAACCAATTGCGTGCAGCCTCGGCGCCCCCCGTCTTCTTCATTCCGCCACAGAGACCGAAAAATCAGCTAATGTTCAGGTGACGTATGTGCTCATGACTGGTGCCGCTAGTTATACCTACCCGGCAGTAGGTACACATGAATTTGGAAAAACAGATAATCGGCTAGCCTCAGCTTTGTAGAGCGTCGTATCCGTCACTCATACCTGTGTGACGTTTTGTCGCTGACTTGTTCATTAGATACCGGACTGTTAGTGCTTCGTGCGACAGAGATGACGCTCTACAAAGCCGAAGCTAGCCGATTATCTTCTAAAGTTCGATATGTAATATTTACAGCGAAGCCAACCCTTGTCGCGGAGTGCCTCCCTCCCTCTGTCCTCTCAGCCTCGGCTAGCTATGAGAGGGAGCCTCCACAGACACACATCTTGATAAAATAAAACAGCAGGATTGGGAGAGTTGGAATTGTGATGTAGATGGTTTATTAGCACTTAATAACTGTACACAGAAGTTACAACAATAACTGATAAAAAAGACTCTTAACTGATAGTATTGCACACTTGTTATAAATTATAATTTGTAGGTAATAAATAATAGTACAGCGGTACAGCGGTCCACAAGTGATGTCGTTGGAGAACAGACAAAGAATGACGAAACAATGAAATAAATGCATAAAAATATGAGATGTTCTAATTTTGAAATTTGAACTTCAAATCTGGAAGAATGGAGTGGATGAAGTGGCCAGTAATGGAAGATTGCCAGCACTAAATGATGAATGATGACTCCGTCACACCCTTTAAATAAATGTTTATGTTATGTTGAAATAAATGTTTTGATTTTCAAGTGCGAGTACGACTTGCGATCCTTATAGGACCACTTTGCCGTCTGACCGAAGACCCATAACGGGTGGAGCCACCTGCTCATAGATGGCGCCACTGGAAGTATGCAGTAGCGCCATCTATGATCAAGATATGATATATATTATCTACTATGATGTACCTCATATTTCTAGTGGAGTATTTTATTTTTTTAATACTCCGATTGCCGGAATAGATAAACTATCCACACATAAGTATAATATTAAGTGTATGAAACCCTCAGACCACGAGTCCGACTCGCACTTGTTCGGTTTTTCTTTAAGCCTGCAATACATGTTGGCCGAGCTTAGACCAACGCGAGCCTAGACAAATTGACACAAGGCAAGCGATACTGTCTAGACGTTCGGCGAGTTTGACGTCAACCGCATAATAGCGCGCGGACAAACATGTGAACACTATTGTACGAGCGCGCGCGAGCGCCTTTGATTTGTGCACAAAAACTGACATCGCTCCGAAGTGAGGCAAGTGATCGACTACAAGTTGTGGCAAGCTACGTCAAATGAGGTCTATACACGTTGGCGCTTGTCTATACTCAACCAACTGGGCAAGTGACACCGAGCGATAGCAAGACAAGGCAAATATACCGTCTACATGTTGGTATTGGCCTTCACTCGACAACGCTCGGCCAACATGTATTGCAGGCTTTAAAGGTAGGCCGCATATCATTAATATTTACATCCCATACAATGATATGGTTCTTATAAAATTCCATCCAATTTTTCATCCGTCCTCACACATCCCAAAGGAAAAAACTTATTACATTTTGTAGATGCTCTACATTCGATAGAGGTGACTCTACGCACTCTACTAGATGAGTTATCGATGCTAGAGATGGGAAATAACGAAATGTTTTTAATAAAATTATATTTTCTCACGTTTGTGATCCCTAGAGGTGCGTTTGTCGTTTTTAGGGTTCCGTACCCAAAGGGTAAAAACGAAACCCTGTTACTGAGACTTCGCTGTCCGTCTGTCTGTCTGTCTGTGTGTCTCCAGGCTGTATCTTATGAACCGTGATAGCTAGACAGTTGAAATTTTCACAGATGATGTATGTCTGTTGCTTCTATAACAACAAGTACTAAAAACAGAATAAAATCAATATTTAAGGGGGCTCCCGTACAACAAACGAGATTTTGCTCGGTTTTGCTTGATATTGATAACGATGATATTTAATTATATATTCACTTTAAAAACAAATAATTAAATTAAAATAAAACAAATATCAAAAAAGCAGTGATAGCCTAGTGGTTTAACCATGTGCCTCCCACGGCGAATGGTTCGAGTTCGATCCCGAGGCACGCACCGCTGACTTTTCGAAGTAATGTGCGTATTAGAAATTAATTATCACTTGCTTTAACGGTGAAGGAAAACATCGTGAGGAAACCGGCATGTCCTAGAACCAAAAATTCGAAGACATGTGACGTCCACCAACCCGCACTGGGCCCGCGTGGTGGACTACGGCCCACTCCCTCTCACAGAGGAGGCCTGTGTCCCAGCAGTGGGAACATTATAGGCCGATTATGCATATGCTAAAACAAATATTTAAGGGGGGCTCCCATACAACAGACATGATATTTTTGCCGTTTTTATAGATAATGGTACGAAACCCTTCGTGCGCGAGTCCGACTCGCACTTGGCCGGTATTTTTCGCGATATTATCAAACGTGTGTTGGGGCCTTTAACCTGTAATATGGACCACGGGACGAGCCGTTGCGCTCGCTACGCGCCCGTCGCAAACTCGCTACAAAAACGCTCAGTGGAAATACGCTCCCAATTCGCCAGTGTGACAACACCCTCAGAACATAAGCCGTATGTGACATTGTGACACAGAGACGCGGCGCTCGTAACGTCTGGCAGTAGAGACAGTCACATGCTGAATAATATATGCAGCCTACGAAGTAATATTAGTAATGACGACTGGGATACAGGGAGTATAGCTTTGTATTCGTCTTGTAAAAACCAACTTCAGAAATTATAATTATATATTATGAAAGGAAAACCATGAAAATAATCCGGACTTATAAGATTTTAGTCGGTTCGATTCCCGGGTGTGGCAAGCGAAATTTGAAAATCTTTGAATGCAGTTCTCTTTATATTCAAAAATAAAGGAATGTTTTCTTTGAGTAAAATTTTCTATCTACAGTATTAAGAGTACAGCTTTCCCTTCAGGTGGCATTACAAAATTCCACCCTGTATACCGCGACATTTATGCCATTATTTTGACACTCGCAATTTTTTTAGGGTTCCGTACCTCAAAAGCAAAGACGGAACCCTTATAGGATCACTTTGTTGTGTGTCTGTCATGACCATGAGTGGAGCCATCTGCTCGTAGATGGCGCCACTAGAAGTATACAGTATAGCGCCATCTATAATCAAGATATGATATATCTACTAGATGGCGCTATTGCATATTTTGGAACCCTTAGGGCTTGACTTGCACTTGTCCGGTTTATATTTATTTACAAAAAAATTGCGTCAGACCGCCATCTCGCCTGATGTTAAGCGATGATGCGGTCTACGATGGAGCACGCGTGCCTAGAAGAAACCGATTCACTCGCGACTTGAAGACACCCAGATTGTAACTGTCGGGGAACACTCCGGCAGCGCATTCCACTGTTTGCCGAGAATTTCCCGAAAATGTCTGAATCTATTGGATTGATTCAAAAACTTGTACTAAGTAGTTGAATCCATGGTTCATGTAAATGTGTTTGTTAGGTTAGCAAGAAACTTCATGTTTCATTCATATTGTACCCGATAGATACGGCTTCTGACTTCAAGTAGACTTTGGAAGTCAAGAAGCTTGGAATCGAAGTCAAGACTGTTTGCATTATCATAATTGTACGTGTCAAATCCATACTTCCATACCTCAGATCATAGAAACAAGGAGATATGCCATCATAGCAAATTAGTACCGGAACAACTGATGCCACTTTTAGTACATTTTTAGACACAATTACGCGCATAATTAAGCGCTCCTTGTCAATAAAAAGATCTCCCACGCATTAAACATTCCGCACACCCTCAATCTAACACTGTTAATCGTCACTCAACACTAGCACTAAACTAAAACACTGTATTTATACCATCGATCGTGTTCGGTTCGTCGCCAGCGCGTACGTTTTTAATATGAGCAATTTGCTCAAGATCAGGATCAAGCTCGATAGCGCCTTGGCACATCTCCCTTGTTTCTATGATCTGAGTTCCATACTAATATCATAAAGTTGAAGAATTTGTTTGTTTGAACGCGCTAATCTCTGGAACTACCAGTCGGATTCGAAAAAATCTTTTTGTATATGATAGCCAGATTCATGAGGAATAGTATAGACTATTTAACATTACGCTATGACCCTTGGGAGCCGAGCAGAAGGTTAAACCGCGGGGCACAGCTAGTGCAATTATAAAATTGTAAAAAAGCCGTGTCTGTACATTGAAGATATTCCAGAAAAAAACAGTTGGAATATGGTACTGGGGGTCTACTCTCTAAGCACGAAATCCGTAGTTTCGGCCTTAGTTACGGGCGTTTCTTACTCCGTATCACCTACGGACTTAAAATTAGTTCGGGGCCCGAACTAAGAATAAATGATAGCACGATTTGACAGTCCCTACTCTCGATGTGTTTTTATCCGCCCGAAAAATTGAATTTGACACTTGTTTTGACGGAATCTTATGTCTATTGTACTTTCGGACGGGCCCGTATCTTCGTTGACGGACTTACAGAGTAGACCCCCTGAGACGTAACCATACCCAAAAAGATTTTGAATTTTTGTCTATTTGTCCGCGCATCACACAAAAAGTAGTACCTACTGAATTAATTTTGATGCTCTTTTACAAAATGCTGTACTGTACTACAACCTCAGATCATAGAAACAAGGAGATGTGCCAAGGCGCTATCGAGCTTGATGCCTGATCTTGAGCAAATTGCTCATATTAAAAACGTACGCGCTGGCGACGAACCGAACACGATCGATGGTATAAATACAGTATTTATTATTTATTTATTTAATATATAATAATATAATAATAATAATATCGCAGTTTAAATATGGACGTTACTATACTAATGCAGAAAATTTTGTAATGCTAATTTAATAATTAGGAAAGTAGGTACCTATGTATACATGTTACGGCAGTGTACTAAGTAGATATTTTTTAAGTTTTTTCTTAAATATATTTTTTGTTTTTTCTTCCATGATTCCGTCGGGTAAATTGTTAAGTAAATATGGGATACGCTTTTGTAATGTACGGTCTCCATAGACATTATTAACCCTCGGTACTAGTGTTTTAGTTAGTGCTAGTGTTGAGTGACGATTAACAGTGTTAGATTGAGGGTGTGCGGAATATTCAATGCGTGGGAGATCTTTTTATTCACAAGGAGCGCTTAATTATGCGCGTAATTGTGTCGAAAAATGTACTAAAAGTGGCATCAGTTGTTCCCGTACTAATGTGCTATGATGGCATATCTTCTTGTTTCTATGATCCGAGACTACAACTATTTTGTCGTCATTGTTTTTTTGTAAACACCAATTCGTTTGCTAGCGTGTACCTGTATTTGTTTACTGCTAGCATTCCCGCTGTATTTGATATTTAAATAAAACACGAGCGAAACTGCGGGTCGTTATAGTGAATAAATATTATGTATGTATCAGTGGCGCAGGGTCTGTTTTTGTAAGGGAAGCCGGAGCTACAAATGCTTACCTCGCCACGAAAAGCTAATTAATAAAAGTAGGAAATACCTACTGCTTGTGCTATTTTTCAAAGGGAAGCCGGTAGGAATCGTATTGTAGGGACTCTTCGCCACTGGTATGTATACAGCCATATTATGTACGTGGCCGAGGATCGAGTTAAATGGCGTGCAATTGGAGAGGCCTATGTCCAGCCGTGGACTATTATAGGCTAATGATGATGATGTATACAGTAGGTATGTGTTTTGAATTTAAAACTGTTGTACTGTGACGCTAATATCCCTAAAAGGGATAGGCAGACATGTATATATTGGACACACACAATTAAGCAACAACAGTGTTAAGTCCCATAAGGTAAGCCTAATTCCGGACACAGTTCCTAATACCGGCCGCTACTGGAAATTTGATTGCAGCAGTGTTTAGTATAGTATTATATGAGAGTTCCTAATTCCGGCCACAATTCCTAATTACAGCCAAAACCGAGAATATATTAAAGATCAGTATTCAGTCAGAATTTACGGCTCAATTATAGGTAGATGCTGCGCTTCGACCCGAAAAAAAATTCTATATTCAAATTTTCCAACAGATAGCATTGCCGCTTTGACTGTTTATATTTTAATTTTTTTTTTATCAGTAAACGCAAGATATAATTCTAGAGTGAGCCACGGTTTATTTAAATTCTTCTCCAAATAGGTACAGATAGCATAAAATTATGATGACTCTGCAAGCTACCTCAATAACACAAGAGGGTTTATAATATTTATAGACTCAAAATTCAAGGAACACTTTACATACAAATGTTATACCGCTCTCTAAAATATTGTAAGAAGGTCTATTTCCGGCAGGACGGTAATAGGCGAGAGAGTTGCTGTTAAAAGGTAAACATGTATTTTGTAAATTTTCAGTGGCATTTTACAATTTTACAATCACTTGAAAATTGCCCAAAATTTTACAATCACTTGAAAAGTAAGGCTTGCAGAAAATAAAGGACATTGGCAGTTTTGGGCTTGATATGGTACAGTAATAAAAGCTTAACCAAAAATAACAATATATTTTAATTGTTCTTTGCCTAATTTATCTTAGAGATTAAGAATTGAAATCAAAAATCGAAATAAATAAGAAATAAAATTATTATGCCGTTGACATTTTGAAAAAACCAATATTACAAAAACGGGTGCATGCTGGCTGGCGCGTGCCTCCACAGAATATTATGTCGACAGCAACTAAAACCTTTGAATTGAGAACTCATTAGTCGCGCTGTACTTCATTGGATCATTCACATACTTAGCCTTACCATACTTAACCTCACTGTCACAAATGCGATAGTTTCTCTTTAATCCAGTTACGTACAAAAACAAATAAAATATGAATTTAAATACTCTTGAAATACTCGATCACACCAAACTAATTTCATATCTGTACCGACTTACACAATCTGAAGCCCAGCGTTCTATGGGCGTCTGCCGTGTCCTTTGCGAAGTACTTAATAAGGTTTTCTTTTTGTAATATAGAATGGCATAATCACAATATGGCGCAAGATTATTCCTATCTTGTTTAGATAGCATTGTATCTCATTTTTAACCGACTTCAAAAAAGGAGGTTCTGTATTCGTCCCGTATGTATGTATATTTGTATGTGCGCGATTTTCTCAAAAACTACTGATTCGATTTGGATGGGGTTTTCACTAACGTAATCTACATACTTTGAGGAAGGTTAGTATATAATACATTAGGTAATCCTTCCTATGTACAAAGTTATATGCATAAATGTACTCACTACGTAGAAGATTTACTGTTGAACGAAGTCGTCAAAGTAATCTAACGCGAGATCAAGAACTAAAAAGGGAAAAATAAAAAACTTTTTTAACAAAAAATAACCGACTTCAAAAAGCCACTACAAAGAATATAATCATTTTGGTTTCGGAAGTCGGTGGCAAAAAAAGCAAACAAAAACCAAAGCCACCGACTTCCGAAACCAAAATTATTATATTCTTTGTAGTGGCTTTTTGAAGTCGGTTATTTTTTGTTAAAAAAGTTTTATTGTATAGAATAGAAGAAAACCAATTCAGATTTCAATACACTGTGTCACAAAAACTTTTTCAAATACCTTCAAAAACATGAAAAAACACTTAGAAACATACTCAAATACCCTCCATTTAAAACCGTTATCTTTGGGTCAAACTTTTTGTTCAGAATGATATCTTTATCTTTTTAAAAATATATCTTTTATCTTTCGCTGGAGGGAAAATTGTCACATTAAAAAGTTTTTCTGTTTCGGTCCAGGGCGGGCGATGGAGTGAGCATAGGGTTGGCACGAGAAATATGTTTATTAGGTCAATGGATAAGTACCTACTTACCTACTTTTTACCCGACTGCGCCAGAAGGAGGGTTATGTTTTTCGAGTATGTATGTATGTATATTTCTTTGGCACGCTCTGTAGCCTAAACGGCTTGATGGATTTTAGCTTGAGAGGTGTCGTTAGATTCGTCTTAATTGTGAAAGTGACACTGGATATATCAAATTTATAAAAAATTAGAATGTCCGATTTTTGGCGTCTTCCAAAAGTTTGATTTCCTCAAAACCTATCGAGTCGGGTATCAAAATGAAGGGCTCGAAAAGCCGATTACGAAAACATATATGTATAAATACATTAAAAACTAAAACGCGAAAAATAAAAATAGTATAAATTAAAAATTTTAAAAACCCGACTGCCAAAAAAAACAACTAAAAAGTTCAAAACAAGAGCACTTTTCAAGCAGTCTGATGCAGTTGGTGGCATAAAATCTAAGATTTAACACAAATAATTGCCACCAACTGCACCAGACTGCTTGAAAAGTGCTCTTGTTTTGAACTTTTTAGTTGTTTTTTTTTACATTGTTTCGGTGTTTCTTCTCAAAGGTGATCAATTGGTCATATAGAAAACACTGATCTTATCTAGCTTAAAACAATTTATCTTGATGTCATTTTATGCAGAAATAAATAAAAGTTTTATTTAAAAAACAAAACCAAATTTTAAAGTACCATTTCTGTGACTATTATCAGGGACCACCAACTTGCCATTTACATCTATACCTTTAAACTCGATACAAATAAATAAAATATAAGTATCTCTTTGTAATATCAAAATAACAGCTTTTTACTAAATTCATAAAGTATATTAAACGGTATTTAATCAAAAAACTATTATTTAAAATGAAAAATGATAAAAGAAACCTAAAGATGATTTTAAAATACCTATTCAACGACACCCCAGTTGACATAGTTCATCAACTTTTTTTTTTTCATTTTACAATATGGCGTCTGGTTGTCGCTGTGGTGAATTTTGATTACTGTTATGTCTTTAGTGACACTCGCAAGGTTAAGACGAATCGATTGACGTAAGAATTATCAAAATCGGCCTACGCATTTGGTCTCTAGAACGCCACATAGAAACAAACATACATACATACATACATACATACATACATACATACATACATACATACATACATACATACATACATAGACTGATACACATTACCCTCCTTTGCGTCGCGCAGTCGGGTAAAAAACGGCTCGACCGATTTTGACGGGACTTTCACTAGCAGTTAGCTGATGTTATAAGGAGTAACTTAGACTTGTATTCCACACAAAAAGAAATATTATATAAGACTCTATGATCACTTGAATTTGTTATCCGAATTCTACGAGGACGAAGTCGCACGGTTCAGCTTGTAAAGTAATATAATAAAAACAATCCATGCGCGCCAGCCCTATTCAGTATGAAAATAAGTTATAGACTCGATGCATTTGAAGTGAAGTAGTCTTTGTATTTTTTTATTCTGCGGCGGACGCGAGAGTGGTTCATGTTAGCTTTTTAAATAAACCATGAACCATAAAATAATAAACATGAATAAACCATCTCTTATAACGTACCTAAATCTAAACTAAAATGAACAAGCTGAAGTTTTTTGGTTTGTTTGTTTAAACGCGCCAATCTCTGGAACTACCAGTGGGATCCGAAAAAATATTTTTGTATATGATAGCCAGATTCATGAGGAATTGTATAGGCAAGAACATATAATATAACATCACGCTACGACCCTTAGGAGCCGAGCAACGGGGCGAAACTGAAGGGCACAGCTAGTTTATTGTAAAGGTGGCTTCCGAAAGTCAGTGATTTTACGGCTAATCCGTAAACTCACTGACTTTGGGAAGTAGGCACGCCTGTTGTAACCTCAGATCAGTTCCGTCTTTACCGACCCCAAAATACTGAAACACAGTGGCTAGGTACGTATTTAAAAAAAAAAATAGTGCGAGGCATCTCGCGCACCGAGGATTCCGTATCGGTTTTGGACGTATAAAGTGAAAAAAACCGGACCGCATAAGTTAGTTTGTGAAGGAATTTTGATGATTTTGAAAAAACAGTACTAGTTAGGAACATCGTTTTGTTTTTGGTGCCATATTTGAGTCAATTCCTATCAGCTCTAATTATTTCAGATTTTTCGCTCCGCAAACTTCGGGGAATGGTTTTTTCAGACATTTTTCATCATATGTCGGAAACTGTGAGACATTATAAAATAAAATGAAAATATATTTTGAAATGTGCAAATCAAGCCGCTTCATTTGACCTAGTAACCCCACTTTAAAATTTCGGACCCCCACTCCGGCCCCTTTTGCAATGAAAATAAAAATATTTGTTGACTTTTTTAATTTGCAATAAAGTTGGGCAAGCATAGAATGTTTATCGAAGCAATCAATCAAATAAAACAAATAACTCGATCAATCAATCGCTTGACGCACAGATTAGTTCATTACGGAGACTTAGGGCGGGTTGCTTCAAACCATCTGTATTCGTAAGTCAGTACGTAATCGTTAAGTCAGTATGAAATTGTCGTACAAGCCGCCATATTTGACGGTTACAGATACGTAACTGTAAGATGAAACATGGCCCTAATGTATCATGTTACTTATTGTTTAACAAACAATTGTTTTTTTATTTATTTTATAATAGGCTTGCGTTTGACCGCCATCTCGCCTGATGCGGACCACGATGGAGCACGCTTGCCTAGAAGAAACCGATTCACTCACGACTTGAACACACCCAGATTGTAACTATCAGGGAACACTCCGACTACGCATTCCACTGTTTGGCGGTTTTCACAATGAAAGTAGAATCAAAGCGCTTCGTTCGGGTTTTTGGTATATCAACCATGAACCGATGGCGCTTTTTCTGCTTATTCTTCTTTACCTACCTATACCTCATAATAGGCAGTAATATAGACATAGTATAAATAGACAAGTAAGGCACACCGGGGTAGAGGTAGGGTACACCGGGATAGAGGTAGGGCACACCGGGATAGAGCCGATAGAGGTAAGGCACACCGGGATTTTTACGCGAACGGAGTCGCGGGCTTACATCTAGTCCTGCATAAGACACTTAACCACACACCGTAAAATAAGTAAAAAACACTTTTATGGTTACAATAACGTTAAAAAATGTTTAAATTGTAACCCGTTGCAGCGCATAACGGTTGCGAGCGATCATTATTTTAATTTTATTGCTGTGTAATGCGCTTCACTATTTTATGGCGCGCAGGAAAAATGCCAGCGGCCATAGTGATGGGCGGTTGTCGATATCGATAGTTTTGTTAAATTATATAACTACTAGCTTTCGCCCGCGGCTTCGCCCGCGTTTTTGGGATAAAAAGTAGTCTATGTGTTATTCTGATGTATAAGCTATATTACTTTCAAGTTTCATCAAAATCCGTTCTGTAGTTTTTGCGTGAAAGAGTAACAAACATCCATCCATACATCTATATATCCTCACAAACTTTCACGTTTATAATATTAATAGGATAGTATGCCTCTAACTAAATTTAAAAGAAATCGGATTATTTACCCGCCTTCCCTATTACGAGCTTCATTTTCACTTAGCGTTTTCTCAGACTTTTTTTGTTTTTGCTCAGCTTCTAGTCTTCTAGCGTGATATTAAATAGCCTATGCATAATCGGCCTATAATGTTCCCACTGCTGGGCACAGGCCTCCTCTGTGAGAGGGAGTGGGCCGTAGTCCACCACGCGGGCCCAGTGCGGGTTGGTGGACGTCACATGTCTTCGAATTTTTGGTTCTAGGACATGCCGGTTTCCTCACGATGTTTTCCTTCACCGTTAAAGCAAGTGATAATTAATTTCTAATACGCACATGACTTCGAAAAGTCAGCGGTGCGTGCCTCGGGATCGAACTCGAACCATTCACCGTGGGAGGCACATGGTTAATCCACTAGGCTATCACTGCAATCGCAGTACAAATAGCCTATACAATTTCTTATTAATCTAGCTATCATATACAAAAAAAAATCGAATTCGACTGATAGTTTCAGAGATTAGTGTGTTTTATACAAACATACAAACTTCAGCTTTATTATATTAGTTCAGTAGGTAGTTTATTTTGAACCCCTCAACGTAAAAATTTTGCGTAGGACAATATACAACTGTTTTAATTTTTTTTAACAAATTGCAAAATCTCAAAACAAAGTCGGTTTTTTTTTAAATACAGCATTACCGATATATCGACATTTGAAATCGCGTCGTCACATCACTAGCAGACCAGTGTCACCACACTGTCGCCACCGTCTATTACAAGTACTGCGCTATTTAAATAGTTGTAAATTTGTAATAAACATTTGTACCAATACCAAAATAAAGTTATTTTAAAAGCGCTCTGAAATTCAGAAGTCAATTCTACAATTCTACAATCCTATTAATATTATAAACGCGAAAGTTTATGAGGATGTATGTATGGATGTTTGTTACTCTTTCACGCAAAAACTACTGAACGGATTTTGATGAAACTGTGCAGTAATATAGCTTATTTATCAGAATAACACATAGGCTAATTTTTATTCCGAAAACGCGGGTGAAATCGCAAGCGAAAGCTGTCCCAGCAGTGGGAACATTATAGGCCGATTATGCTATGCTTATGCACTTACATTTAGCTCCAATAGTCGCTTTGCTAGCATGTACGCTCAATAATGTATTAAATAACTTTATATACCATGTTTTACGCAAATAAATATTATTTCTATTTCTATTTCTATTTCTATTTCTATTTCTATTTCTATTTCTATTTCTATTTCTATTTCTATTTCTATTTCTATTTCTATTTCTATTTCTATTTCTATTTCTATTTCTATTTCTATTTCTATTTCTATTTCTATTTCTATTTCTATTTCTATTTCTATTTCTATTTCTATTTCTATTTCTATTTCTATTTCTATTTCTATTTCTATTTCTATTTCTATTTCTATTTCTATTTCTATTTCTATTTCTATTTCTATTTCTATTTCTATTTCTATTTCTATTTCTATTTCTATTTCTATTTCTATTTCTATTTCTATTTCTATTTCTATTTCTATTTCTATTTCTATTTCTATTTCTATTTCTATTTCTATTTCTATTTCTATTTCTATTTCTATTTCTATTTCTATTTCTATTTCTATTTCTATTTCTATTTCTATTTCTATTTCTATTTCTATTTCTATTTCTATTTCTATTTCTATTTCTATTTCTATTTCTATTTCTATTTCTATTTCTATTTCTATTTCTATTTCTATTTCTATTTCTATTTCTATTTCTATTTCTATTTCTATTTCTATTTCTACCTACAGTATGAAGCACTACAACTAAATTCTTTCCCGTATCAAAGGCACTATTATTCGCCAGCATTTCGATGCGCGCGTGACTTTCAATCCAATATCGAGTTTAGAAATTTTTTAGCTATGTGCCGCTTCCATTTAGGCTGGAGGCACACTAATGCAATCAAAGCGACGAGTATTTATACTATATCACATAATGAACTTTATCTATAAAAGTAAGCCCTCATTAACACGACGACGATTAGTTTTGAGGGTTCCGTACCTCAAAAAGAAAAACGACTTTGTTGTCCGCCTCAAAAGGAAAAACGGAACCCTTATAGGATCACTTTGTTGTCCGTCGTCAGTCACCGGACCATAAGTGAAGCCATGTCCTCATAGATGTCGCCACTAGAAGTATGCGGTAGCGCCATCTATGATCATTTAGCGGAACCCTTAGGGCGCGAGGCATACTCGCACTTGTCCGTTTTTTTTGACAAATCGACTTTTTTCACTATGCGTTTTTTGTTTTGATGGCTTTCTAATTAAATGCCCATGTTGACAATATTACAAAGCTGAACAGTTTGTTTGTTTGTACCAGGGTCCGATTAATCGGGTTAAAAGGTTACTGGCTAAATCTCTAACCCATATATTTGTAAGAAGAAAGAAAGAAAAAACATTTGGTTAATCTTAATGCAGGGTAGCCGGTTAACCCTTTAATATGGATACCGTTACCGGTTAATATTGCAGATTAACCCGAAAAAAATAGAACAAAAATGAAAAAAAAGGAATAAAAATGAATTCTATGCGTGAACCGGTTATCATTAGGCTGATTAACCCAGAATACGGGTTAACCTTTATGCAAGGTTTATCACCTAACCCAAAAAAAATAACCCGGGTTAACCCCTATACGGGTGACCTTTCGGTCCCTGGTTTGTACGCGCTAATTTCTGGAACTACCAGTGGGATTTGAAAAATTCTTTTTGTATGTGATAGCCAGATTTATGAGAAAAAGTATAAGTTATGTAACATCACACTATGACCCTTAAGAGACGTGCAATTGGGGTGAAACTGAAAAAAATAATCTGTTTCTTAGGGTTCCGTACTCAAAAGAAAAAACGGAACCCTTATAGGATCACTTTGTTTTCTGTCTGTCATGACCATGAGTGGAGCTGTCTGCTCATAGATGGCGCCACTATATGTATGCAGTAACGCCATCTATATTATGATCAAGATATGATATATCTACTATGATATAATAGCGGCATAGATGGCGCTATTGCATATTTCGGAACCCTCAGGGCGCGAGTCGTACTCGCACTTGTCCGGATTTTTCCCTGTTTCCGTCACATCTTAATATCATTCTCCTATAAGTCCGTTCGGTGTCTCATTTCCCTGTAATAAAAGCTGGGAATTTATGTAGATCGTGAAACTCGGGTTGGCACTACATAAAACATTTTATACATCCTTGATTTTCTGAAGCAAACACATTTATCTGATTCGACTCTGCGCACCGAATAATTATCTCCGTAGCAGAAAACATTGGCCGCTAGACGTGCCTTCATGTCGGACTGCAGCCCGTGCTGCATCTCCCATACCGCGCGTATTGACCGCACTAAATAAGCTCGTGGAAGCCAACCCGGACTGCGATCTATTCTATAATAAATTCGCCAATTTAATGGTTATATGCCTACTTTTTTTGGAAAATAATAAGATTTGAATAATTTCTATTATCAGTCTATGTTTGTAATTATTATAATTTTATACTTTGATTTATGTAATTGGTGTGTATATGCCGTGTAAATCAATAAAATAAATAAAATAAAATAAATAAAATATCTATTCTGTACCGACACGCCACGTGATATCACCGCGAGGAACAATTTCACCGTGACCTCAGATCATAGAAACAAGGGAGATGTGCCAAGGCGCTACTTAAATTGACGCTTTGATACGGTCACATTGACCGTATATAAAATGTACACGCTGGCGACGAACCGAACACGATCGATGATATAAATACAGTGTTTTAGTTTAGTGCTAGTGCTGAGTGACGATTAACAGTGTTAGATTGAGGGTGTGTGAAATGTTTAATGCATGGGAGATCTTTATATTCACGAGGGGCGCATGTAATTGTGTTGAAAAATGTACTAAAATTGGCGACAGTAAGTTGTTCCCGTACTAATTTGCTATGATGGCATATCTCCTTGTTTCTGATCTGAGACCGTGAGTCCGTGACACTCTCCCTCGAACGTTCGCAAACAAATTGGCAGATCTCGAGGTGATTATCACGGGTACAGAATACGTTTCGAACAAGTTGCATTTACCGTTTCAAAGTCAAAGTCAAAGCATTTATATAATTAGACCAATTACAGGTACTTTTGAATTGTCAAGGAGTCTGTCAGTTAGTCATAATGATGAAGCTAGATGCCCGTTCCAAAGCGTAGATTCCTATGGAGAAGAACGGGCAAGAAACTCCATGGTTACTCTTTTAAATCAAATGATTACAATATCATGGTTACCTACATTGCTTTTGTCGGAAATAACACAAATATGAGAGAACAATGTAAAAGTCTAGAATAATAGTAAACACAACTCCAAATATTGGCCATAGCAGTCCAGAGATGACCAGTCCCAACAGACGGCGCCCGTTCACGAACATGAAAATGTTTGGGAAATGGAGGGACGTAGTGGAATGCCCCTCCATTGAAAAGGGAGGATCCTCCTACCAGACCAGGTGTTATGGTCCGGCGGGCCACTGCCCCCGACAGTTGATGTCGGGTTTCTGTATATATGCTAATCGCTGTGAAAACTCTGCTTGCGCGATGTAGGATTCAGCCAATAGTCGTCATGTAGTGACAGCTGTGTAGGTAGTCTTCGCTGTTGTCGGCAGATGTCGCTACAATCGTGATGGTCAACTGTGTGGGTGTCATCGTCTTGAAACGTTGAGGTTAGTCAAAATACTGATATTTTGTTATATTTGTGCGCGAAAAGTCACGATATAATTAAAAAACATAATGTGCAACTCTCGAAAGTTTAAAAACTACAAAAAACTCTTTAGGTTTATTATATTCTTAGTAAGTATAGATTTTAAGTTCCAAAATAATCACCGACTTATATCGTTCACCGTACCGAGAAAATATCTAAGAGAATATTAAAGTCAAACTCTCAGTTAAACCGTTAGTTATTTAAAAGATCTTTTGTTAATTGTTCAGTGCTCTATAGAGCTCGGACTGACTAACTTTTGTGTTATTTCAGTCTTTAGAAATGACAAAGTTGTTATGCCGTAGCCGCTACGGTCCCGTAGCCGCTACGGTGCTACGGCGTAGCGAATGAGTCACGAAGGGCTTGAAAAACGATGTACCGTTTATCTTTGTTAATTTTATTACCACGTTTTTATTAACTCGCTTTTTTGTCTGTCTGTCTGTCTATCTGTCTATCTGTTCGGTACAATGGACGTCGGCAGTTTTGGGCTTGATATGGTACAGTAATAAAAGCTTAACCAAAAATAAAAATATATTTTAATTGTTCTTTGCCTAATTTATCTTAGAGATTAAGAATAGGAATCAAAAATTGAAATAAATAAGAAATAAAATGATTATGCCGATTACATTTTGAAAAAATCTGAAATTACGTAGTTATTAAAATTAGTGTTTATGTCACTCAAAATGGAAACATGTTTTTTTTCTATTTTGAGTGACATAAAACACACGAGATTATAGCAATATCGTGAATTAATTACTACTAACCTTCAATCAAATATCAATTTGCCACAGAATTTCAATCAAATATCAATTTGAACAGACAGACCTGTACAAGGATGCTAGTTAATAAAAACGTGGTAAAAAAAGCAAGCATTTTTTTTTTATTAGGGTTCCGTACCAAAATGGTAAAAAAGGAACCCATATGGTGCGACTTCGTCTGTCTGTCACACCTGCTTATTTCAGCAACTACTTATGCTATCGACTTGAAATTTGGAACAATTATAAAGAATGCTTGTTCAACTTTATTGCAAATGAAAAAAGTACAAAAATATTTTTATTTTCATTGCAAAAGGGGCCGGAGTGGGGGTCCGCAATTCCAAAGTGGGGTTACTAGGTCAAGTGACATATCATATGAAAGGGCTTGATCTGCACATTTCAAAATATATTTTTATTTTATTTTATGTCTCACAGTTTTTGACATATGATGAAAAATATCCAAAAAAATACCATTTCCCCCCCTTATCTCCGAAGTTTGCGGGCCGAAAAATCTAAAATAATTAGAGTTGATAGGAATTGACCCAAATATGGCACCAAAAATAAAACGATGTTCCTAACTAACAGTTTTTTCAAAATCATCAAAATTCCTTTACAAACTAACTTAGTTATGCGGTCCGGATTTTTTCCCTTTATACGTCCAAAAATGATACGGTACCCTCGGTGGGTGAGTACGACTCGCACTTGGCCGGTTTTTTTTTCTTTGCCCCACACTAGCATTTCTCCTGTAAAATCCCTCCATTAAAATCGGTTCGTAATCGGCGAAGATTATCAAGTAACAGGATACATTAATCACCCTTTCTTTTGACTTTGCCGAAGTCGGATAAAAAAATACAGACGAATTGTATACCACCTTCTTTTTGAAGTTGTTTAGAAATAGGAGCCATATCATTTTTTTTTTTTATACCACCTTCTTTTTGAAGTTGTTTAGAAATAGGAGCCATATCATTTTTTTTTTTATACCACCTTCTTTTTGAAGTTGTTTAGAAATAGGAGCCATATCATTTTTTTTTTTTATACCACCTTCTTTTTGAAGTTGTTTAGAAATAGGAGCCATATCATTTTTATTTTTTATACCACCTTCTTTTTGAAGTTGTTTAGAAATAGGAGCCATATCATTTTTTTTTTTTATACCACCTTCTTTTTGAAGTTGTTTAGAAATAGGAGCCATATCATTTTTTTTTTTTATACCACCTTCTTTTTGAAGTTGTTTAGAAATAGGAGCCATATCATTTTTTTTTTTTATACCACCTTCTTTTTGAAGTTGTTTAGAAATAGGAGCCATATCATTTTGTTGTCGTCTTAAAAAATTTTTTGAAGTTCAATCTATAGGATTAATTAACAACCTTAATATCATTGTGATATAGAAAATCGAAAAAAAATACACACATCAAAAGTGTCTAGGGATCAAGCATTTTTATGCGGATTTCTTGAGATTGAGATGTGGCTTTGTAATATGATTTTATAAATTTATATGGATCCTTTTTGGTGCATTTCATAATTTGAATCAGGAACTCTCAATCAAATTCGAGTAAAAGATGAAAATAAGCTGTCAATATTTTCCCTATAAAAACATACAACGCATTGAAGACATTATTAGTGCTACTGTTTCCCTACTACTGATTAAAACCAACGTTATTATGGAGCGGCGACGTCATTTAAGCAGGGAAGAAATGCTCAGAGCCGTGGGAATGATAGAAGCTGGTTCCCGGCAACGTACTGTAGCTTTAGCTCTGAATACAAGTCAGAGTGTTATCAGTCGACTTTGGACACGTTACCGAAGCACTGGTACCGTGGCTGAGCGCCATGGAGGACGGTATCGCTGCACCACACGGAGACAAGACCGATACATTCAAATCTTAACTCGAAGAGCTCCAACAATAACCGCCATGATGTTAGCCGTGAGGCTTCATCACTCTTCAGGGAACTTAATTAGCGACCAAACAGTCAGAAACCGCTTGCATGAAGTGAACCTTCATTCCCGAAGACCGCTACGGGTACCACCTATAGCAATGCACAATCGTAGGATTCGATATCAATGGGCTCTTGAACACAGAAATTGGGCAGAAGAACAATGGCGTTTCGTGTGCTTTTCTGATGAGTCTCGTTTTGGTATGAGACCGGATACAAGACGTATACGACACTGGAGAACCCCTGGACGCCAACAGCGATTAAAATCCTGCCAGGAAGTCCATCCTTATAGTGGTGGAACCATCATGGTATGGGCGGGTATTTGGATCGGCGGAAGAACTGAGTTGATTTGGATCAGAGGCAACCTCAACGCTCAAATTTATGCTGAGACGATTGTATCAGACGTCATCGTTCCTCTACAAGTGCAAATCGGTCCCTTATTTCAGTTAATGCATGATAATGCACGACCGCACACCGCAAGAGTTGTAAGACAGACTCTCGCCGCAGCTAACATCAATGTCCTGCCCTGGCCTGCTCAGTCGCCAGACTTGAACCCGATTGAGCATGCATGGGATATGCTACAGAGAAGAGCTCTGCCGAATATGGAGGGTATCCAGTCGCAAGAAGACCTTTTTTTGTTGTTGCAACGAACATGGGCGGCCATTCCACAGCGTGATTTGGATGAACTCATTTTGAGTATGCCAAACCGATGTTCTTGTGTTGTTAGTGTTCGCGGCAGAAACACGGATTATTAATTGTTTAAGTTACCCAATAAAATTTTAAAGAAAACTGTTATTTCAGTCTTTTTTTCGAACTTTAATGTTAGTGGTTCAAATGTCAAAAATCCCTTTATTAGGAAAATGGCAAATTTCTTTATTAATGCAAAGATGACTTGGTTTATCGTTACTGTGACAAACGAAAACACTTTATTTGATGAATCCTTAAAGAAAATTTTAATTAATATCAATCAGGAGAAAAGTTATTGCAAAAATATATGTTGATCCCTAGATACTTTTGATGTGTGTACTTTTTAAATATAAAATGTTATCTAAACAATATTATAGGATTCTATTATAGGTTTAGTAGTAATACCTACTAAACCTAGAATCCTATATTGTTTAGATAACATTTTACGCAGTATTATCAATGCTTTACCGAATAATACGATCATTTTATATTTCTTAAACTTAATCTGCAGTGATAGCCTAATGATTTAACCATGTGCCTCCCACGGCGAATGGTTCGAGTTCAATCCCGAGGCGCGCACCGCTGACTTTTTGAAGTCATGTGCGTATTAGAAATTAATTATCATTTGCTTTAACGGTGAAGGAAAACATCGTGAGGAAACCGGCATGCCTAAGAGTTCTCAATAAAGTTCTTGAAGGTGTGTGAAGTCCGCCAACCCGCACTTGGCCAGCGTGGTGGACTATGGCCTATCCCCTCTCATTCTGAGAGGAGGCCCGTGCCCAGCAGTGGGACAATTTATAAACAGGGCTAACATTTTTTTTTTTTTTAAACTTATCTACCATTAAAATAACTTTAAAAGAAAGTTAAAACCGCCTTCAAAAGATCAAAATAATTTTGTGTGAAACCGTTTCGGAAGTCGTTTTATTTTGATTTTTGCTTTCGGTTTGATTCGGCACCGACTTCCGAAACGGTTCTCCTCCTCCTTTTTTGAAGTCGGTTAAAAATCAATAACATTACAACATAAATCAAACAAACACACAACAATAATTAAAACTAAATATAATACATTCTAATAATATATTTTCAACCAATCCGCCATCTTTATTATCAGTCTAAAATAGCCTTACCTTTAAGATATTTGAACTCGGTTAAATAAAGAAAAAAGTGGACAAAAATAAATAATATCGGGACAGACAAACAGGTGGTTATGTATCGCGAGTTTAGCGGTGTGGTGCGACACGGCCGCTTCGGATCAAACGCGAGCGGGTACTGTACGGAGTTTTTGAGGTAGAAAGAGGTGTGGAGTTGCCAGTGTGAGGAATATTGGGAGTTATAGGGGTAACTTTTCACTGGAATGTTTCCATATTTATTTGTGTTATTTCTTGTGTACTATAAATAATATTCTATTCATCACTTTCGTGTTTAAGAGGCTAATACCTGGATTTAATGAAATACTTAAGGTGTGGTTAAACGGACAATTTTTTTGACAATTTTTTGCCGCCATTGTATAGCCGTGAGTTAAGATTATAGATCTTAACTCACGGCTATACAATGGCGGCAACTCAGTAGAACAATTGCCGCAATCTTGGAGTATAGCCCGGCGATATTGCAATGAAATTAAATGTACCATCATTTAATTTCACATTTCACAATAACTGCTGTACGATATAGATCTCAACTCACGGCTAGACAATTGCAGCAAGAAATTGTCAAAAAACTAGCCTGTTTAATAGCACCTTTACACATTGAACTTTAGAAAGAGATATCGGCTAGCTTCGGCTTTGTAGAGCGTCATCTCTGTCGCACGAAGCACTAACAGTCCGGTATCTAATAAACGTCACATAGGTATGAGTGACGGATACGACGCTCTACAAAGCCGAAGCTAGCCGATTATCTCTTTCTTAAACTCGATGTGTAATATTTACTGCCAGTTAATATGTAATATTTACTATTCTATTTACTGTCAAGCATCGCTGGTTTCCAGTTGGAAGGGTATGGCTGGTTTTAGTTACAAAATTAAAAATAAACTTTTCTGAAAATATTTCGAGGGAAAATATTTTTTTGCAGACAACAACACTACGGTTTTCGCGCGCTTGCGTCTTGCCATTTCATATTTCGAACTCCCTCTACATTTTTGTTACACAATTTTAAACCTTATACTGCAAAATATAGAGTCCATTGACTTTTGTACGAAACTAGCAGACAGCTGCTAGCTTTTAATAGGTTATATAACAAATATTCACTCACTGTAATTCTTTCTCTATTTGATTAATGATAGGGTTGAAAATACATTGATCAAAATTTTCAAACATGATTATAAGGACTAAAAATACAAACTTTTCTTTTACAAAATGCCACATTGCGAAATTAACTCTATCATTTTACATTTAAGGTCGAAGTCCTTTTGAAATTAGAGAGGTTTTTATGACGATTAAAGTAATCCTACTAATATTATTAATGCGACAGTTTGTGTGTATGTATGTTTGTACGCCGAAACGGCGAATTAATTCGTAAAAGTAATTGAACTTGGGATAAAGCACTAAAACGGAAAAATGTAATAACTTTTTTACAAAAAACCCGCCTTCAAAAACAAAAAATACACTGCAAACTAAATAATAATTTTAGTTTCAGAATTTAGTGTCAAAAAAAAGCAAACAAAGAGCAAAGCCACCGCACTTTCGAAACTAAAATTATTAGAATAGAATAAAGGTTTATTGTTTCCAGCCGGCCTAGCATGACCACGATAGAAACGGGTTTTGTCTACATAGAAATAGACAAAGTGACAGATTGTAGAAACATTTTTACGTTTTATTAATGAAACGGTAGAAATGTTTCTACAATCTGTCACTTTGTCTATTTCTATGTAGACAAAACCCGTTTCTATCGTGGTCATGCTAGGCCGGCAGCATTACAGCACTTATTATGTACCTAGGTAGACAAAATTACTATAATACGGGAAGCAAATGGTTCGGGCGTCAGCATATTGCTTTGATTCCCTAGTGGGTTGCCAAGCGCTGGTTTCCAGCCCGTACCTTTGACTCCTGTTTACAATAAAATAACAATTTTAAGCTATAGTAAATAACAAACTGTAGAAATGTGGACACGTCAATATATTTGAATTTGATAATGAATCGAAATATGGGAAAAGATAGGTCACTTATAAACTGTCTATAATAGTTTGGTGCAACTTTTTTGAGTATTAATTACTTTGTAGTTGTTTTTTGAAGTCGGTTGTTTTTTGTGAAAAGTTTTTTAATAAGTAGTGTCTCAAGTTTTCACTATCACTACACTTTTTAATCGCGTTATTAGGAATTGATTTTTGTTTTTCTTTTAATTTTATAAATAATAAGCTTAAAAATTTTTTTTCTTAGGTTTAATTAGGTACTTTAACCCTAAGCCTATACACTTGGCAACAATTCTATTAACAATTTCACTAACCCAGTCCACTATCATTGCCGATAATACGGTGCTCCCTAATATGAAGACGTATCACCGGCCTCTGTCGTCCGCTAGATAGGGAATGCCATAGATAATCTAAATTTATGGCACCCTACCTGTCGATAGCAGTATCTTGATGGCATTTTACCTAATATGGTGTACACAGTGGGCCAGGCTGGTGCCACGCCTGACTACCTTACGCATGTATAGGTACTAGTTAGAAATAAAGATTTATTATTTGTATTTTTTTCCTATAAATCTATATACTTATTAAAAGAATTTATAAAATCTATTACGAGTTCGTCCAGCCGTTCTGTCGAACCGATTTGCTGGTTTTTAGGGTTCCGTACCAAAATGGTAAAAAAGGAACCCTTATGGTGCGACTTCGTCTGTCTGTCACACCTGCTTATTTCAGCAACTACTTATGCTATCGACATGAAATTTGGAACAGTTATAAAGAATGCTTGTTCAACTTAATTGCAAATGAAAAAAGTTTAAAAATATTTTTATTTTCATTGCAAAAGGGGCCGGAGTGGGGGTCCAAAATTTTAAAGTAGGGTTACTAGGTCAAGTGACTTATCATATGAAAGGGCTTGATCTGCACATTGCAAAATATATTTTTACTTTATTTTATGTCTCACAGTTTTCGACATATGATGAAAAATGACCAAAAAAATACCATTATCTCCGAAGTTTGCGGGGCGAAAAATCGAAAATAATTTGAGTTGATAGGAATTGACCCAAATATGGCACCATAAAATAAAACGATGTTCCTAACTAGTACAGTTTTTTCAAAATCATCAAATTACGGAACCCTTGGTGCGCGAGTACGACTCGCACTTGGCCGGTTTTTTTTTTTAAATGAAAGGTATTTATGCACAGATTCATCATCAAGCATTGGGAATCACCTGTCACCCTTCTCAAGCTATACTAAAACGCGATTTCCTCCTAAATATTTCCGGTTTTAACTGAGGTACGCGGTTCGTTTTGGTCTAAGATCACTCACTAGAATAAGTTCTTTCATTTGATCTTATGCCCCGCTTAAATTGGTTGAGTTATAGGGGAGCTAGGTGTCTACAACCAACTCGACGTTCAATATTTTTTTTTTATTTTTTTATTTGTAAATATAGGCTTGCGCTTGACCGCCATCTCGCCTGATGTTAAGCGATGATGCGGTCTACGATGGAGCACGCTTGCCTAGAAGAAACCGATTCACTCGCGACTTGAACACACCCAGATTGTAACTGTCGGGGAACACCCACTCGGGCAGCGCATTCCACTGTTTGGCGGTTTTCACAATGAAAGTGGAATCAAAGCGCTTCGTTCGGGTGCGTTGAATATGCGTTTCAAATAGGTTACAATGTATCATATTATGATAGCGTTATTTTTGAATTAAACCTATTTATTATCAACACAATGTGCACGGGTCTGTCGCCTTAATGAAGTAAACAGTAAGTTGAACCCATCGCGGGACACGACGGATATGAGTTCGTGATGGATGGACAGCCGGATGAGAGGGGATGAATATGTGGGCGGCGGATAAACTATATGCCTGTCTCAGAAACTTATTACAGAGATTGGCGTGAAAATATCCCGGGTTCGATGCTCGTATGTGATATAGATATTTGAATTAGTTGAAAAAGAGTAACCGTGGAGTTTCTTATCCGTTCTTCTCCATAGGAATCTACGTTTTGCAAACTGACTGACAACTATTGCTTGACAATTTAAAAGTGCCTGTAAATGGTCTAATTAATATAAATGTTTTGACTTTGACTTTGAGATTTGTGTGTGTAAACCTCAGATCATAGAAACAAGGAGATATGGCATCATATCAAATTAGTACCGGAACAACTGATGCCACTTTTAGTACATTTTTCGACACAATTACGCGCATAATTAAGCGCTCCTTTTGAATAAAAAGATCTCCCACGCATTGAACATTCCGCACATCCTCAATCTAACACTGTTAATCGTCACTCAACACTAGCACTAAACTAAAACACTGTATTTATACCATCGATCGTGTTCGGTTCGTCGCCAGCGCGTACGTTTTTAATATGAGCAATTTGCTCAAGATCAGGCATCAAGCTCGATAGCGCCTTCGCACATCTCTCTTGTTTCTATGATCTGAGGGAACAACTGTCGCCACTTTTAGAACTTTTTTCGACACAATTACAAGCGCTCAGCTCTGAGCTCGCAAAGAATCAAATCAGCTGTTTTATACATTTTCTCGATTTATGTGAACACTAATGTATGGAACAGCTGATTTTTTGCGAATGCGCTGCCGGAGTGGGTGTTCCCCGACAGTTACAATCTGTGTCTTCAAGTCACGAGTGAATTAGCTTCCTCTAGGCAAGCGTGCTCCATCGTAGACCGCATCATCGCTTAACATCAGGCGAGATGGCGGTCAGACGCAAGCTTGTTATTATAAAGGGTAAAATTAAAACCAGTGCGGATATTTTAGGAGGTTTTAATTTTACCCTGTATAACTTGCTGTTCCCCGCGGTTTTACCCCCGTTGCTCGGCTCCTAAGGGTCGTAGCGTGATGTTTAACAGCCTATACTATTGCTCATGAATTTGGCTATCATATACAACAAGAATTTTACGAATCCGACCGGTAGTTCCAGAGATAGCGCGTACAAACAAACAAATTCTTGAGCTTTATTATTTATTCGTTTAGAAATAAAAAGAACATATTGATATGCAGCGGCATCTAATTAGACTAAAAGCTAGCTGCAGTTAAGGCGCTGATAACTGCCAACGACCTTGAGTGATTTGGGCGGTATTACTTGAGTGTTCTGCGCTGAGCTCAAGCAACGCGACATACGTCCACCGAGCAATACGACTCGCCTATCAAGGAGTGCGCTGTGCAGAATTAGACGTATTATTACTTTTTAGTATCTAAAATATAAAATTAAAAAAAGTAACAGGCAATATTATAGGTAGTAACATAGTCTTTTCACACAAAACAAATCATGAAAATATCTTAAGCGATTTAAAAGTAATTACGTTTTTATGTTTTGGGTAGACAGGAATTCATGAATTTATTTAATTAAGTATTTTACTATAATAGTTAAATATTCACAGGTACGATTGATGTATACCGGGTGTAAGGGAAACGCTTCCGAAAACGAAGACAGGTGATAGAGCTAGTGATTCTCGATACGATACCATAAAAAAATCGGGAAAAAAAATTACAATTTTACCAATTTTTTTTTGCATTTTTCGTACACTATGCTGTGAGAACAGGTAACTAAAACCAATAATTGCGATTAAATACATTTTTTTTTTCTTTGCAACATTAACACGCCATGTACTCGTAAATAATATCAGCTGACGCTCGCGCATAACCTCGAGTTCAAAGTACACGCGCTCGCCGACAGCCGCGCGGCCGACGACCCCAGCTCCGCGCGCGCTTTGTTGCTAGCGTGTCAGTGACCTCACGCTTTGTACGGTTTCCATTGCGTGTTTACGAAATCAGAAGTCTTGAAAATAATCAATTTAAAGCGAAAGGTTATTGGTATCCGTTTGCATTTAGGTTGTATATAATCTACGTTCTGGCTTCGGAAGCGTTCCCCTGCCACCCTGTATATGTTCTAGTTTAACATAAAAAAAAATGCACAACTAACCTGCATTATTTGACGGCGAAATAAGATTTAAAACTTGAGATTTACGGCCGTTACCATTTACCGTCGCCTTAAGGCCTCTGCCTACCCTTTCCAAAAATTTAAGCGTTATTTTTAGCGTTAAATTTAAGCACTCTTGACCCAGTAATGTACGCACAAACTAAATACAACACTTTGACTGCGCTACGGCGTAGCACCGCGCTACGAGTATGCTACGTTCGTAGCAGCTACGTAATTCTCGTTTGAAACCTGCCCGAGTTTCGTTCAAGCGAATTTCGTAACTTTTAACTACATAGTTTCGTTGTTGTTTTAGTTTCGTTTTAATGCGGCATTTTGGTTGTTATTGCTGTTTGTGTTGACAAAGGGAGTTGTTAATGTAGATTTATTATAATAACTAACTAGACTTTTGCCCGCGACTCCGTCCGCGTGGACTACAATGAAATGACCAGTTTAATTGACCTGCGTAGTGTAGGGTGGCTAGTACTACCAAG
This sequence comes from Thalpophila matura, assembly GCA_948465475.1. NCBI lineage: Eukaryota > Metazoa > Arthropoda > Insecta > Lepidoptera > Noctuidae > Thalpophila > Thalpophila matura. Next base: position 341,057 of record OX419206.1, on the reverse strand, counting down.
AGGTCAAGCTGTATCTCGGGTTTGTTCCACCGGAATTAGATGAAACGTAGCTTAGATTTTAAGTTAGACCCCAAGCTATCGAACTGTGAAAACCACATCAAAATCCGTTCAGTACTTTTTGCGTGATGCGAGCACAAACAGATGAACAGACAAAAATTTTAAAAAATCTTTTTGGGTATGGTTACGTCCCAGTACCCTATTTTTTATGGAATATATTCAATGTACAGACCCTTTCAATCGGCATCATAAAAATACAGGATGTAAATTTTTTCACATTTGGTCAGTTCGATTTCTAGATGAAGCAAGTAACTTTTTAAAAAACTTTGAATGCAGTATTACTTAATTTTAAAAATAAAGGAATGTTTTCTTTGAAAAATTTTCTATCTACAGTATTAAGAGTACTTTCCCTTCAGGTGGCATTACAAAATTCCACCCTGTATATATACAGATATATGGGTGTCTGTGGGTCGAGTACATTACGTACTAGGCAGGGAGATAGCAGAAGTACAGGTTGGTGGAGATATGAGAAGCCCAATAAATTCTCTTAATCACTACGAGAGACCCGCTCTCATATAAGATACTAGTGACCCGCCCCGACTTCGCACAGGTGCTATAAACCTTCCTCTTAAATCACTCTATCTATTAAAAAAAACCGGCCAAGTGCGAGTCGTACTCGCGCACCGAGGGTTCCGTATCAGTTTTGGACGTATAAAGTGAAAAAACCGGACCGCAAAACTAAGTGTGTTTGTGAAAGAATTTTGATGATTTTGAAAAAACTGTACTAGTTAGGAACATCTTTATATTTTTGGTGCCATATTTGGGTCAATTCCTATCAACTCTAATTATTTCAGATTTTTCACTCCGCAAACTTCGGAGATAAGGGGGGGGAATGGTATTTTTTCAGACATTTTTCATCATATGTCGAAAACTGTGAGACATAAAATTAAATAAAAATATATTTTGAAATTTGCAGATCAAGCTCTTTCACATGATATGTCACTTGACCTAGTAACCCCACTTTGAAATTTTGGACCCCCACTCCGGCCCCTTTAGCAATGAAAATAAAAATATTTTTTTATTTTTTTCATTTGCAATAAAGTTGGACAAGCATTTTTTATAACTGTTCCAAATTTCAAGTCGATAGCATTAGTAGTTGCTGAAATAAGCAGGTGTGACAGACAGACAGACAGACAGACGAAGTCGCACCATAAGGGTTCCTTTTTTACCATTTTGGTACGGAACCCTAAAAACCGTATCAAAATCCATTGCGTAGTTTTAACGATCTAAGCATACATAGGGACAGACAGACAGACAGCGGGAAGCGACTTTGTTTTATACTACGTAGTGAAGTAATTATTGTAACCCTTATATCCTTTTTTTCTATGATCTGAGGTATAACTCTTCTTAACCAACTTGAAAATCCAACCGCAGACAGTGTTTCCCCTAGTTTAACTACAATTTCAATACCGCGTAGGTACTCAATAAGGTACGACATTACCTCCAATACGCGTCATATATTTCCCTCCGACGGAGCCGCTCGCTTGATTTACTGCCAACATGCCTGTCGTGGCATCACATTATCCTACCATTACTCACTTTATTTATACACAGAGGTAGGAAATACAGAGGAAGATAAATGAAATAAAAATAATGTTTAATGTTCATGAAAAATAACACATAGGTACTTAGTACGCTGGATCTCACACTGGAATTAGGTATTTGACTGATTTTGGGAAATGGTTTATATTAATCTTCATTATATTATAAGCACACTACATTGATATTTCAGGGAAATCTACTGTATTTATCAATAAAAATCAGTGATAAAGTATAAATTTCCAAAACCGCTCCAAAAACGCTGTTTCTGCGGAAGTGACGTAACACGCTAGTAAACGAGCTTTGTCAACAAGACAGACGGTGCAGCTGAAATTAATTTCATCAATAAATCATTTTTATTGACTATAATGGCGTATATAAATGGTGTGTAGTTCCACAATGTACAAATACGTCTTTAAGCAGTCCATCATGATTCATGACACAAAAGAATTTATAGGTAATGTTTCTAAGTTTTTATCAACATAACCTAAAATGAGATTTCACAAAACTTCTGAATGATTATACAAAAGATTTGTAAATAAATATGTGGCAGGTAGGTACTTACACTGCTGTTTTTACATTTTTAAGTTCCGCAGCATAATAATCAGCGTTAGGTATTCTTAAAGAAAAGTGCAACCATAAATGCGTCTATCTTAGGTAGGTTGTATCAGCTTGCACAAAATTTGACTCAATTTTGAGATTCGATATGAATATTTATGCCACTAGATAGAAGATTTCTATGAAAACAGCTTCAGAAATAGCTCTAAGATCAAATATAGCACCCAGAAAACATAAAACGCAAACTACAATCTGTCAAAGCCGTGCTTACTCCAGTGTTGCCAAGCTAGATTTTCATTTTACCCCAATGCCTGATTAATTTTACTCTAAAATAATAACTATTTATACAAAAATACCTGGCTAAAGTTTTGGTTTTAGATATACAATAAAACAAGTTCTTTCTTAATCAATGGTCATGTTTCACAATAAAAATATGCTGAATTTGTTTAACTCTAATTCAATTCAAATACTTAGGTACCTACATGTATTGCTTACCAAAAAGCCCATAAACTATAGTAATCATAACAACAATACGAAATCTAACCTTAAAATTTTGGAAGTGACTCCGCGACCGCCGCCGTGACCTGAATATGCAGCCGGCACTGGTTGCTAAATTGGCAATTTGTCATAATTAAAAAAACATTTCATGTTTCATTTGAGTAACATACCTAATTAGGGTCCAAGAGCGAGCGAAGCGAGCTCGGGAACTTGGACACCCCGACACGGACAGGTTAGGTTCGAAGGGGTTGACGGGCTTCAGTGAGCGAGCGAACGAAGCCCCCGTCAATCCCTTCGTGTTATGTTACTTTTAACCTTGCAGATAGAAATAGGAGCTCCGCGTACCGGGGCTCCGTCGACCACCGCCATCCCCCTTGTAAGTCCAAAAAAGTTGTATTTTGTTTTACATTAACACTGTTATTTAAAAGTCAGTCTAAGGTATTTAATTCAACTTAAAACACGGCAACATTAATCTGCTGCTACGGTAGTTTGCAATTATTTTCGTCTGGTATCACTGCTACTTCAAGGCTACTCCGGTTCCTAACGGCATTATTTTTGGGAGCCTAGTCGGCGCCGGCTGCGGAGGCGCTCCCTAAAATTTTACCCTCAAATTTACCCTAAAAATAAGTTGGCAACACTGGCTTACGAGCGTGTGACGTGAACAGAGTGCGACAGGCCGTTCTTGTGACAGCTACAATAACAAAAAATATTGCATTTTATTTTCGTGTAATTTGCAAAAAATATACATATTTTAGTTAAAAATCAAGTGAAATAAGTTTATTTACGCTATGAACTGATAGGATGACCACAATCTGTAGCATATTTTCAATGTTGTCAAGAACCGAATTCCCTGTGTAGTTAGGACCAGAACATTTATAAATAATATACAACAGTATACAAAAAGAGTACAGTATAAACACTGGGAGAAAAAAAATAAAATAATAACAAAGCAATGAATCTTAGGACTAATAAAGTAGCCAAAAAAAGCAAAAAAATATACTTAATAAAAAATAAAAACAAAGTGAAAAAAAAACCGGCCAAGTGCGAGTCGTACTCGCGCACCGTTTTATTTTTGGTGCCATATTTGGGTCAATTCCTATCAACCCTAATTATTTCAGATTTTTCGCCCTGCAAACTTCAGAGATAAGGGGGGGGGAATGGTATTTTTTTGGTCATTTTTCATCATATGTCGAAAACTGTGAGACATAAAATAAAATGAAAATATATTTTGAAATGTGCAGATCAAGCCCTTTCATATGATACGTCACTTGACCTAGTAACCCCAATTTAAAATTTTGGACCCCCACTCCGGCCCCTTTTGCAATGAAAATAAAAATATATTTGAATTTTTTTCTTTTGCAATAAAGTTGAATAAGCATTCTTTATAACTATTCTAAATTTCAAGTCGATAGCATAAGTAGTTGCTGAAATAAGCAGGTGTGACAGACAGACAGACAGACAGACAGACAGACAGACCAAGTCGCACCATAAGGGTTCCTTTTTTACCATTTTGGTACGGAACCCTAAAAATGGGCGTGTCCTGTGTTGTTGTGTATATGTAGTGTTGTGTGTTATATCGTGTGTAATGAACTAAGGATGTGGTTATGCTAAGTACCTATATATAAATATATTGAAATAACTGCAATGTTTTACAAACCCTTATGAATCTAGAAACAAGGAGATATGCCATCATAGCAAATTAGTACGGGAACAACTGTCGCCACTTTTAGAACACATTTCGACACAATTACAAGCGCTCCTTGTGAATATAAAGATCTCCCACACATAAAAAATTCCGCACACCCTCAATCTAACACTGTTAATCGTCACTCAGCAGTAGATCGATCGTGTTAGGTTCGTTCAATTACGGTCAATGTGGCCAAATCAAAGCATCAAGCTTAATAGCGCCTTGGCACATCTCCCTATTGTTTCTATGATCTGAAAGTTATGTCTACGTATTACTTACTCTAATATTATCGCAACTCAATGGCTCACAAACGCGGGGCTCCATTGGAAAGGGTTCCTTTCAATTCCCTTCTAATGCGAGGGAGAAAACATTCATTTTACGTAAACACTATTACATACTATATACACATCTCATCTGCCTAGCCTTTTCCCAAATTATATTGGGGTCGGCTTCCAGTCTAACTAGTTTCGGCTGAATATCAATATTTTACGTGGAGCGACTGCCATCTGACCTCCACAACTTAATTAATGGGTAATACCGGTATTCGAATGTTAGACCAGGTGTCAGACTTTTAGGGCTTCTGACTACTCGTATCGATTGTCAAAGATATTCCTATGACAACCGGGATCGACTTCTTAACGTGCTCTCAGAGGCACGGAGGGGTCTCGATGTGTAAAGAACGGTCACCCATCCAAGGACTGACCGCGGCAAGCGGCGACCGAGCCCCTCGATACTATATACACATCTAATATCCTTTATTCATTTATTTTACATACTAGCTGTTCCTCGCGGTTTCGACCCCGTTGCTCGGCTCCTAAGGGTCGTAGCGTGATGTTAAATAGCCTATACTATCCCTAATGAATTTCATATCCATAATACAGCATGTTACTTTTGACAGCAAGAGAGAAAAAGAGGCTGTAACACGCTTTTATTAGGAAAGGACACTGGCAGACGCCCATAGAACGCTGGGCTTCAGATTGTGTATGTCGGTACAAACATGAAATTAGTTTGGTGTGATCGAGTATTTCAAGAGTATTTAAATTCATTTTTTATTTGTTTTTGTACGTAATTGGGTTCAAGAGAAATCTTCGTATTTGTGATAGTGAGATTAAGTATGGTGTGAATGATCCAATAAAGTACAGCCCGACTAATGAGTTCTCAATTCAAAGGTTTTAGTTGCTGTTGACAAGATAATATATATTCTGTGGAGGCACGCGCCAGCCAGCATGCACCCGTTTTTATTTTATTGTTTTTTTCAAAATGTCAACTGCATAATCATTTTATTTCTTATTTATTTCGATTTTTGATTCCAATTCTTAATCTCTAAGATAAATTAGGCAAAGAACAATTAAAATAATTTTTATTTTTGGTTAAGCTTTTATTATTGTACCTTATCAAGCCCAAAACTACCAACGTCCTTTGTCACTATGTAGGTACGTACCAGCATTGCCAGACGTCCCGATTTTTAGCCCCAAAATTAAATGTCCCGCGCGGGACAGGCTCTGTCCCGCTTTTTGGGGACTACGCGACGGTGCAGCGCGGCGGTTATTATTATAGTAAAGTGACCTATTTTCATTAAAATATATTTTCGGTGGCTATCTATCATCATTGTAAACATAATTTGAAACTCAAATACAAGGATAAGTACCTAGGTAGGTACTTATTAAAGATACTTATAAGGACATTCAGCAGTTTATTTTTTATTTTTACTAGGTAGTAAAAAAAAAAAACTGCTGATTGTCCCGCTTTCGCCGAAAGAATCCCGCTTTTTTTTACTCTCCCGCTTTGCCCAGAAAAAAATCTGGCAACGCTGGTACAAACACAAAGACAAAGACGAAGGAACTTTAATGTCGGTTAAAGGTTAATAAAGGTAGAAAATGGCTTGTTTCCAATTGGAATATTTTTTTTATGTTTTTTTTTTTTTTTTTTAAATATAAGCGCTTGTTTTAAAAAATATTTTTTTTCGTTTGATTTTCTAATTGATTTTAGAATCCTATATCTAAGAGGCGTAAAAAGAGGTATCCAATTACAACTGATTCAGACACGACACTGTAGCTCAGGTTTAGGCAGAGGTCGCGGGCTCGATTCCTGCCTGTGTCAGTTGTTTTTGGGAATGTCTTATATATTTAACTAGCACATTTCCCGTGACTTCGTCCGCGTGTCCCACAGGAACCGTACATTTTTTCGGGATAAAAAGTAGCCTATGTTGCTCAGTAATAATGTAGCTTTCTATTGGTGAAGCAATGGTTAAAATCGGTCCAGTAGTTTCAGAGCCTATTCGGTACAAACAAAAAAATCTTTCCTCTTTATAATATAAGTATAGAAGTATAGATAACATGATTTTATTTTAGAATTTGTTACAACACCGAGCGTTTAAAATGAGGATTCATTAGCTTAAGAGACAAGCCCAAAAACTGGCCGTGTGCCCGATGGGATATCCCATTGAGCCTCCTTTTATTGAAGTCGGTTAAAAATACTGATATTCAGTCGCATCTAGTTAGACTTCAAGCCGACACCAACGCGGTTAAAACTACGCAAATAATAACTTATTCCAAAGAACTTGTACAAAGTTAATATTTAACTGATAAGTTTACGGGGGAATACCCGAGAAAACTGTTTCTTGAAAAATCGGGCAAAGTGCTAGTGAGAAATAAACAAATGAACAAAGCTGAATGTTTTAATAAAACATTTCATTTGTTTAAAGTTATTACTGCAAGGGAACTAATTGTTTCATTAGCGTAATGCTGTATGCAAAATATTATGTTTTCTCTCTGGCTAGTTCATTTAGAAATTGTTTAGCTTTTTGTTATTTTAATATACAACGTTATATTTTTAGGGTTCCGTACCTCAAAAGAAAAAACGGAGCCCGGTATAGGATCATTATGTTGTCCGTCTGTCCGTGAAAAGTCCGAGGCATCTACTCAAAGATGGCGCCATTAAAAGAAGTATGTAATAGCTCATATTAGATGGCGCTATTGCATATTTGCAGTGGAATATTTTATTTTATTGTAATATAATTATCTACATATTATTTTAATTAAGTTTGTACGGAACCCTTAGGGCGCGTGTCCTACTCGCACTAGTCCAGTAAGCCGAGAAGTGGTCATTGTACTCATCATTATGAACAACTCTTACTATGGAACCAACCCAGAAATCGCGAAAAAATCATCAGTTCCATATATTGTCGATTTATGTAAACACAAATGTATGGAACAGCAAATTTTTCGTGATAGCGTCGCTCTGAGTATTGAACTACCGTGTTACACTCGCATCAGTTCTCTAATACTCTTCACTTTGTTTCATCACAATTGCTCTAAAAACGGTGAAGGAAACTGGGACTCAGGAGGGCTCAGTACCTGCCGGGAAAGCGGGATTGTCCGAAAGGGATACCGCTGACCCGGACAAAAGGGCTAAGGAAGGAACACGGTAGGTTTTAGTCAGTAAGAGTCTGACACTCCCTTCCGCTCCGCCCAGAGCGGGAGGGGTCATTTGATGATTTCCCATCCTCAAAAAAAAAAAAAAAAAGGAGGGCTCAGTAGGACTCATCAGAACTCAGCAGAACTCGGACAATCGCGTTTACCACCAATAGATGAACGAGACATTCTAACTAAGCTTTAGACCCATATCTCTAACTCTATCCAATTATCCATAGCCCTACAACTATTGTCGGAACCGAAAGCATTTGTTGTTTGCAGTGCCGTCGTGTCGCACCGTAGCGCGCTCAAGGTCGCCAATACCACGTACCCTCTCCGCACTCAACGCCATCATGTGCGCCAATCCTGACTGTGATCTGGTTGCGGATGGTGGCAGGATATATTGCGAGAGTGTTTGCGGTTCTGTGAGAAAGATGTATGATTGCGTTTGATTTTTTTATTTTTAGGGTTCTGTACCTCAAAAGGAAAAACGGAATCCTTATAGGATCACTTTGTTGTCCGCCGTCAGCACAGAACAATAATACTCTAGCGAGAAGAATATCAACTTCATAGTAAAAATGTGAGACGAATTTGCACGCCATCTAGTGGGATCCCACTAAATCCAATGAAAAAAATTATATGCCCACCTAGAATAGATATTATTTTATTGACAGTTTATGACAATAAAATAATATCTATTCATAAAGGTGGGCATATAATACAAATTAATACATCTTGAGAAACTGAAAATCCACAAGTGACGCACTTTCCTATGTTATACTTTTGATTAATTGCGAAACCTCGTTCTCACAAAGAAATCTCGAAAGAGTCACTATCTCACTCAACACAACACTTTTTCACCGCAACGGCGTAACAGTATGCCGACTCAACGTTATGATGGAAAAATCAGAAACAGTTTATCGTTATAAAGCACAACAAATAAACAGAAACAAGAAAAAACGACCAACCATAACAGCAGACATTTATCATATGGTGTTGCTAGAGCAAACTACCAGAGTCCATTTTTTAAATTCAAATTTATTTCTAAAGATATAATTATTTTTCCAAATTTCGTTTAGAGTTCATAATTTTAATTATATAACCGTAAAAAAAATAGGTGTTAGTTATTAAGCTACATTTTAAATTAAATTAATCATGTTTAGGTCATAATTTGTTACACGATATTTCATTTTATTTTACTTGGTAACATTTCATTGTAATCAGCCTGTTAGACAGAGTCATCGATATCGCTATTCTTATCATGAACTGGAACCCACCTTGTGTCCAAAGTCACCCATACACAGTTGACCGAGCCTGGCCGTCAGTCACCGGACCATAAGTGGAGCTATGTGCTCATCGATGACACCACTATAAGTATGCAGTAGCGCCATCTATGATCTTATTTCGGAACCTTTAGGGCACGAGTCATACTCGCACTTGTCCGGTTTTTTTACTCTTGTTTGAATTTTTAAAGTAGGTTATGGTTAATTTATTTTTAGTTGTCTCTTTAAATAGGTAGGTAGGTATCTTAATTGTTGTAATTGGTGTATACCGTTATAATTAATAAATAAAATAAAAAAAATAAAAAAAATCACATAAAAAAAAAAAAAAAAAAAAAAACCCAATAGGACGCCAGCAGCGCTTCCGTGGCGTCCGTGAGACGCCGAACGGGCCGCCAAAGCGGATGCCAGACGAGATTAGTATGAAAACAAAATGAACATCGAAGAAATGTATGCGTGTCGAGCGAGTGAGCTTGGCGTCCGGGCTGGCGGCGACGCCAAGCCGACGCTAAGTGAAGTATGTATGGGTAGGTCCATTTTGACATGTTTTGATTGGTGGCGCTGCTGGCGTCGCCGCCATGGCGTCCTAATGAGATATGGCTCTTAATTCAATTTGAGTGTCCAAACAATTTAGCTAACGATCTAAGGTCTAAGTTCACCGACAAGATAACAGTCCGATAAATTGTAAACGGCCGTTTAACATGACTTTTTATATAGAAAAAGATGTGATAAACAGCCGTTTTCAATTTAACGGACTGTTATCTTGTCGGTGAACTTGGCCCTTAGTCTTCCGCGTCCGGTTAACATTAGCGCCGTAATATCCGGGCGGCGCGTACGGTTAGGCGAATAATTAAAATGTTTAGAGGAAATTAGACGCGACGACCGCGACCCGGCAGCGGGACGGACGCGGGACGGGCTAGGGAAGCGTAGGGTTGAAAGTATAAGAAAAAAGTTTTATGTTTAAAAACATTTTTCAGTCTTTTATAATGACCACTTCCAAGCTCCATCATGAGACCCTGGACATCATCTATGTCAATAGTACTTGTCAAGACAAATCCAATGAGCCCAAACACGACTTTGTTCATCAGTAAATCTTCTACGTAGTGTGTACATTTATGTAGGTACTCGTATACAGGGTAAAATTAAAACCAGTGCGGATATTTTAGGAGGTGAAAGTACTCATGATCATGATCAACTTTTATTATGGGACCGACACTGAAATATGAAAATAAAAATCAGCTGTTCCCTACAAAAATGCACTACAACACGATCAAAATGTATGGAACAGCTGTTTTTTTTTTTTTTCATATTTCAGTGTGGGTCCCATAATAAAAGTTGATCATATTCATGAGTACTTTCACCTCCTAAAATATCCGCACTGGTTTTAATTTTACCCTGTATAACCTAACGCATAGTATACAGGGTGGCAGGTTAGACAGTGGAAATATTTTAAGGGGTCATTGTACTCATCATTATGAACAACTTTTAATGGGACAAACCCTGAAATCGCGAAAAAAAAATCAGCTGTTCCATACATTTTGTTGAGTTATGTGAACATAAATGTATGGAGCAGCTGATTTTTTTTTCGCGATTTCAGGGTTGATCCCATAGTAAAAGATGTTCATAATGATGAGTACAATGACCTCTTAAAATATTTCCACTGTCTAACCTGCCACCCTGTAGATAGGTACATTAAACCTTTCTCAAGTATGTAGGTAGTTTACGTTAGTGAAAACCCTATGTAAATCAGATCAGTAGTTTTTGAGAAAATCGAGGTCATATAAACATGCATACATACGGGTCGAATATGGAACCTCCTTTTTTAAGGTCGGTTAATTAAAAACAATAATATTTGCAGTACGTGTCAACCCTAATTAATCCGCGGCCCAAAGGACGAAGTGTGATATAATTGCGGAAATTAACATAATGTTGTGGTGAACCTCACCGGTGATAAAACGGTGATTAGTGGCGGTGATTAGTTGAGTAACGCGGGGTTTACGGTACTAAATTAAATTATATTTTTTAAGGAAATTCTGGCGGTGGCGTCGGTTTAACGTGCTAACTTTTTAGGGTTCCGTACCTTAAAAGGAAAAAAAGGGACCCTTTTGGGATCATTTCGTTGTCTGTCTGTCTGTCAAGTCCCTTTTTCTCAGGAAAGCGTGGTGGTATCAAGTTGTAATGATCAAATACTTAACAAAAGCAGTTATAGCTTAGTGGTATAACCATGTGCCTCCGACGGCGAATGGTTCGAGCTCGATCCCAAGTCACGCACCGCTGACTTTTCGAAGGCATGTGCGTATTAGAAATTAATTATCACTTGCTTTAACGGTGAAGGAAAACATCGCGAGGAAACCTGCATGCCTGAAAGTTCTCCATAAAGTTCTTGAAGGTGTGTGAGGTCTGCCAACCCGCACTTGGCCAGCGTGGTGGACTATGGCCTATCCCCTCTCATTCGAGAGGAGGCCCGTGCCCAGCAGTGGGACAGTTCATAAACAGGGCTGATATTATTATTACATTTAACTCAATGGTGTCTTGGAGCTGTAAAAATATCAAGCTTGTAAGTTAACGCAATCGAAAATGCACCACTGTACTGCTATTCATCAAAAAACCATAAATAACAAACTTCAACCAAAAACTATAACTTCAAACAAAGATAAGACTTCAAAGCCGCGGCTTTTGAAGTCGCGGCTTCACGTTCAAATGAGTAGAACTAAGTTTAACCGGCTTTCGTTGGATTATGTGATCGATGGCGCGTTGGCTGTCAGTGCGGCCATGAAATAAGCGGAAAAATCCACCCCTTAGATACTTATACACGCCTCTTAAATTAATCACCGATTAAATATAAAATTATTCTTATAATTTCTATACCAATAAATAGAGTTGACAATTGAAATAAAAACTGTTTAATTTAATCGTTGTTGTTTTGAATCTAAGGGTCGTATCACAGAACTTAACTCAAGACTTAAGCATTACATTACGATCTGAGGTTTCAACCAATCAAATGGTTCGAGTCTTGAGTTTGATTCTTTAATACGTCTTTAAATACAATCTCTCTCAATTAAAGTCAAAGTCAAAGCATTTATTTCAATTAGACCAATAACAGGTACTTTTGAATTGTCAAGGAGTCTGTCAGTTAGTCATAATGATGAAGCTAGATGCCCGTTCCAAAGCGTAGATTCCTATGGAGAAGAACGGGCAAGAAACTCCATGGTTACTCTTTTAAATCAAATCATTACAAATAATCATGGTTACATTCTTTTTATCGGAAATAACACAAATATGAGAGAACAATGTATAAGTCTAGAACAATAGTAAAAACAACTCCAAATATTAGCCGTAGCAGTCCTGAGATGACCAGTCCCAACAGACGGCGCCCGTTCACGAACATGACGCATGAATCAGCGCCATTTAGCTCAACCATTTTGAAGGGAACCGAATGACCCAACGCATGCGCCACCATCAGCAAGACATTTTTAGTGAGCATGACATACTCTCAACCGCCAGGCAGCATACAATTAAAATCTTAAGTAGTACCTAAATGGCTACACTGTACTCACATGTACAATATTGAAATAATGCTATGAAGTTATATAAACCAAAGATTAAAATACTGAATCCATAAAAATGCAAATGGATTTTATACACGACTGAAAAGGACCAATTTGTGCCGCGGAGTGTCACAACCAAATTTTGTTCATAAAATTACTCGTTATTTTATACTTAATCAATATAATTTAATTTCAAAGATAAAGAGTCCCGGGTTTACAACATAAACACTAACTATAAACTTCGAATTAGTTATCTTCTCGAACTTAACCTCAAAATATGAAGGTAATAATTTACCTTCTTAATATTTTGAGGTTAAGTTCGATGACGATTAAGTACAAATAATTACAAATTGCAACACTACCGAATAATAGCGTTATTTGTCTGTGGTGTTCTGTAAGGTGGAGGTACTTCCCCAGTCAGGCTGCTCCAGATTTGAGCGAGATATCCCTATAGCGTCGCAGTCGCTTGTTTCATGGCCCCACAAACCGCCATCACCAGTAATTCCAGCTGTCGAACTATTTCAATATTATCTGTGTGACGTCACGGGTATGTACTGAGCTATGTACTGACACAGTAAGTCGAGGAACGGTTGGTATTTTAAAGTTAATTGTTCTACGAATAGGGGCGGTTTATTGTCCCAGACAGGACAGGACATTCCAACCAGTGGGGTGTCCCCCTATACTCTGACCTATTTCTTTGCAGTAACTTGACAATTGAATTGAAGACAAAAATGCAGTGATAGCCTAGTGGTTTAACCATGTGCCTCTCATGGCGAATGGTTCGAGTTCGATCCCGAGGCACGCACCGCTGACTTTTCGAAGTCATGTGCGTATTAGAAATTAATTATCACTTGCTTTAACGGTGAAGGAAAACATCGTGAGGAAACCGGCATGTCCTAGAACCAAAAATTCGAAGACATGTGACGTCCACCAACCCGCACTGGGCCCGCGTGGTGGACTACGGCCCACTCCCTCTCACAGAGAGGAGGCCTGTGTCCCAGCAGTGGGAACATTATAGGCTATGCTATGCTTATGTTAACTTGACAATTGGAGGGATGCCACTTTTTAACAACAAAAAAATAAAACGGACGACGTTTAAAAAAAAATTAATACTTAATTATATTTTTTGCATTTAAGTGCATTGTCATTTGTCATCCAAATAACATAGGTATATCACATTTCAGCTTAGTCCGATGACGGGAAGTGCTTGAAAAATGATTGCATTTGTACCGAACAGACAGACAGACAGACAAAAAAGCAAGATAATAAAAACGTGGTAATAAAAAGATAGTGATGTGAAAAAAACCGGCCAAGAGCGAGTCGTACTCGCGCACCGAGGGTTCCGTATCATTTTTGGACGTATAAAGTGAAAAAATCCGGACCGCATAACTAATTTTGTTTGTGAAGGAATTTTTATGATTTTGAAAAAAACTGTACTAGTTCGGAACATCGTTTTATTTTTGGTGCCATATTTGAGTCAATTCCTATCAACTCTAATTATTTCAGATTTCTGAAAGAACTTCGGAGATAAGGGGGGAATGGTATTTTTTTGGACATTTTTCATCATATGTCGAAAACTGTGAGACATAAAATAAAATAAAAATATATTTTGAAATGTGCAAATTAAGCCCTTTCATGTGATATGTCACTTGACCTAGTAACCCCACTTTAAAATTTCGGACCCCCACTCCGGCCCCTTTTGCAAAGAAAATAAAAATATTTTTGGACTTTTTCCATTTGCAATAAAGTTGAACAAGCATTCTTTATAACTGTTCCAAATTGCAAGTCGATAGCATAAGTAGTTGCTGAAATAATCAGGTGTGACAGACAGACAGACAGACAGACAGACGAAGTCGCACCATAAGGGTTCCTTTTTTACCATTTTGGTACGGAACCCTAAAAAAGAATGTCAAAGTATCAACCTCAATAGCGCCTTGGCACATCTCTCTTGTTTCTATGATCTGAGTTTCACCTCTTATCTAAATATCTCTTAGTTCTATATTTATACTATCATATAATTGTAAAAAAGCCGTGTCTGTACATTGAAGATATTCCAGAAAAAACAATTGGGATAGGGTACTGGGACGTAACCATACCCAAAAAGTTTTTTTTTAGATTTTGTCTGTTTGTGCGCGCATCACGCGAAAAGTACTGAACGGATTTTGATGTGGTTTTCACAGTTCGATAGCTTGGGGTCTAACCTAAAATCTAAGCTACGTTTCATCTAATTACGGTGTGATAAATCAGAGATACAGCTTGACCTCTTGGTAGTACTAGCCACCGGACACTACGGAGGTCATTTAAACTGGTAATTTCATTGTAAATCTATATTTTTGCGAATTTTAAACATGTTAAAGCCATTTTAAGTTATGCTTATCTTAATGTTTTTTGTATTTTTTTTAAAAAACGTTGCACTAGATTTCTCCTGTGTCGTGGGTGCGTTTACAAACACAAATTTCACATACACCAACAGCCAGACCAGTGCGAGAATCGAACCCGCGACACGTCGCGCAGCAGCCAATCTCTCAGCCACTGCAACAACCGTGCGGTTAAAATGTTATCTTAATGTTTTTGGAATGTCTTACTTTAATAACATTTCATTGAGTCCACGCGGACGGAGTCGCGGGAAAAAGTCTAGAATCGAAATATTTATAGTAAACTATTTATATTTTTCTCTCACAGCGTTGTGAGTGGTTCTCCACGAGAAATTACTTGCAAAGAAAATACAAACGCGAACGCAGCTACAAGTACTTATAATAATAAAATTCCAATGTTTATTGATATTTAAAAGTGTACGCATAAGGGCGCCAGATGTTGCCAGATAATTAAAATCATTTTCATTAATTTACCATTTCGTTTGTAACATTTATCAATTTTCAGTCGTGTATAAAATTTAATTGAGAGGGATGGTAGGGCACAGCTCAAATCTGGACCAGCCCGACTGGGGAAGTACCTCCACCTTACAGAACACCACAGCCCAGGATATAGCCGCGGTGTATGCCACTATTACTGAGTACTAAACTGGTTCAACAGAATGGCATGCGACTACATCTATACCCTGGATATCAAAACGTTGCTTTAAGTCTAGAGAAAAATTTAGGCTGTCAGACTCCTGTCTGTGTCTATGTTTTCTTGTGTCATACTTTTCAGCAAGGGCCGTAAGATCAATCGTAGTTTAAACCACAGAAGAGAGTTTAATCTCTCGTCTTCGATTGTTTTCTAATACAAAAATCCAAAGAAACAATCCAAGACGGGAGATTAAATTGTCCTCTGTGGTTTAAACTACGATTGATCTTACGGCCCTTAGACATTTCTCGTAGTCGGGTTTTAGTTTTTATTGGATTATATTTTTACAGATAAACAACATTTAAGTTAGGATAGGATTAAGATATTATTCGGCAATAGTAAACACTACTACGCAAATTAGTGTACCTAACGTTTTTGTATTTATTTTTATTGTTTTGTGTTCTGTTGTGCTGTAGGTACCTTACCATAATGTCTGTGTCTTTAGTGCTGTGTCCAAATAAATATTTTTCTTCTTCTTTTCTTCTTCTACTGACTGCGCCATTTTTCAATCAATGGGAAGCCGGTACGAATCCACTTGTATGGTGCTTTCGCAGTAATATTAAAAGTTGAACTAAATTCAAACCTTTTAAGCTATGAATAGCAAAGAAATCCGTTAACATAATATTCCGCGCTCCGCTTTCATGCAGTAATCGCGAAGTGGGGTCGCTCGATACATCGTTAGCTATGAATACTTGCTCACACTGTGCAGGAAAGGGGCAGAAGGTCTCTTTCTAGCGGGAAAATTCCCGCACGCGTAGTTGAAGAGAAGACACAATGGTGCCGAATCTGTTGTTTACCAACTAAACTAATTTAGTCTTATTAAGTCTCTTTCTAATAAAAAAAACATGAGAGAGGGATGGCAGATATTTCATCCTGTCAAATTAGTCCACTTGAATAGTTTTAATGTAAATTTAGTCGTAATCGCAAAAGGTCATGACTATTTTCCCGTAAATGACAAGGGCGTAGACTAATTTGACAGTTCTAAATATTTGCTGTCCTTTTTCAATGATAATTGTAAGAGAGAGATATATAGTGTGATTAAAATTAGTTTAGTGCCATGTTCGACAGAATTGGCAACAATGACAGATTGTGAAAAGATTTCTACGCTGTTAAAAATGAAGAGCAGAAATGTTTCTATTGTTCAGTCGACAAAAAAAAAACAAAAATCATTTAGATAGTCAAAGTGAGCTAACGAATTTGTACTTTTAACTTGACTAAGAAGTATAAAATAATTTGTAATGAAATGAAAAACGTGGGTTGCATGCAATAGATAATAGTAACATGCACCCCACGTTTTTCATTTCATTAGATATTATTTTATTGAAATTATTAGTAATTTAAAATTGTTATATTGAATGGCACTTCTGTGTTTACTTATTTTATGTCCATTTAAAATGTTAAGGTGCACAGTGCTGTAATTTGATTTGCTACGGGAAAAATATTCAGAGAAAAATGTAGGTTTTAATATTTATACGATCTAAATTAAATATTGATATTCAACTATATTTGATTAGAGAAGAACCCGACAACATAGGTAATAAAAAGATTGCAAAATCACGGGTTACTAGTACTAGCCGCTATAACCGGCCGCTATCAGCCCTATCGCTATCAGCACTGACCGCTATCAACGCTGGCCGCTATCAGCTTAGACCGCTAACAGTGCTGACCGCTATCCGCTCAGGCCGCTATGACTGGCCGCCATCAGCTCAGGCCGCTATCAGCACTGACCGCTATCAACGCTGGCCGCTATCAGCTTAGACCGCTAACAGTGCTGACCGCTATCCGCTCAGGCCGCTATGACTGGCCGCCATCAGCTCAGGCCGCTATCAGCACTGACCGCTATCAACGCTGGCCGCTATCAGCTTAGACCGCTAACAGTGCTGACCGCTATCCGCTCAGGCCGCTATGACTGGCCGCCATCAGCTCAGGCCGCTATCAGCACTGACCGCTATCAACGCTGGCCGCTATCAGCTTAGACCGCTAACAGTGCTGACCGCTATCCGCTCAGGCCGCTATGACTGGCCGCCATCAGCTCAGGCCGCTATCAGCACTGACCGCTATCAACGCTGGCCGCTATCAGCTTAGACCGCTAACAGTGCTGACCGCTATCCGCTCAGGCCGCTATGACTGGCCGCCATCAGCTCAGGCCGCTATCAGCACTGACCGCTATCAACGCTGGCCGCTATCAGCTTAGACCGCTAACAGTGCTGACCGCTATCCGCTCAGGCCGCTATGACTGGCCGCCATCAGCTCAGGCCGCTATCAGCACTGACCGCTATCAACGCTGGCCGCTATCAGCTTAGACCGCTAACAGTGCTGACCGCTATCCGCTCAGGCCGCTATGACTGGCCGCCATCAGCTCAGGCCGCTATCAGCACTGACCGCTATCAACGCTGGCCGCTTTTAGCTTAGACCGCTAACAGTGCTGACCGCTATCCGCTCAGGCCGCTATGACTGGCCGCCATCAGCTCAGGCCGCTATCAGCACTGACCGCTATCAACGCTGGCCGCTTTTAGCTTAGACCGCTAACAGTGCTGACCGCTATCCGCTCAGGCCGCTATGACTGGCCGCCATCAGCTCAGGCCGCTATCAGCACTGACCGCTATCAACGCTGGCCGCTATCAGCTTAGACCGCTAACAGTGCTGACCGCTATCCGCTCAGGCCGCTATGACTGGCCGCCATCAGCTCAGGCCGCTATCAGCACTGACCGCTATCAACGCTGGCCGCTTTTAGCTTAGACCGCTAACAGTGCTGACCGCTATCCGCTCAGGCCGCTATGACTGGCCGCCATCAGCTCAGGCCGCTATCAGCACTGACCGCTATCAACGCTGGCCGCTATCAGCTTAGACCGCTAACAGTGCTGACCGCTATCCGCTCAGGCCGCTATGACTGGCCGCCATCAGCTCAGGCCGCTATCAGCACTGACCGCTATCAACGCTGGCCGCTTTTAGCTTAGACCGCTAACAGTGCTGACCGCTATCCGCTCAGGCCGCTATGACTGGCCGCCATCAGCTCAGGCCGCTATCAGCGCTGGCCGCTTTCATCGCTGGCCGCTATCAGCTTAGACCGCTAACAGTGCTGACCGCTATCCGCTCAGGCCGCTATGACTGGCCGCCATCAGCTCAGGCCGCTATCAGCGCTGGCCGCTTTCATCGCTGGCTGCTATCACTGCTGCACTCGCGATTAGCACTGACTAAAATAAATAACGCAGCAGCAAGTAACTTTGCTATATCTTAAAAACCGGCCAAGTGCGAGTCGTACTAGCGCACCGAGGGTTTAAGAACATCGTTTTATTTTTGGTGCCATATTTGGGTCAATTCCTATTAACTATAATTATTTCAGAATTTTCGCCCCGCAAACTTCGGAGATAAGGGGGGGGGAATGGTATTTTTTTGGACATTTTTCATCATATGTCGAAAACTGTGAGACATAAAATAAAATGAAAATACATTTTGAAATGTGCAGATCAAGCCCTTTCATATGATATGTCACTTGACCTAGTAACCCCACTTTGAAATTTCGGACCCTCACTCCGGCCCCTTTTGCAATGAAAATAAAAATATTTTTGGACTTTTTTCATTTGCAATAAAGTTAAACAAGCATTCTTTATAACTGTTCCAAATTTCAAGTCGATAGCATAAGTAGTTGCTGAAATAAGCAGGTGTGACAGACAGACAGACAGACAGACAGACGAAGTCGCACCATAAGGGTTCCTTTTTTACCATTTTGGTACGGAACCCTAAAAATGAACACTGACAACATTTTCTTAATTAGCGTCAGCTAAAAATAACGACACCTAATAAATTACGTAACTTATATTTTATTTTTTGTAACTATAGTTTCAAGCTGCTACACAAAAAAAAAAAATGTGGCTATTTAGTATTCTTAGAATTATGCACTTACTTTTGAGCAACTGACTTATTTGAGAACGCCTAGTTTATTATCATTAAATATACGGCGTGTAGGTAATTTTAGTCAGTCGAAATACGAAAAGGGGTCATTGTACTCATCATTATGAACAATTTAACTTTTATTATGGGACCAACCCCGAAATCGCGAAATAAAAATCAGCTGCTCTCTTTTCGTAAAACAATACATGAGTAAGAAAAAAAAACCGTCCAAGTGCGAGTCGTACTCACACACCGAGGGTTCCGTACCATCTTTAGACGTATAAAAGTTAAAAAGGCAAAAAAATCACGTGTGTTGTATGGGAACCCCCCTTAAAAAAATATTTTATTCTATTTTTAGTATTTGTTGTTATAGCTGCCACAGAAATACATCATCTGTGAAAATTTCAATTGTCTAACTACCACGGTTCATGTGACAGACAGACGGACGGACAGCGGAGTCTTCGTATTAGGGTTCCGTTTTTACCCTTTGAGTACGGAACCCTAAAAACCCCCTGACGTACAGTTTCACAAATAACTCCGCTATATATACTTATTGAACCCCTATTACAATTTTCTAAACACTTTCTTCCCTCGTTGCAATAGAAAAAATTTTGAAAAGCGTAGTTTAAAAAAATAGTGTTTCAATACCAGTCTTTGTGTATATGTTACGGGCACTTTGATTAATCGGGCCGTATTAATAAGGACCGGTCATTATTAATAATGACCAAGAGCGTCGCGCAAAGTGATAAATTTATTACTTTGACCGGCAATTATTAATAATGCTCGAGGGCCCGTGGTCCATAACTTTTTGTGTCAGCCGCCGGTTGTGGCCACGTTAGGGGTTAATAAATCAAGGTTAGAGATGGCTTGAATTTATCACTTGGACGCAGGAGCGAGCGAAGCGAGCTCGAGAACTTGCGGCACCCCGACACGGACAGGTTAGGTTTTAAGGGGTTGACGGCTTCGCTCGCTTTGCTCGCTCACTGAAGCCCCCGTCAACCCCTGCGTGCTTAGTTTACTTGTAACAATGTAGACAGAAATAGCTACGTCGACCATTGCCCTTCCCCCAGCTCCCCTTACCCCCAAGCCCCCAGCCCCAAGACCAAGACCGAGACCGAGACCGGGGCCGAGACCAGGACTGGGACCGGGACGGAGACCGAGACCAAGACCCCTTAGCCCCTTAAAAACACAGCAATTCATCGGTTTTATTATTTTGCCCAAGACAGGGTGGTCATTATTCATAATGACCGAGAAAAGTGATAAATCATGCAGTTTTTATCACATGACCCAATTAATAAGGGCATTATTAATACGGACCGGTCATTATTAATAGTGACCGGGTTTATCAAATTGCCCGTAACATATATAGGTACTCGTGATTACTACCTTTTAACCAACGTTCCATAGAAATAGGAAAAATACCTAGGTACGTAGTTTTTAACCCCTGACTTTGAAAAACGAGGAGTGTAATAAGTTTTGATGCCTATGTCTGTGTGTCTGTTTGTAGCTTCGTAGCGCCGAAACGGAGGGACCGATTTTAATGCGGTTAGTTTTAATTGAAAGATCGTTTAATTGGAATGTTTTTTAGTTATATTTTATGAAAATCAGTCCAGTTTTTTAAAAGTTATGAGCTTTTTTCTGAATAGATGTAAGAATTTCATAAATATTAGAATAGAATTTATTATACCAGGAGGCCCCAACCTTCAAACCTACGGTTTCCTAGAAAAGCGGTGCCGTCACACAGCGGTCGTAATGTAGCGTCCAATGACGTCACTGTAACGTTGTATAATAGAAACAAGATGACATGGTTTTCCAAAGAGCGGTGTTTGATACTGCAAGAAGGAACCACGCGGTTTGCAAGTTGAAATTGAAATTGAAATCATTATTCTGCAAATAGGTTACTAATAACACTTTTACAAGTCAATTGAGTTTTTCTTTTAAAACTAGATGAGGTCGGTGTTTCCTATCTGACTACCTTTGAGAAGAAACACCGAAACAAACTCAAAGGTCAAGGTCTCTTTTAAAGTCCAGACAATAAAAAATTCAACTAGGTATTTGTAAGAACCATGCAGGTTAGTCTGGAATGGCCTTTAGAGGAAAGAGCCATACAGATTTGAGTGGACCTGTCCTTATTGTGTACGCATGTGCCGAGTATCGTAGTAGCTCAAGTTGCAGGCCGCGGGTTGCTGACCGCTGTACCTATTATATCATAACAGCTCAAATACACCAAATCCGTCATCGTACGAACTTTGCTCGTACGATGACGGCCGAACTCGGACGATTGAATCAAACACTTGTAAATCATAGAGAGCGCGTACACCAACACGTCCGCCATCGGCCAACAAAATCGGACAAAATCGGTCGTGTTGGTGTACGCGCTCTCTACAATTTACAAGTGTTTGATTCAATCGTCCGAGTTCGTCCGTCGTCGTACGAGCAAAGTTCGTACGATGACGGATTTGGTGTATTTGAGCCGAAAGTTTTAAATCTTTCTTTCACAATGAACAAGAATGTGACGTCATCTTATTATGTTGATATCCATCAAACCGTTTAGGCTAGAGAGACTAAACATACACACACCCGAAAAACATTGCCCTCCTTCTGCACGCTTAAAATGACCAATTCTATTGTAACGGAACGTTACATGAATAATCATGTTTGTTTATTTTACGAATGCTAAGGAACAAATAAATAATTAATAAATGTTTTAATGCTCTGTTCTTTGTTTGTGTACGACTTGGATAGCGCCGGGTAGGAACTGATACATGCGCGGTGCGAGGTGAGTGATCGCATCGAATGAATGAGGTGAATGGATCGCGCCCGCGCCTGCGACGCGAGTCCACGTCAGTCGCTTCTAGGCTGATGTAAGAGTGCACGTACCGCTTTGCGTCCTGTCGAGCGCTCTAGCAGACACGAGCGAAATTAAAAATATATTATATTTTGGTGATTTATAAGTTTAGTGCCAATAGCATATATTTATAGTGAAAATCCCGATTTAGGGTAAGTTTTGAATAGCACACAGATTATACACATCACAATCATGCAATTTTTCTGCCAATTATTATTGTGTGTACTACCATAATAATTTCTTGTTTGTTTTCTTCATTCTATGTTGCTTTTATTCATCACATTAAGTACCTAAGCACTATTTAGGAATAGCCGCAGAAATTGCTTAATAATGCTGTATCATGCTACGTAATTTCCTTCCACCTTCAAGTAAAATAATAATTATAAAGATTTAAATTCTATACGTTTTACCGGTTTCATAATTACCGATTTTTACTGTTTTCTGTTTGCTCGAGCTTGCTTTATATGTAAACTCCGTTCTGGTCAGTACCACCACGTCAATACTACTACAATTAAATAGGTATCTCTTCCTCGTTGTCGTCGGTGGTACCCCAGCACGGAAGTTGTTAGGCCGAGTTCTAATCTGCTGGAATGGTGGTTTCCAGGTTTCATTTTTACGCTTCGCCACCGGTGTGCTGAACAAGTCGGACGGCCGCCGGCCCTGCCTTTTACCCTACCAGTGACGTCACCGCACTGCGCAGCACTGAACTTCGGCCATCTTCCATCTTCGGCCAGCGGCGGGGACTCGCCTACGGCTACAGGGGAGTACCTATCCCTGCAGGAGTGACAACAGACGTCCGTTACCCACGACCCACAAAATCTTTGTGTGCCTCCGACTTTACCAGCTTGTTATTAATATACTTTTAAAGGTACACACCCGTTTTTTATTCAGTCGCCAATAATCAGGTGAGAATCGAACGGGTGGAGGCTACACTATCTCTATTCTACCAAAGAATAGACGCCTTCTATCCAACTCGTTATCTCTTCTCCCGAGCTGCACTTATCAGAGTTTTGTCTACTGAAGAATAGAAACATTTCTTCCCTTCATTGTATCCATAAAACGATAGAAATCTTTCTACAATCTTTCACTTTGTCTATTCTTCTGTAGACAAAACCCGTTTCTATTGTGGTCATGCTTAGCGTGGTGGTGCGATCAGGAATTGTGAAACAGACTTTGGAACCGAAATTGGTTGGTTAAAAATAACTTTTTTAACGAGTGTAGCCCCGGGGCTAGCTAGCACAAACTAGTTTAAAATCTAACTTAATTAAAAGTTGTTCCATCACTGGTTATAAGCCTACACTTAATTTTCTTTCAGTTAAAAGTTGAAAACTCTCGTTAAAACCTACAGTTAAGGGCGGTTACAGACGGACTACACTTTAGCGTGTGATACTACTAAGTTATTGAAACCGGTGTGTGTATACGGTTGAATAAAGCAACATTGAGCAAAATTGGGCGAGCGTCCTCAATGTCGCTCGATACTGCTCAATGTTGCTCACTGTTGCTCAATTGTATTCCATAGTTCACAGTTCCCCTTTGTTCTTACGATAATTATTATATCCACTTTTTTGCCATATCTCATTTTAATTTTTCCAATGCACTTAGCTTTAATTTGCTCTACTTTACTATTTTCTGCTGTTGCTCAATGCTGCTCGATGTGCTGCGAAATGTTTCCCAATGTTGCTCAGTTTTGCTCAATTGTATTCCATAGTAAACAGTTCCGCCTTGCTCTTATCATATTAATCTGCTTTTTTGCCATATACCATTTTAATATTTCTACTGCACTTAGCTTTAATTTGCTCTACTTTACTCTTTTCTGCTCTAATTTGCTCCACTTTGCTCTAATTTATCCCAGCCTTCCAGTCGCTCGCTACGCGTCGCAATGTAGTCACATCCCAACGTCCTTTTGAAAGTGAACGCGTCAACTCGCTAAAAATTGTTATATATAATATAATGAGTTTTAATTAAAATGTTCCGCCAACTGCCGCCGAAAGGGAACGCAATTGAGAGCCTTCCATATAACTTACTATACTATAGAACAAGGTTTCTTAAACTGGGGTCCATGGACCCCTTGGGGGTCCATGATATGAGTGCCAGGGGTCCGCAACCACCGATTCACTCATAACATAATTATTTAATAGGAAAATTATACAATAATTCACGCATCGTTTGGTTGATCGCTCGCACGTATTAAAAAAACTTTTTTAACAAAAAATAACCGACTTCAAAAATCCACTACAAAGAAAATAATAATTTTGGTTTCGGAAGTCGGTGGCTTTGGTTTTTGTTTGCTTTTTTTTGCCACCGACTTCCGAAACCAAAATTATTATTTACTTTGTAGTGGATTTTTGAAGTCGGTTATTTTTTGTTAAAAAAGTTTTTTATTTTTCCCTTTTTAACCGACTTCTTAGTTCTTTATCCCGTGTTAGATTGCTTTCACGAATTCGTTCAACAGTAAATCTTCTACGGAGTGTGTACATTTATGCATATAACTTTGTACATAGGAATGATTACATAATGTATTATATACTAAAACCTTCCTGAAAGTATGTAGATTACGTTAGTGAAAACCCCATCCAAATCGAATCAGTAGTTTTTGAGAAAATCGCGCACATACAAACATACATACATACATACATACGGGACGAATACAGAACCTCCTTTTTTGAAGTCGGTTAAAAAATTACTGTAAACTAACCAATAAAAGTGATTTTTGTTATATGCTGCTTTTCGTTCTTAAAATCGTCTTCGACTGGGGTCAGTGGAATTTTAGAAACTCTGAAAGTGGTCCGTTCTTCAAAAAGTCTTTTTTTTTATTTTATTTTTTTTATTTAGATTTTTTTTTATTTTCATTAGATTCAAAAAATCTTCAAAAAGTTTAAGAACCACTGCTATAGAATGTTAGTGTCGAGATTTACGAAGCCTGGCTATCGAAAAATATAGCATATAAGCATAGCATAATCGGCCTATAATGTTCCCACTGCTGGGACACAGGCCTCCTCTGTGAGAGGGAGTGGGCCGTAGTCCACCACGCGGGCCCAGTGCGGGTTGGTGGACGTCGCATGTCTTCGAATTTTCGGTTCTAGGACATGCCGGTTTCCTCACGATGTTTTCCTTCACCGTTAAAGCAAGTGATAATTGATTTCTAATACGCACATGACTTCGAAAAGTCAGCGGTGCTTGCCTCGGGATCGAACTCGAACCATTTGCCGTGGGAGGCACATGGTTAATCCACTAGGCTATCACTGCACGAAAAATATGTTAAGTCCTAAAGCAAGCTATGTCTGTGCTAAACTGAATAACGAACTTCTAATAAAAGGAAAAATCATAGGCTTAGGTTTGACCGCCATCTCGCCTGATGTTAAGCGATGATGCGGTCTACGATGGAGCACGCTTGCCTAGAAGAAACCGATTCACCGCGACTTGAAGACACCCAGATTGTAACCGTCGGGGAACACCCACTCGGGCAGCGCATTCCACTGTTCGGCGGTTTTCACAATGAAAGTGGAATCAAAGCACTTCAAGATACAAGATCGTTTATTTGTTCAAAACATGAGTATTTAATTTTGGGGAATAGAGGAACGAGGTGGAATGTTCCTCCATTGAAAAGGGAGGATCCTCCTACCAGACCTGTCGGGGGCAATGGCCGGCCAGACCTTAACACCCGGTTAAGGTCTGGCCGGCCATTGCCCCCGACACTTGATGTCGGGTTTCTGTATATATGCAAATTGTTGTGAAAACTCTGCTTGCGCGATGTAGGATTCAGTCAATAGTCGTCATGTAGTGACATTCGCTGTGTTAGCTGTCTAGCTGTGTTGGTAGTCGTCGGTGTTGTTGGCAGATGTCGCTACAATTATGCATACACACACAAGCCATGCAAGATGTTCGTTTGGGTTTTTGGTACTTACATCAAACGAACATTTGTCCAACAGTGAAGTAGTTACAAGCTGCTTGAAATTGCTGAGGATACTGGGACACCATACCCAAAGAAGTATTTATTAGACTTTTTGTGCTCGCATCACGCTAAAAGTACTGAACGGATTTTGATGTAATTTTCAGTTTGGTAGCTTGGGGTCCAACTTAAAATCTTAACCACGTTTCATGTAATTCCGGTGGGATGAACCAGAGACATAGCTTGACCTCTTCGTAGTACTAGCCACCCTACACTACGGAGGTCATTTAAAATGTTCAATTTATTATTATTATCCAAAAATAACTGACACAGGCAGGAATCGAACCCGCGACCTCTGCCTAAACCGGGGCAACGCTCTTAACCACTGAGCTACCGGTGTCGTGTCTAAAACAGTTGTAATTGGAAACCTCTTTTTACACCTTAGGAGCGTTGTTTATGTTATTAAATAAACATACAGGGTTGCAGGTTAGACAGTGGAAATATTCAAAGGGGTCATTGTACTCATCATTATGAACAAATTTTACTATGGAACCGCCCCTGAAAAAGAAGGAAGAACCACGCAGAGGAAGTCGCGGGCAAAAGCTTGTATCAAATTGAACTACAATTTCGCAGTAATGCCCTTTATTGGTTTGTAATAAATTACAGTTAGTTATTGAGCCTATTATGTTACAATGAACCAATACTACAATCCTAACAAATAATTGTACTTAACAAACTTATGTCCAATTAAATATTATAATTGTATGCTAAAAAAAATAAGTCTGTAAGTAGGGACATCTGAAACAAAAAACCGGCCAAGTGCGAGTCGTACTCGCGCACCGAGGATTCCGAATCATTTTTAGGGTTCCGTACCAAAATGGTAAAAAAGGAACCCTTATGGTGCGACTTCGTCTGTCTGTCTGTCTGTCTGTCTGTCTGTCACACCTGCATATTTCAGCAACTACTAATGCTATCGACTTGAAGTTTGGAACAGTTATGAAGAATGCTTGTCCAACTTTATTGCAAATGAAAAAAGTAAAAAAATATTTATATTTTCCTTGCAAAATGGGCCGGAGTGGGGTCATAAATTTCAAAGTGGGGTTACTAGGTCATGTGACATATCATATGAAAGGACTTGATCTGCACATTTCAAAATATATTTTTATTTAATTTTATGTCCCACACTTTTCGACATATGATGAAAAATGTCTGAAAAAATATCATTCCCCCCCCCTTATCTCCGAAGTTTGCGGAGTGAAAAATCTGAAATAATTAGAGTTGGTAGGAATTGACCCAAATATTGCACCAAAAATAAAACGATGTTCCTAATTACTATAGTATTTTCAAAATCATCAAATTTCCTTCACAAACAAACTTAGTTATGCGGTCCGGTTTTTTTTTCACTTTATACGTCCAAAAATGATACGGAACCCCTCGGTGCGTGAGTACGACTCGCACTTGGCCGGTGTTTGGACGTATAAAGTGAAAAAATCCGGACCGCATAACTTAGTTTGTTTGTGAAGGAATTTTGATGATTTTGAAAAAACTGTACTAGTTAGGAACATCGTTTTATTTTTGGTGCCATATTTGGGTCAATTCCTATCAACTCTAATTATTTCAGATTTTTCGCCCCGCAAACTTCGGAGATAAGGGGGGGGGAATGGTAATTTTTCGGACATTTTTCATCGTATGTCGAAAACTTTGAGACATAAAATAAAATAAAAATATTTTTTGAAATGTGCAGTTCAAGCCCTTTCATATGACATGTCACTTGACCTAGTAACCCCACTTTAAAATTTCGGACCCCCACTCCGGCCCCTTTTGCAATGAAAATAAAAATATTTTTGGACTTTTTTCATTTGCAATAAAGTTGAACAAGCATTCTTTATAACTGTTCCGAATTTCAAGTCGATAGCATAAGTAGTTGCTGAAATAAGCAGGTGTGACAGACAGACAGACAGACGAAGTCGCACCATAAGGGTTCCTTTTTTACCATTTTGGTACGGAACCCTAAAAATGGATGGGTATACACAGACGGAACCACAGCGCACTAGTACCTACAGCATCCCTTCCAATATTTTACCCCCTCAGGGCAACAATTAATCTTCGAAACAATGGCCGCCATACCAAACCTTTATTATGAAATATTGACTCCTTTGTTGTAAGATAATAATATAATTGCTTGGCTATTGTGTTGATCTAAAGGGCTAAATAACTTAATCGATCGATATTAGAAGTTTAGGAGATTAACAAAAGGGATTTGTAAGGCATATCGACCTATACTTATCTAAACTAATATTATAAAGAGGAAAGATTTGTTTTTTTGTATGTTTGTTTGTAATGAATAAACTAAAAACTACTGGACCGATTTCAAAAATTCTTTCACCAGAAGAAAGCTACATTATCACTGAGTAACAAAGGCTACTCTTTATCCTGAAAAAATGCACAGTTCCTGTGGGATACGCGGACGAAGTCGCGGGCGAAGTGCTAGTATATTATAAAGCTGAAGAGTTTGTTTGAACGCGCTAATCTCTGGAACTACCAGTCGGATTCTAAACGTTTTTTTTTTACCTATTTTATAGCCAGACTCATTATGAATAGTAGGTATAGGCTATACAGGGTGGCAGGTTAAACAGTGGAAATATTTTAAGGGGTCATTGTACTCATCATTATGAACAACTTTTACTATGGGAACAACCCTGAAATCGCGAAAAAAAAATCAGTTGTTCCATACATTTTGTTGAGTTTTGTAAACATAAATGTACGGAACAGCTGATTTTTTTTTCGCGATTTCAGGGTTGGTCCCATAGTAAAAGTTGTTCATAATGATGAGTACAATGACCCCTTAAAATATTTCCACTGTTTAACCTGCCACCCTGTATAACATCATCAGATAGTTGTATATTTAACCAGTGGTTAAAAGTGACAAGTTTTTATAAGTAAGGGGTTATTGTTTTAATTAACAACACCCCAAAAATTATATCTAGGTGAATCTTCCGCCCCTTTCCCTAAAATATATAATTTCTGGATCCACCTCTGGCAGTTTTAGAGCATAATTATTTTTAATATAGAGTTGCCAAAACCGGGCGAACCAAAAAAACACTGGCCATCTAACCGATGTGGCCATATGAAAACTAAGTCATATAACGCGACAGCTGTCATTTTGTACTTTGTATTGTCATTTTGAAAATGGTTCATTGTGTAGTTTCCTCTTGTGAAAGGCGGTCTGCACATGTAAGTATAAATTATGCACCAACATGGTTTTATTTAAGTACAATCTATAAGCCTGTAGATATCTGTGTGTGATTGTCAAATTTTCGTAGTGTGCTATACGTGTTCACCTCGCCCCCCGCAAAAAGTAGTAGAAAATATTATTCAGTGATTCACCCTCAGATCACAGAAACAAGGAGATATGCCATCATAGCAAATTAGTACGGGAACAACTGATGCCACTTTTAGTACATTTTTCGACACAATTACGCGCATAATTAAGCGCTCCTTGTGAATAAAACGATCTCCCACGCATTGAACATTCCGCACACCCTCAATCTAACACTGTTAATCGTCACTCAACACTAGCACTAAACTAAAACACTGTATTTATACCATCGATCGTGTTCGGTTCGTCGCCAGCGCGTATGTTTATAATATGAGCAATTTGCTCAAGATCAGGCATCAAGCTCGATAGCGCCTTGGCACATCTCCTTGTTTCTATGATCTGAGGATTCACCGCTAATGCTCTGAGCTGGCAGTACTTCCTTGGATGCACATTTCCACATAGAACTGAACTCTACTGTACAACCTAAACTTCTTATTAACTGCGAAGTTGAACCGCGGTTGCGGCTACTTTCGTACTAAACAAGTTCTTGCATAATTAAATAAAGTTTGTGTCTGATTCTACTGTACGTGAGACTAAAGTTACAAAGTTTATAAATATACCTACTAAGTTGGTTTAAGAGTGCGCATGCCGCTCAGACGAACTCGCCGGTGAGCGGCGAAAAAACACTTGCTATTTCACCAAGCGCCGCCGTGTTAGAAAGGGAGATGAACAATATTCTTACGTAAAATGAACGCAACATTTAAGGCGACGGTCAATGGTAACGGCCGTAAATCTCAAGTTTTAAATCTCTTATTTCGTCGTCAAATAATGCAGGTTAGTTGTGCAATTTTTTGATGTTAAACTAGAACATATATACATCAATCG
Organism: Thalpophila matura; assembly: GCA_948465475.1. NCBI lineage: Eukaryota > Metazoa > Arthropoda > Insecta > Lepidoptera > Noctuidae > Thalpophila > Thalpophila matura. The sequence continues at coordinate 310,579 of OX419206.1, read as the reverse complement.
TACCTGTGAATATTTAACTATTGTAGTAAAATACTTAATGAAATAAATTCATGAATTCCTGTCTACCCAAAACATAAAAACGTAATTACTTTCGAATCGCTTAAGATATTTTCATGATTTGTTTTGTGTGAAAAGACCATGTTATTACCTATAATATTGCCTGTTACTTTTTTTTTATATTTTAGATACTAAAAAGTAATAATACGTCTAATTCGGCACAGCGCGCTCCTTGATAGGCGAGTCGTATTGCTCGGTGGGCGTATGTCGCGTTGCTTGAGCTCAACGCAGAACACTCAAGCTATACCACTCAAATCACTCAAGGCCGTTGCAGCTATCAGCGCCTTAACTGTGTTTTAGGAAAAGAGTTTGTACAAAAAAACTACTTGATATATCTATGCAGAGTAAAGTTATTCGAACTATTAAATAAATAAGCATAGATTTTTTATAAATAGAAGTTAATTTACTGCTTGTTTTTAACCGACTTCTTATTTAAGACGTTCACTTTGATTCTTCTCATAAAGCTTTCACACACTTATTAAGTCTACGTTTTTGAAAATTCATCTCTTTAGCTATTAGCTAGTAAAGCCGGGCGGTAATATACACTCAGAGGCACAATTATTAACCGGCCACCTATGTTTAGTGTCACCACGTTTGTTTAAGTTAAATAAAGCATATCATGATGAATGTTACTTCATAAGTAGCTACTATAGCAATAAATTAAACACTTATTACTCTCACTGCTTTTCTGATTTGTGTTCCCGAAGCATTTTTACGATTTCGAAAGCAAACGTGGTGACACTAAACATAGGTGGCCGGTTAATTGTGCCTCTGAGTATAGTATAACACCAACAAATCGTTCGCCCCTCAGATCATAGAAACAAGGGAGGTGTGCCAAGGCGCTGTTGAGCTTGAGGTTTTAGTTTGACCACATTGATGGTAATAAAAACGTACACGCTGGCGACGAACCGAACACGATCGATGATATAAATACAGTGTTTTAGTTTAGTGCTAGTGCTGAGTGACGATTAACAGTGTTAGATAAAGATAAGATAAAGATAAAGATATTTTTATTTGTTTAAACATGAGTATACATACACAGGCATGCAAGATGTTTAATAATTAGAAAGACAGTCATGTTTTGCCATTACGGCGTACAAATATAGAATTCAGATTTTAACATTAGAGATTTATTTAGTCTTCATAGTTTAAAATTAAGTCATTTTTAAAAATATCATATTAACTTATTATTATAGCGTTAGTGTTATAGTGTTATAGTGTATAGCGTTATAGTATTAGATTGAGGGTGTGCGGAATTTTTAATGTGTGGGAGATCTATTCACAAGGAGCGCTTGTAATTGTGTCGAAAAATGTTCTAAAAGTGGCGACAGTTGTTCCCGTACTAATTTGCTATGATGGCATGGCTCCTTGTTTCTATGATCTGAGGTTCGCCCGCATCGTTCGCCATCAGTCGCGATAGGCCGCCACATAAATCGGTGGTTTTGCGCGTCGCAATCCTGATGCGTCATTCACGTTTCAGTTGATGTGGCAACCCTGACGGCTGGAATAAAATACAGCTATATTATCTATACTAATATAAATCTAAGAGTTTGTTTGTTTGAACGCGCTAATCTCTGAAACTACCAGTCGGATTTGAAAAAATCTTTTTGCATATGATAGCCAGATTCATGAGGAATAGTATAGGCTATTTAACATCACGCTACGACCCTTAGGAGCCGAGCAACGGGGGTGAAACCGCGGGGCACAACTAATGATTAGGTGGTGTAATATCCCATAACCAAGAAGTGAAGTGGTGTAATTGCTTAATACACTTGCTTTAACGGCGAAGGAAAACATCGTGAGGAAACCGGCATGTCCTAGAACCAAAAATTCGAAGACATGCGACGTCCACCAACCCGCACGGGGCCCGCGTGGTGGACTACGGCCCACTCCCTCTCACAGGGGAGGCCTGTGTCCCAGCAGTGGGAACATTATAGGCCGATTCCGCTATTATGCTACTATAGTCTATAAGGATAGTATTATAAAAATTACTGAAAATAATATTATTTCACATTGTACCAAAGCCCTTCTTTCTCAAGGACTCGCATCATCTACTTCGCCAGTTGTTACATAAAATATGATTATGATCTCAGGATGCATCCGTCTTAAACTTTGATGGTACTTGTTGCAAACTGCTATCATATCTTCAAGAAAATAACAGTTACAGAGTAACGCTATAAACACAGATTTAGAGTAGACTAGATACCGCAAACCGTCCGTCCCAGCGTGCCCGAAAGTTTGTGCAATGCGCCTACTTACCGAGTTTCTACTCGAGTTTACTTTCAAACGCGCCGGTGAAACTTCACAAATAGTGTCGTTGAAGACATACAAATGCATAATTGGTATGTGGTATCTAGCCTGATCTAAATCTGTGGCTATAAATATAAAGCTCAGATCATAGAAACAAGGAGATGTGCCAAGGCGCTATCGAGCTTGATGCCTGATCTTGAGCAAATTGCTCAAATTAAAAACTTACGCGCTAGCGACGAACCGAACACGATCGATGGTATAAATACAGTGTTTTAGTTTAGTGCTAGTGTTGAGTGACGATTAACAGTGTTAGATTGAGGGTGTGCGGAATGTTTAATGCGTGGGAGATCTTTTTATTCACAAGGAGCGCTTAATTATGCGCGTAATTGTGTCGAAAAATGTACTAAAAGTGGCATCAGTTGTTCCCGTACTAATTTGCTATGATGGCATATCTCCTTGTTTCTATGATCTGAGATATAAAGCTATTTTAAGATAACGTTACTTGAGTAACGGTAAGGAAAATGGGTCTTATTTGTCTGTATGTTACGTTTTTATACCTATAATAGCGACTGTCTGCTTCGCATGGGTGCAATCTACAATTTTTTTGCGAACGTCGAGGGAGAATGTCGCGGTGAAATTCTCCCTCAAACGTTCGCAAACAAATTGGCAATTTTCGCGGTGATATCACACGGCTCGGTACACAATAGACAAGCAGACCCGGAACAAATACACTGGCCTGCAAAACTAAGTGTCACACTTCTAAAATTGCAATAACTTTTTAAGTACCTACACAAGATAAACTTTTGAAACAAAAAGGACTCGAAAAAGAGTTTAATCTATTATATAAAAATAAGTCGGGTTTTCCTTCCTGACGATATAAGTCCAGAACGGACGAACCGATTTCCACGGTTTTGCATTCGTTGGAAAGGTCTCGGGCTCCGTGAGGTTTATAGCAAAGAAAATTCAGGAAAATTTAAAGAGAAAAGCGGGAAAATCTTTTTTCACATACAGCGCCATCTCTGATACATAGCATGTACTACGGTGGCGAAACGGAGTTCGCCGGGTTTGCTAGTTTTGTATATAAAAACTGAAGCAAACCTGAAACCCCGAAGACCAGCGAGTGGCCCCGAACCGAGAGAGAGCATCGAGTAGCGAGACTACGATACGCCCGAGAACACATACAGTGGGATCAAGAAGAATGGTCAAGAATTTTGTTTACAGATGAGTCTCGATTCTCACTTTACACTTCTGATGGCAGGCGAAGTGTCTACAGGCGACCTGGTGAGCGATATCTGCAAACCTGCTTCTCAGATTTTATCTTTTTTAGACTTAAAAATGTTACTAATGTATAGTTGACTATAGTTTCAAAGAAAGCTGATAAAAATTGCTATAAAACTTTTATTTTTATTTTAACTTTTTTAAGCTTTTTATTTTAAATCTCTAACTATATAGTTTAGAAAAAAAAAAAATTTTGGAAAGTGTAGTAGGTACTTAGTTTTGCAGGCCAATGTATTGCTCCGTGCGGGAATCGAAGCCAGCCACTCCGACAACCGTGCCGTTATTGATTACGTTTTGTGTCAAACTGTAGTATAGTCTTTGTTACTGTAACCACAAATTTAGATTAGGCTAGATATAGTGCTCTTCAGAGCACTAGCCACGGTTCGGCAGAGGTCGCGGGTTCAAATCCCGCTCGGGTCATATGATTTTTGAGAATCACTTATATATTTAATAACTTAATATAAGCATAACATGGCTTTGACATGTTTCAAAATCACAAAAAATATACATTTATAATGTATAGATGGTGATATCGCATCGATGTCCGATAACTGCAAAGTAATTGGCATTGAGTTGGAAATACTGCATAAGTTTTCCGATAGATGTCGCCAAACGCTCCTAAGAAGCGTATTACAAAGGGGTCTCAAATTTCAGATGAGTCGGGCGGGACCCGGTAGCTCAGTTGGTTCAGAGCACTAGCCACGGTTCGGCAGAGGTCGCGGGTTCAAATCCCGCTCGGGTCATATGATTTTTGAGAATCACTTATATATTTAATAACTTAATATAAGCATAACATGGCTTTGACATGTTTCAAAATCACAAAAAATATACATCCATACATTTTGTTGACGAATGTGAACAGAAATGTATGGAACAGCTGATTTTTTTTCGCGATTTCAGGGTTGGTCCCATAGTAAAAGTTGTTCATAATGATGAGTACAATGACCCCTTAAAATATTTCCACTGTCTAACCTGCCACCCTGTATAGCTGCGTGTGTGGTTACTCGAAAATTTATATAGAAAATATGTCGTAATATGCCTTGCTATGATTCATATTAATATATGTATATTATAGCTACGTCTGTGACGGGCTTTATTATTGGTACAATTTGGCATTTGTATGTCTTCAACGACACTATTTGTCAAGTTTCACCGGCGCGTTTGAAAGTAAACTCAAGTAGAAAATCGGCAAGTAGGCGCATTGCACAAACTTTCGGGCACGCTGGAACGGACGGCTTGCGGTCTTCTCTAAATCTGTGACTGTAACGCTACAAGAGCCGTCACAGCAACGAACACAACACATTCGTTGCGGAACACGTTACATAAATCTGTCGTGACGTCGAATTGACGGATCCCTCAGTTTGAGCTGCAGTGTGGAGCGAGCTTTAGCACCGAGAAGCTTGTATAATTATGTTACTGGTCAAACCCGATTTCAGGCCAAACTAGTTTGTCCCAGCGTCGGACTGGCCATATAGTCGAGGTGGTGTTTGCCAGCCGGGCCCCAACCTGCGCGGGTCCCCACGGGCCTGGCTTGCGGGGCTTGCTGCAAGCCAGACGGTAGGTAGGACCGTAGACACAGACAGACGTAGACGCAGACGTAGACACAGCTAGTTTCTCTATACTATTATAAAATTGTAAAAAAGCCGTGTACATTGAAGGTATTCCAGAAAAAAATGTCGTTTGGGCGCGCATCACGCAAAAAGTACTGAACGGATTTTGATGTGGTTTTCATAGTTCGATAGCTTGGGGTCCAACTTAAAATCTAAGCCACATTTTATCTGATTCCGGTGGGATAAACCAGAGATACAGCTTGACCTCTTGAAAGTACTGGCCGCCCTACACTGGTCATTCATTGTAGTCCACGCGGACGGAGTCGCGGGCAAATGTCTAGTTATTTATAAATAAAGACTTTTTAGGGTTCTGTACCAAAATGGTAAAAAAGGAACCCTTATGGTGCGACTTCGTCTGTCTGTCTGTCTGTCTGTCTGTCACACCTGCTTATTTCAGCAACTACTAATGCTATCGACTTGAAATTTGGAACAGTTATAAAAAATGCTTGTCCAACTTTATTGCAAATGAAAAAATTAAAAAAATATTTTTATTTTCATTGCAAAATGGGCCGGAGTGGGGGTCAAAATTTCAAAGTGGGGTTACTAGGTCAAGTGACATATCATATGAAAGGGCTTGATCTGCACATTTCAAAATATATTTTTATTTTATTTTATGTCTCACAGTTTTCGACATATGATGAAAAATGTCTGAAAAAATACCATTCCCCCCCCTTATCTCCGAAGTTTGCGGAGTGAAAAATCTGAAATAATTAGAGTTGATAGGAATTGACCCAAATATGGCACCAAAAATAAAAAGATGTTCTTAACTAGTACAGTTTTTTTAAAATCATCAAAATTTTTTCATAACAAACTTAGTTTTGCGGTCCGGTTTTTTTCACTTTATACATCCAAAACTGATACGGAACCCTCGGTGCGCAAGTACGACTCGCACTTGGCCGGTTTTTTCTTTTTGTTTGACTCCTAAGGGTCGTAACGTGATGTTATACATTCCTCATGAATCTGGCTATTGTATACAAAATAAGAATTTTTCGAATTCAACTGATAGTTCAAGATATTAGCACGTTCAAGCAAAAAACTCTTCAGCTTTATTTATTAGTATGTTAATACTAATAAATAAAGCTGAAGAGTGACTGACTGATTATACAAAGAGTTCTCAGTTCTCCGCGTCCGTCAACTATTTATTCTTAATGCATACCTTCATATACAAAAAACTATTAAAAATAGACCAGACTATTCCTTAATAACTTCCAAACGTGTCCTCCACATCCCGCTACAACGAACCACCTCTCTCCTAGCCAGACGCTGTCCCGCCTTCCTGCACACCTTTGTGTATAACAAGGTCACCAGCAGTATGCCCTGTGACTCCAATGACCTCTCCCTTTCTACATATAATAATATTCTCAAAACTTGGCTATTAAGTCTTTCGTACGACGAATCTGAAACAATACTCACACCATAGCTCATACAATACACCCGGACACCCACATATCAACTTCACTCTCACTTACATACACAGCCCCACTTCACTCTAGCACACGGTCACCCTCACATTACTTTCTGTTTACTTATTAATTAAGTTTCTTATCCACTTTGTTACACTGCTTAAATAATCCTTAATTGTTGTTTGTTTTTTTCTCTTTGATTTTTCTCTTTATAATTATACCTATGTCATCGCAACTCTGGTCCCCAAGATACAGGCCTCGCCTAGTTTGGGGACCACCGTAAAGAGCTTAATGATGTACATACCAACGGTTCAATAAATGATTAAATAGTGATAGATAGACAAATAGGTCAGATTTCTACCCAACTGATGAAACAATAGTCTACGTTAATACATAACATGGTAACAGCATTAGTTGTGTAACTAACTGGACGAATATTAATGGATTGGAGATGCGAAGCACATTCGTGTAACGGCAAAGTTCCCATAACTTACCGCAACAGCATTTACGAAACGTTTTGGTTAATGGTTTAAAATAAGGATTCATTTTAAGGGTAAGCACCATGAAATCGTCTTACGGGAAAACCATAACTCTGACATGCTGAATTAAAGAGTTTGACTGTTCTAAAAATGCGTTTGAGGATAAACCTCAGATCATAGAAACAAGAAGATATGCCATCATAGCAAATTAGTACGGGAACAACTGATGCCACTTTTAGTACATTTTTTGACACAATTACGCGCATAATTAAGCGCTCCTTGTGAATAAAAAGATCTCCCACGCATTGAACATTCCGCACACCCTCAATCTAACACTGTTAATCGTCACTCAACACTAGCACTAAACTAAAACACTGTATTTATACCATCGATCGTGTTCGGTTCGTCGCCAGCGCGAATGTTTTTAATATGAGCAATTTGCTCAAGATCAGGCATCAAGCTCGATAGCGCCTTGGCACATCTCCTTGTTTCTATGATCAGAGGGATAAACCTTGTAGATTAATGTAAAAAAAAATGAAAATCACTAAAAACGTGCAAAAAAGCACTGCCATACTTTCACAACTTTGGAATAAAAATCTAATTAATTTTACACATCAGAGAACCTGCTATTTTTTTTGTTTTCCATAAGAATATTTCTGTTTAGTTAAGTATTGTTTTAATTGTTTGCCCTCCATCATCCATAAAAATTAAGTATAATTTTTATGGATGATGGAGGGCAAACAATTAAAACAATACTTAATTACTTACTCAGAAAACTTAATTCAGAAAAATTCAGCTAGTTTGCGAATTTTTTACACAGAACTATAAGTACTGTTATGGAAAACAAAACCTTTTAGCGGGTACGCTGTTTTCTGTAGCCTATAATTAAGTAAATTACTAGACAGAAGAGGCCAGTGTGCTAGCAGCAGCCCCGGATCTAGGGGGGGGGCTAGCCGGTGCCTGTGCCCCGGGCGGCAAATTCAGAGGGCGGCAAATTCAAGCTTGGTAGACGAATACACTGAGTAGTGTATTCGTCTTCCAAGCTAATAATCGCAAAGAGCAGCGTTAGACCGGTCGTTGTGGCGTTCTTTGGAGGAGGCCTATGTCCATCAGCATCAGTTCGCGTGTTATGGCTGAAATGATGATGATAAAGGTAAACATATTGTCGGGCGGGGGCGGCATTTTTCAGTTTTTGGCCCGCCTCGAAATAATTCAAGATCCGGGGCTGCCTAGCAGTGGGGACATTATAGTCTGATTATTTTTTTTTTTTTTTTTTTTATTATTTACTTTATTATGTTCCTGATACTATTAAAGAGTCGTACGGCAGAGTTAGGCCAAGTTCGCGGATACTTACATAAGTTTAATTTACTGAACAAGTTTTGGTTTTCATTGTTATCTAAAGTTTAAGTCGGATTGAAGTTACGATTAGACTGTTTTGGTTCCAGTTAATCTTATTAGTAAGTTGACGTAACTTTGAATCTAAGTTATAATATTATCTAGCTAGTTTCACCCTCACTGCTCGGCTCCTAAGGGTCATACCGTAATGTTATCTTAATTTAAGTATACTAATATAATTAAGCTGAAGAGTTTGTTTGTTTGAACGCGCCAATCTCTGGAACTACTTATCAGATTCCAAAAAATCGTTTTGTATGTGATAGCCAGATTCACGAGGAATAGTATAGGCTATTTAACATCACGCTACGACCCTTAGGAGCCGAGCAACGGGGGTGGAACCGCGGGGAACAGCTTGTATCACATAAAAACCCAAGGTTTTTAGGGTTCCGTACCTCAAAAGGAAAAACGGAACCCTTATTGGATCACTTTGTTGTCTGCCGTCAGTCACTGGACCATAAGTGGAGCCATCTGCTCATAGATGGCGCCATTGGAAGTATACAGTAGCGCCATCTATGATCATATTTCGGAACCCTTAGGGCGCGAGGCATACTCGCACTTGTCCGGTTTTTTTTAATTAGTGTAACATAACACAAACAGACAAGATACAACACAACAAAATTGTGTAAACATTACTTTTTATTACAAAAATAAAATATACGTTAAATTCTCGTACAAAGTTTAAATGCTGACGCGCGTTTACATGTGCGATAATAAAACCGCTTTGTTAGCTGTCAACATTATACAATTTATTGCAAATGGCCGCTGACAAAATGGCGGCATTCGGTACAAAGCGTTTAATTTAAGAATTCCCTTCGTCGCTATGTTGGCTGCCCCGAATGTCAATATGTTACGTTTTTAACGGTGTTGGAAGTTTTTTTTCAGCACCAATTCGCGTTTACCACTTTTTAGTGTCTAGAAAATATCGTGAGGAAACCCGCATGCCTAAGAGTTCTTCATAAAGTTCTTGAAGGTGTGTGATGTCTGCCAACCCGCACTTGGCCAGCGTGGTGGACTATGGGCTATCCCGTCTCATTCTGAGAGGAGGCCCGGGCCCAGTGCCCGTGCCCATATAAGCTGTGATAGCCATATAAGCAGTGATAGCCTAGTGGTTTAACCATGTGCCTCCCGCGGCGAATGGTTCGAGTTCGATCCCGAGGCACGCACCGCTGACTTTTCGAAGTCATGCGCGTATTAGAAATAAATTATCACTTGCTTTAACGGTGAAGGAAAACATCGTGAGGAAACCGGCATCTCCTAGAACCAAAAAAATCGAAGACATGTGACGTCTACCAACCCGCACTGGGCCCGCGTGGTGGACTACGGCCCACTCCCTCTCACAGAGGAGGCTTGTGTCCCAGTAGTGGGAACATAATAGGCCGATTATGCTCGTGCCCAGCAGTTAGACACGTGGTGAACGAGAATTGGTGCTGAAAGAAAAATTCCAATACCGTTAAAAACGTTGTAATATTTATTGACATTCAGGCAGCCAACATAGCGTCAAAGGGATATCTTATGTGAAACTCTCTGTTAGATACCGGGGTTCGAACCCACGACCTGTGGCGTCTAAGTCACCCAGCCTGTCAATTCTATACAGGCGCGGTCCCAGGGTGGGAGGGGACGTGGGGGTCATGACTCCCCCCAAAATCGTACAAAAGTGCGCCAAATACGGTAATTCGTGGTACAGCACGTCGGCATTAATCGGTATGACCCCCAAAAGTCTTCGGCTGCGGTATGTCCCCCCCCCAAAACCGTCTGCTGCGACCGCGCCTGATTCTATACCGGCACGCTGCGTGATATCAGAAATGCCAATTTGTTTGCGGACGTTCGAGGGAGAATCTCATCATGACTCTCCCTCGAACGTTCGCAAACAAATTGGCAGTCCTCGCGGTGATATCTCGCAGGTAGAGAATAGAGAGGCAGGTCCGTTGCCAGGTGACGGGGCCCGCCTTTCATTTGGCGGGCCAATACCTGCCGGGGGTGCGGACGAATGCGCAAGCGACTCCCGTGCCCCCGGCGTAAGGTAGTTGGAGGAACACCGGGTTTTAGTCAGTAAGAGTCTGACAGACCCCCTCGCCCTCCCCAGGCGCGGGACATACATGAGGATTTCCACTTCGAAAAAAAAAAAAAAAAAAAAAAAAAAGATCCGTTGCCAGCACTACTCTCTTTAATGGCCTGGTTGCACACATTAGGATAACATTCGAGCGAAAAAACTTCGATTTTGACCTACGGCGAAGTGCGTGGCCACAATCGCATTGTTCATAAGTGAGCACAATTTGCTATGATGGCATATCTTCTTTTTTCTATGATCTGAGGGCTACATTATTTAGCCCTCAGATTATAGATATTCATCGCGATAACGCAAATATTTGGGCAGACCATCTGTAAATTTTAGCCTGTAATATGTATTCTAACTTCAAATTATATTAAAAAGCAAAAATTACACATTTGGCTATGGCATATAGAGGAATGCCACTCCCTCTAGCGGCGTCTATGTAACTAAATGTATTAGCAAAACTTTTTAAAAGTTCCGCGAGTTTTTTAGTTCACATTTTGCTCAACAGATGGCGCAACATTCGAGTTTCATAATAGTTCCTTCTAGTACACATAGATGGCGTTGTTAGTCAAAAGTCTATTGTCCTTATATAAAAACCAACAAGCAGACTAGTTTTTCTGAACAGTGTATAGATGGCGCTACTATGATGTTCGGCCATAAGTTTGAGAAACCCTGACGTAGGCCTGTATTACAGAATGACGCTAGAGCACAGATCTCTGCTTGAGCATACATTTAAAGTCATTTGATTGGTTGACGTCTATGCTCAAGCAGAGATCTGTGCTCGAGCATCGTTCTGTAAGACGAGCCGTAGACAAATTCTAAACCAACCTGATTGTGGGTTCAGTCTTCTTTTGACGTACTCCATGAACTTCTCCGTGAGGCCTCTCTTCTTGGATTCCTTCTCTTCTCTATCATTCTGTAACAAGAACAGAAGAACATACAGTTATGTAGGTCAAATCAAAAGGTGCGGTTAAACGAGCTTATTTTATGACAATTTCTAGCTGCAATTATACAGGTTGTCAGGTTAGACAGTGGTAATACGGAAAGGGGTCATTGTCATCATCTCAGATCATAGAAACAAGGAGATATGCCATCATAGCAAATTAGTAGGTACGGGAACAACTGTTCCCACTTTTAGTACCTACCTACATTTTTCGACACGATTACAAGCGCTCCTTGTGAATAAAAAGATCTCCCACATATTAAAAATTCCGCACACCCTCAATCTAACACTCTTAATCGTCATTCAATACTAGCACTAAACTAAAACACTGTATTTATATCATCGATCGTGTTCGGTTCGTCGCCAGCGTGTACTTTTGTACTACGCTCAAAATGACTAAACTAAAGTATCAAGCTCAATAGCGCCTTGGCACATTTCCCTTGTTTCTATGAGGTCTGAAATTTCGAAAAAAAATCAACTATAGTATAAGTCCCGGCACCAGTCTTGATCACAGCCACCTGCGCATTAGTTGATTTTTCGGCCTCTTTGGCGCAATGAAGAAGACGGGGTACGCCGAGGCTGCAGACGATTGGTTCGTCAGTCGATGCTCGTCGTCTATTGGACCATTCCCTATTACGTATTGTCAACTGTTTATTGTCTATTGGGCCGAAAATGTACATTCGTGATCTGTGATCATCTTTAGTGCCGGTACCTAAGGGCGCGATTCCATTAGGCAAGTCTTGCATGCAATTATGACGTCACACTTGTGTGCAAGTGATTTGAATATTTTAGTTGCAACTTGTTTGGAAGCTGTGGTTTCCACTATACAAATTGCAAGTGTGACGTCATAATTGCATGCAAGACTTGCCTAATGGAATCGCGCCTTAAGTAGGTATATCATTATTTTGCTTTGAACTATCAAGTTACTGCAAACAAGGGTCAAAGTGTAGTTATACATAAACGTTTTACCCACGTATATGTATACCTATGTCATTATACAAGACACGTCTAACTCACAAGATTACCGCATCACGATTGCACGTAAGTGCCTCTTAGCAAGCAGATTGAGCCGTAAATATTACACTACTTGAGAGTTGTGGCGCTCAGAGACATCTAGCGGTAGTTGGGGGAACTATTCCATTAATTATGTGAGAAATTGTGAAGGAGCAGCCGGCCTAGCATGAACACGATAGAAACGGACAGATTGTAGAAACATTTCTACCGTTTCATTCATAAAACGTAGAAATGTTTCTACAATCTGTCACTTTGTCTATTTCTATGTAGACAAAACCCGTTTCTATCGTGGTTATGCTAAGCCGGCTGTACACTGAGATTAGTCTCCTGAGGCGATTCGCACCATGCTATGTTCTCTTAGAACATTGTAGCCTGTTCGAAACTTTTGTATGGAAACTAGCTCCATCCATCCGACGTGGTGAAAAAACTATTTACTGATTGGGTTACCACTTTATAACAGTGTTATGATATAATCAAAATTATCATTAAATATATTAATTAGGATAATAAATCACATTAATTTCATTTACATTATTAGAAGTAAATAGAAAATATAAAAGAATTAATTTAATCAATTACAAAAACGTATTTATTATGTGGTCATATGGTTACACTGTCAACTGTCTGTCACTAGGGATGTTACATTGTACATAAAAAATAGATTTTTAATTTATCGGTTTTTTTGTAGCTAAAAAATCGATTAATAAATAATCGTTTTTTCCTAAGAAAATAATAGATTTTTAACAAAATTGATTATTAATTGTTTTTTACCTAATTTGTCAATATGTTTTAAAATAAACGCCATAAATATTACCTATATCAATAGATTAATTAATTAAAAATAAACTTGTCGTTTGAAAAATTAAGTTTCACCAACGAATAATGAATGACATATCAACCAAGTTCGTTGACTCCATGTAGTGAATGTTTGATTAAATTAACCAACTAAACTGATTCAAAAGCAAATTCTATGGCAGTTCGCGTTCTGGGCTCCGGGCCAGAAGACCAACCCCCGTATTCACAACGCTTCGATTTGATTCCGATTCGACAAGTCGTACGTCTACCTTGTTTTGGCATTACGAAAGCGAGTGAGATAGACATACGACTTTCCGAATCGGAATTAAATCGAAGCGTTGTGAATACGGGGGCAAACATAATGTCGGCGTTGCAGATAAAAAAAATGGTAATAACTGATTGATTATAAAAAAAATCGATTATTAATCGATCCCTAAAAATAAAATCATGTTTTAAATCGATTTTTACTTTTCAAAAATCGATTTTTTAACGGTTATTTCCATAATCGATTATTTTTTACATCCCTATCTGTCACATAGAAAAATGCGTTATTTTTATTTATTTCGAGATTTCGGATTTTCGGGTGAGATGTTTCTTTGAAAACATTTTGCCCTGGATTTTCTTCTCCTGCGCGAGTTTCTAGAAATGGGGAAGTATATAAAGAAAAAGATACGGCAATTGTTGAGGAAACTGAAGAGGATACCGGTCGAAGTGGATTCAGAAGACTCGTCGCCTACGATCACCTACTTCACCAACGCCGCTGTCTCCAGTTTCACAGCTGCCCAAACTACCGTCGCCAACAGTGCATAACCAACCTACTCAAAATGATCTGGATCAAGACCCTAATACAGGTCTGTAAAACACTCATTACTTATAGTACCTAAGACATAATGTACCTACCTTAAATGTCATAACTTCAAACGCCTGGCGGATCCCAAATGAGAGATTATGTAAATGACTGCGCTTCCACATGCAGGTGGACACTGTGTCATATAAACATGGCAAGCGCTATCACATTGCGGATAGACAATGCAAAATGTTTATTTCCACATAGGAATATTACATGACTTTTGCGCTATCACTAAGCAGATAGACAAGTATTACATATCTTTTTATGTTGACATTTTCAGAAGAAGATTTGCCTAAAGAGCTCCTACAAGCCCTGGGAACAGAAGACTTCAGAGCTGGAAAAGCTATCCAGCCCCTGATAGCCCTTCGGTGGACGAAGATCACTGAAATGGTCAGATCAGGAAATCAATGATGTAGCGAAGTTAGCCGCTGAAATTATTTATTATCAAGACTCCTCTTCAAGAAGATTCTTTAAACCAGCATCATAAATATCCTAATACCTACCGCCGATAGACTCTCAGGTACATGCAGGCAAACTTAAATATTTAAAAAAGAAGTTCTAAGTTCGAAAATAAAAGTGTGTAATCTAAAACGTTTTCTTATTCCGTATAAATTGTATTATTTCCATTTACATAGAAGTAGGTAACTTGATGTTTTGTCACGCATCCTGACGTATTTTTATGTAAAACAATAATTACATCATTATACGTTACGCCTCTTATATTACTTGGTTAAATTATTGTCATAGGGCGTTTGTGCACTTATCCGTTTCTAACACGTTTTTTTACCAACGTGTTTTTTTTTCATACATTTCGATACCTACCAGTTTTTGAAATGTATGAAAAAAAAACGTGTCATAAAAAATGGTTTGGAAACGGATAACTGCACAAACGCCCTATGACAATAATTTTACCAAGTAATATATGAAGATATAGGTATGTAGGTACCTACTGTATAGCTATAGCTGTATACTATATAGCTATAGGTAGGTATAGATTATGAATTGAATTGGCCCTACCACGGATAGATGGCGCTGCTTGTACGATGACGGAAAATATGGTTGAGAGTACCGTCTATATGTATAGTAGTCTTTGATTCGCACACTGCCCCGCATCACGCAGCGTAGCGCGGGGATGCGTTATGTTCCGTTGTTTGCAAGTACCTGTATTTGTATAGAAATCACGCATGGTGCAACACACTGAAAACGCATTCGCGCGCGTGGCTTTTGTTCCGTCACCGCGCACCCCGCAGCGTAGCGCGGGGCGGTGTGTGATTCGCCTTACTTATAAACGCCTCTTAACTTTAACCACTGATCTATACTAATATTATAAAGCTGAAGAGTTTATTTGTTTGAAAGGGCTAATCTCTGGAACCTGGACTAGGATACGAAAAAATCCAGATTCATGAGCAATAGTATAGGCTATTTAACATCACGCTACGACCCTTGGGAGCCGAGTAGCGGGAGTGAAACCGCGGGGAACAGCTAGTTAGTTATACAACTATCCTTGTCATTTGTATGACAATGAATAGAGATAAGTGACAATTGACATAAGAGCTGTTTAATTTAATCATCGTCTTTATGTAAGAAGGTAGTTGGATAGGTTAATAATAGCATAATAATTTTACCATCCTAACTAATATTATAAAATGCGAAAGTAAGGTAAGTTTGTTTGTTACCTTTTCAAACCTAAATCACTGAACCGATCATCGTGAAATTTTGCATATACGTTGTCAAGAATACAGAAAAGGACATAGAGTACCTTTCATCCAGAAAAATAGTACTGTTCCCGAGGGAAAGAACAATAACTTTCGACGGTCACAATTGCTTTAGGACGCTAGATGGCGCTACGTATATGTCACTAATGAATTATAAAATACTCGGGGCTCGAACCCAGGACGCTCTCTTATGACACACTACACCAGCAAGGCAATAACGGCTTACAATTCGGCTTTAACGGCCTGTAAAGCGCATATAAACGTAAAAAACAGCCACATAGACAAATTGGCGCACGGCCAACAAAAACAGCCAATAAAATACATTAAAACGATATGAACTGCAAATAACGTCACATGATAGCCGTCGTGACGTGTATAGACGTTATGATGGATATGTGCGAAGAGTGTATTTTTTTATACATTATAGTAGGTGTACCCCGCGGTTTCACCCCCGTTGCTCGGCTCCTAAGGGTCGTAGCGTGATGTTAAATAGCCTATACTATTCCTCATGAATCTGGCTATCTTATACAAAAAGAATTTTTCGAATCCAACTGGTAGTTCCAGAGATTAGCGCGTTCTAACAAACAAACTCTTCAGCTTTATTAAGCTGTCTTCAGACTAAGCTATACTATATAGTATAGCGCATGCTATATAGTATCGATACCTTTAGGTTCAAACGGCGTAACCACCATTTTGAAAACAATGAGATTTGAGCCTAAAGGTATTGATATTAGGATCAAATCTCATTTTTGCCAAAATGGTGGTTACGCCCTTTGAGCCTAAAGGTAGCGGTATAGCGCGCCATACAAAGCCATACTATATAGTATAGCACAGTGTGAACGTGTCCATAACAATGTATGGTGCGCGATATTGTCGTGCTATGAGCTATATGCTATATAGTATAGCGTAGTCTGAAATGAGCTTAGCGTTTGACCGCCATCTCGCCTGATGTTAAGCGATGATGCGGTCTTCGATGGAGCACGCTTGCCTAGAAGAAACCGATTCACTCGCGACTTGAACACACCCAGATTGTAACTATCGGGGAACACCCACTCGGGCAGCGCATTCCACTGTTTGGCAGTTTTAATGCAGGAGGAATCAAAGCGCTTCGTTCGGGTTTTTGGTATATCAACCATGAACCGATGGCGCTTTTTCGTGCGTCTGGTCGTCCGATAGAGAAAACGACAGGAGGGAATTAGATCATGCAGATCCGAAGCACACTCTCCGAAATGTATCCGATTAAAAACCGATAGATATACGAATAACAGTAGTAGATTGAGGGTGTGCGGCATTTTTAATGTGTCCGAGATCTATTTACAAAGGAGCATTTGCAGTTGTGTTGCATTAAAAGTGGCGACAGCGGTGCCCTATTGCTATGATAAAATATCTCCTTGTTTCTATGATATATCAACCCCAATATAATTGACCTATAATGTTCCCAAATCCCACTGCTGGGACACAGGCCTCCTCTGTGTGAGGGATGTCTTCGAATTTTTGGTTCTAGGACATGCCGGTTTCCTCACAATGTTTTCCTTCACCGTTAAAGCAAGCGATAATTAATTTCTAATACGCACATGACTTCGAAAAGTCAGCGGTGCGTGCCTCGGGATCGAACTCGAACCATTCGCCGTGGGAGGCACCCTCAGATCACAAGAGATGTGCCAAGGCGCTATCGAGTTTGATGCCTGAACTTGAGCAAATTGCTCATAATAAAAACGTACGCGCTAGCATAATAAAACCGAACACGATCGATGGTATAAATACAGTGTTTTAGTTTAGTGCTAGTGTTGAGTGACGATTAACAATGTTAAATTAAGGGTGTGCGGAATGTTCAATGCGTGGGAGATCTTTTTATTCACAAGGAGCGCTTAATTATGCGCGTAATTGTGTCGAAAAATGTACTAAAAGTGGCATCAGTTGTTCCCGTACTAATTTGCTATGATGGCATATCTCCTTGTTTCTATGATCTGAGGTTAAACCACTAGGCTATCACTGCTTTTGCCATGACGTACACCATAACATTTTACTTCTCCAATTATTGCTAGGCCATTTAAATCGGCCATTTAGCCCGTATCGCTGATCAAAGCTATAAAACGCAGGCTACATTGATTTATGGCCGCAGTTCCGGTATGAATTTATTTATAGTATTGGGTTAACTTTTAACTGGTACAGTTAAATGTTACTTTTTTGCCAATGAGAGACTTTTTGACCGACTGAGATAAAAAGGGTAATGTTTTTATTCTTATTTCAGACTAGCACTTTGACCGTGACTTCGCACGCGTGAGCCACAGGAACTGTGCATTTTTTCGGGATAAAAAGTAGCCTATAGCACTCAGCACTAATGTAGCTTTGTATTAATAAAATAATTTTCAGAATTGGATCAGTTCCGGATATCCTTTTTAGGGTTCCGTACCAAAATGGTAAAAAAGGAACCCTTAAGGTGTGACTTCGTCTGTCTGTCTGTCTGTCACACCTGCTTATTTCAGCAACTACTTATGCTATCGACTTGAAATTCGGAACAGTTATAAAGAATGCTTGTTAAATTTTATTGCAAATGAAAAAAGTCCAAAAATATATTTATTTTCATTGCAAAAGGGGCCGGAGTGGGGTCCGAAATTTTAAAGTGGGGTTACTAGGTCAAGTGACATATCATATGAAAGGGCTTGATCTGCATATTTCAAAATATATTTTTATTTTATTTTATGTCGCACAGTTTTCGACATATGATGAAAAATGACTGAAAAAATACTATTCCCCCCCCCTTATCTCCGAAGTTTGCGGATCGAAAAATCTGAAATAATTAGAGTTGATAGGAATTGACCCAAACATGGCACCAAATATAAAACAATGTTCCTAACTAGTACAGTTTTTTCAAAATCATCAAAATTCCTTCACAAACAAACTTAGTTATGCGGTCCGGATTTTTTCACTTTATATGTCCAAAAATGATACGGAACCTTCGGTGCGCGAGTACGACTCGCACTTGGCCGGTTTTTTTTTTAAAAAACTTTACTCCACACTAAAAAATTCTTCTGTATCGTTCAGTGCGTTTAGCCGACTTCAATTTGCTACGCTATGGTTGGCGCTACGGCTACGGCGTAGCTTACCACACGCTACGGCTACGACGTAGCTTACCACGAGCTACGGCGTATCTGATTATAGCTACGTAGTCGCCACGCGTTTGTTGGTACAAAAAATCAGCTGTTCATTCCATACATTTTGTCGATCTAAGTAAACACAAATGTATGGGACAGCTGATTTTATTTTCTGGATTTCAGGGTTGCTCTGACCTCTTGACTCTTGCAATGACCCCTTTCCATTAGCCAAAGGGGCCTCTGTAAACGCGCTAGTTTTTTGACCATTTCTTGTTGCAATTGTATAGCCGTGAGTTGAGATCTTTAACGTACAGCAATTATTATGATGTACCATCATTTCATTTCATTGCAATATCGCCGAGCTATGCTGCAAGTTTGCGGACATTGTTCTACTGAGTTGCACGTTAAAGATCTCAACCCACGGCTATAGAATTGCAGCAAGAAATCTAACCCGTTTAACTCCATTTTAAAAATAACGTTGTATATTAATAATAACAATAAAATTAACATCGCACAAAGAAAAAAAGAAATTAATTATCACTTGCTTTAACGGTGAAGGAAAACATCGTGAGGAAACCGGCATGTCCTAGAACCAAAAATTCGAAGACATGTGACGTCCACCAACCCGCACTGGGCCCGCGTGGTGGACTACGGCCCACTCCCTCTCACAGAGGAGGCCTGTGTCCCAGCAGTGGGAACATTATAGGCCGATTATGCTATGCTTATGCTAAAGAAAAAAAACATTTTTGAATGTTTATATTTCGGTACCGAGCAACTCCACAAAATTCCTAAACTTATTTTTTTAACACCCCATTTATTATCCAAACTTTCTCAATATTCTTTCCTATGACCGTCACGTCCACCAAATGTTTTAAACTGTGCGAACGTGAGGTGACGACTTATCGCGTCATTTAACGTCACACGTGTTGGACCCAACGTTCTGGCACACAGCCAATATTGGCCGGAGGTGTGAACATTATGCTAATACTCTCGCAATCTTTGCAATCTGTAGCAGAAAAATCTTTTTATTTTAATAATAGGTTTGTGTTTGACCGCCATCTCCCCTGCCTGCCTAGCATGACCAATTCTATCTCAATTCTACCAAAGAATAGACAAAGTTCTTTCTATCCAAATCGTTATCTCTTCTGCCCGAGCACGCGGCGACCTGTGCTTGGCTTATCAGATCTTTGTCTACTGAAGAATAGAAACATTTCTTCACTTCATTGTATGCATAAAACGGTAGAAATGTTTCTACAATCTGTTACTTTGTCTATTCTTCTGTAGACAAAACCTGTTTCTATCGTGGTCATGCTAGGCCGCCTGATGGCGGTCTACGATGGAGCACGCTTGCCTAGAAGAAACCGATTCACTCGCGACTTGAACACACACAGATTGTAACTGTCGGGGAACACCCACTCTAGCACTGAAATCTGAAGAATAATAAGTCAATAGAAGTGTTATCTACTACATTTATACTACCAGAAGCGTGTCGCCGGTTCGCAGTCAAATGTCAATGCATCCAATCTATACTAAATAATAAAGCTGAAGACTTTGTTTGTTTCAACGCGCTAATCTCTGGAACTACCAGTCGGATTTGAAAAAATCTTTTTGTACATGATAGCCTGATTCATGAGAAATAGTATAGGCAATCTAACATCACGCTACGACCCTAAGGAGCCGAGCAATGAGGGTGAAACCACGAAAAAGAAATATTTAGAAATTATTTCTCCGAGTGAAACCGCAGGCTTACTGTTAGTTATGACGGTTTTTGAACGCAATATTTACTATGTATATTATCATTCCTCTAAATATTCATATTATTAAACTAGAATCCATATATTAACTGCATGACCACCGATAATATCTGAATGGCCATACCATAACTTAAAGACGGATAATGTGGCATAATCTATGGTTGAATTTATTACCTATTGTAATTGGTGTCTATTGTCTATAGATTTAGTAGTTGGCTAGGAGTTAAAGCCAAATCATAAGTGCATCAGTTCTCACAATGAAAGTGGAATCAAAGCGCTTTGTTCAGGTTTTTGGTATATCAACCAGGGATGTTACAGATAAAGATAAAGATAAAGATATATTTATTTGCTGTAACATGTGTGAATTACAATGCAAAATAATATGCATGCAATGGTGTTAAAAATTAAATAAGAGCTACATGTTATACCATTGAAGGCGTACAAATATTGAAAATTGTTATTGAATCAAATTATAATTAAACATTGAAATTGTATTAAATTATATAACATCATTAATAATAGAAATCAACATTTATCATTTAAGAAATCATGTATATTATAATAACATTTCTGAGTCAACATCTTTTTTAGTTTTATTTTAAATAAATTTGAATTTAACAGTTTTATGTCCTTTGGGATTTTATTATAAATCTTTGGACCCATGCATACAATACTTTTGTGTAACAGTGCAGTCTTAGCTGGATGTATACAGAGATTGTCATTATTTCGTCGATTTCGAACGACTTTTTCCGATAATCGCGGAAACAAATGTAGATTACTTCTAACAAACAATGCAACTTCATAAATATATATACATGGAAGTGTGAGAATTTTATACTTCAAAAACATTGGAAAGCAGCTGTCAGTAGTTTTTAGCCCAAACATAGCCCGTATGCAACGTTTTTGTAATTTAAAAGCGATATCTTTATTGGTTGAATTACCCCAAAAAATTATCCCGAACCTCAAAATAGATTCAACCAGGCCATAATATGCTGTAAGTAAAGTATCTGTATTAACGGAAAAAGACAGTTTATATAGGGCGTATGATGAGCTGCTGATTTTTTTGCTAAGTTCATCAATTTGATTTTTCCAATTTAATCTTTTGTCTATGATTAAACCCAGAAATCGGGCTGAAGCTGTTTCTTGTATAATACTGTCTTTATAAACTAAATTAATTTGAGATGAGTAAAAACGTTCCCGCTGACTAAAATGCATTATGCTAGTTTTTTTCAAATTAATTAGTAGATTATTATTATTAAGCCATATAATTATTGAATTTAATGAATTATTTATATCAGAATTATAGGAGTTTGTAGCTTTTGAAGCTATGGTAACAGTACTGTCGTCAGCAAACAGTGACATAGGTTGGATAGTTGATCTTGGCAGATCATTAATATATATAATGAAGAGGAGGGGACCCAAAACACTACCCTGAGGAACACCATATGTTACGTTACGCCTTTTTGAAGAGTAAATCTGTTCGCTTTTCGTTTTCAGATTGAATTTTCTTATTTCTGTTATGTGTTTACGATCTTTTAAGTATGATTCAATTAATTCTAAGACATTTCCTCTTATCCCATATGCCTCAAGTTTACTTATTAGAATATTATGATCTACACAGTCAAATGCTTGAGATATATCACAATATATAGAACAAACAGGTGAAGAATTGTCGACGTAAGATAAAACATTCTTTAGAAAATCATAAACGGCCATGTTTATCGTCTTGTGTTTTCTGAAACCTTTTTGTTCTTTACACAGAATGTTACGCTTTTCCAAGTAGTTATTTATTTCATTATACAGATACTTCTCAAAAATTTTTGAAAATATAGAAATTAACGCGATGGGTCTGTAGTTTTCCATGAAGTGTTTATTATCTTTTTTATGTAAAGGTAATATAATGGTCAATTTTAAATCTGTTGGAAACATTCCAGTCGAAATACAAAGATTTATTATATGGCTGAGGTGGTGACATATAACCTCATTAACTGCTTTGATTATTTTAGTGGATATTCCATCATGACCGACACTGTTTGTGTTTTTTAAGTTTTTTATAATTTCATGAATCTGTCTAGGTAAACTCGGCGATAGGAACATAGAGTTCATTTGTGGATTTATTAGAGTTGTTGATGCAAATCCAGCCCCTGAAACGGGTTTCACTTTTTCTATAAAATAGTTATTAAAAGCGTTAGCTATTTTAGTAGGATTTTCAATAAAGTTATTGTTGATTTTTATCTTATCTATTGAGTCTCTCGGTGTATTTAATCTGTTATTATTTATAATTTGCCATGTTGTTTTACATTTATTACTTGACATTCTTATTTTGTGATTGTTTTGAGCACGCTTGGTAAGATTTATTATATTTTTTAGCATTTTTGAATACTTAATAAATATTTGCTTATTTGAAATTGTCGGTTTCTTTCTAAAGTTCCATAATAAGTTTTTTTTATTCTTACTACAGATCTTAATCCCACGCGATATCCATTTTTGCTTCCTATTTACATTAACAATAATTTTAGTCTGAGGAAAGCACAAGTCATATAATAATTTGAAAGTTTCAATAAAGTGGCGATACGCAATATCAGGATCATTTGTTCTATATATTTCGCAAAACGATAGGCTTTTTATATAGGTTTTAAATTTTTTCATATTTTTTATGCTGTAGTCACGTTGTAATTTGTACCAATACTTAAATTTAATTATTCTTTTAACCGGAAGTTTGATTAGTTGAGCAGTATGATCTGATAGACCAAATTCGAACACATTAGTCTTACACTGCTTTTTAAAATCATGTGCAAAATTATCTATACAAGTATTACTAGCTAACCTTGTCGGTTGTTTTAGTGCTAATCTAAGATTATAACTTAACAATAAACACTCAAAATCTAAAGTAACATTATTGCTTTTCATGACATCTATATTGAAATCTCCAGTTAAAACAATATTATGACAACTACTTTTAGAAGTACACTTTAGGACTTTGTCAAGCCTGTCGAAAAACAAATTCAAGCTACTTTGTTTTGGAACTCTGTACACACAGATAATTATGATTTTGTAATCCAGTAGCTCAACCGCACAACATTCAAGTACATTATCAATTGACAAATTGGTTACATAAGAAAGTTCTTTAAACTTATGTTCACCCTTCACTAAAATGCAAGCTCCACCTCTTTTTTTGCAAGTGCGGCTGAAGGATGCTGCCAGAGTATAATTTTGTATGTTAAGGTGTTGTTCGTAGCCTGCTAACATAAAATGCTCCGTAATACATATAACGTCGATGTCAATATTCTTGTCTTTAAGCTCTTCCAAATTGATTAATAGGGCATCTGATTTATTCAAAAGTCCCGCAATGTTTTGATGCAGAACATTAAGATATTTAATATCGAAAAAACAATGAGTTTGGTTTTCCTGTGTCATTCTGTGGCACACTGTTATTTATATTTTCTTTGCACTGACTCATATTAATATGGTTAATTTCATTAATAAATTCTTTTAAATTTCCAAATATGTTACGCATCCCGTTATTATTAATTTGTCCTGTTCTTTCGTTAAACATGCTGTAATCGTAGTTTAAGTTATAATTCGAATCCAAGTAGTATGCATTTTCATGAGTTAACAGATCCATGTATAATAAATTATTAAATGATTCTACCCTACAATTATAAATGTTATTGTGTTTTCCAAGAAGGTAAGTGGGGTAGCAGATAATGACGTTAGTGTGCGTAATTTCTTTAAGTATGTCTCGTATGTATACGATTGTGTTATAATAATTACTTGCACGTTTAAACTCTTCTTCCCCAATCAAAATTATGCAATAGTCTGTCATTGTAAAATTACGCAATTTTGTTTTTATACCGCTAAGGAGTTGATGTATTGTTCCATCCGGTGTGAGGTAGTGACATATATCGTATGTATTGTGTAGTAGACCTTGCGCAATTGGTAGTATTTTATTGTTCTTTTTCGTGCTCAATATACATATCTTATCTTTACAGGTAGAAACATGAGATGAATTTATACTATCTTCACACTGATGTAGTTGTATGTTTTTGTTATTTACATTCTGATCTTGTTTTAAACAATTTTCACTTCTTTTACGTGAATTCATCAAATCTTTAGTAGTGTAGGTAGTCGAATCTAGGTAATTTTTCTGTAATATCTCAGTTTGCGTTTGCTTTGTTTTTATATTTGTTTTCTTTAAAGGTGAATGTTTTGGTTTGGCCGGGCTATTCGTAATCTTCTTATACAACTCATTTCTTTTTGTTAATTCATTATTGGTCTCTCTGAGTTTGCTATTTTCTGATGATAATAATTCAATTTCCCGGTGTGCACTTTGTAACTGCGCTTCGAGGTCTAGTAATTTGTTATTTAATATTTTAACTTGTTCATCTTCGACATCTGATAAGTCTGGCATACTACTTGCCGTACACTCAAGTGTTTGTGAGATGATGTCACAATCGTCATTCAATGTATGAGATTGAGTTCGGGTCCGATTGCGTCGGAAAGTTATATTCTCCAGAAAATTCATGTTTAAAATTGTGCAATTAAACGTAAAATATTCACAAAAAGACTATCTTTGGGTGACCGAGGTTTGAACTCGATACCGAGTGCATATCCGTTGGAATATGTCGCGTTCGTAGCCGCAGCGCCAACTGAACTCTTAAGCTTCTAGCTGAAATATGTGTTCTAGTTATACGACGAATAATTAGAAAAAAAACGTTTAGAGACGGTATTTGAAATTAATTAACCGTCACAATCTTTCTTGACAAACTACAAAGACACTTAATTTTTGTAATAGTTTAAAGATGTTAATGATATACAAAGACGTTAATTACACTGCACTTATTTATTTTCACTATAAAACGTTATTATTAATTGTTTTTTGAATGTTTACATTCTAATGAAACTGGTTTTACACTGTATGAAGTTTTACATGAGTTATATACACTTTACTTGAGTTTTTATCTGAGATAACACTGTCACATAGAAATTAGCCTATTCTTTTAACGTTTAACTATAGACGTTACGAATGTCATATTTTTCACATTCGCGAATGCGAATGCGAATGCGAATGTTCGGGATGCGAATGTGCGAATGCGAATGCGAATGTTTGGGAATAACATTACAAAAAAACATTTGTTTTTTTTTTAAGTAATTTTTCTCACAAACATTGCATTTCGCGTGGTCTCGATCGATATCTATCGTAAAAAATTGCCATATTTCACTTTTCTTTCCCGGTGCCATGGGAAAAGCTGTCAAAATAACTCTAAACTCACAAACTACTTACCTCCTTTTTTATTTACTTAAACTGACTGACAACACTAACAAGGCAAACTAATTGCTTAGTTTGCCTCGTTAGCAGCGAGAAAGAAACGCTTTTTATTGGTTGAATGAAACACGTGATGCCTGCCTGCGCCTTCTTCGCGTGCGAGGATCGACCAACCGTGCGGCCGCAGGGCGAGACACAACACGACTTGTACACATTCGCATTCACAAAACATTCGCATCGCTTGATGCGAATGCGAATGTCGATGCGAATGTTTAAAATGATGCGAATCATTCGCATAAGCGAATGCGAATGCGAATATTCGTAACATCCCTAATATCAACCATGAAACGATGGTGAATTAGCCAGGCCGCACACCAGACATACACTTGTATTACGATAATTTTGGCGCCACATTTGAAACGCGACACATTTAACGCCCCCGTAAGCACGCACACCAAGGGCACATTAGCGGGTGCAGTTTGTGTCATGGTGGGCGTTGAATGTGTCGCGTTTCAAATGTAGCGCCGAAATTATC
Organism: Thalpophila matura; assembly: GCA_948465475.1. Taxonomy (NCBI): domain Eukaryota; kingdom Metazoa; phylum Arthropoda; class Insecta; order Lepidoptera; family Noctuidae; genus Thalpophila; species Thalpophila matura. The sequence goes on along the minus strand of OX419206.1, from coordinate 284,087 downwards.
GTAATACAAGTGTATGTCTGGTGTGCAGCCCGGCTATACAGGCACCTCCCTTCAAACCAGAACGCAGCTATGCTTAGCAGCAGAAACACAAATGCTTACCACAGCCCCGGATCTTGAATTATTTTGAGGTGGGGCAAAAACTAAAACATGCCGCCCCCGCTCGACAATATTTTTCTTATCATCATCATGATTTCAGCCATAACGCCCACTGATGCTGATGGACATAGGCCCTCCCCCAAAGAACGCCACAACGACTGGTCTAGCGCTGTTCTTTGCGATTACTACGCTTGGTAGACGAATGCACTACTCTGTGTATTCGTCTACCAAGCTTGAATTTGCCGCCCTCTGAATTTGCCGCCCGGGGCATGGGCCCCGGCTAGCCCTCCCCTAGATCCGGGGCTGGCTTACCTCTCGAGGAATTAAAGCGTAAACTGGCAACGATTGAAGCGAAACAAACATTCTCAAACGTGTTTAGAAAATAAAATACAAAATTATTCGTGACTGCGGTGGAGTTTACAAACAGCTCCGTTGGCGGTCACCTCAGGGAGTTAAGTTTAACAGAGGTGACTCGCTGATTAAAAATGTATGGCTGCAGTGATGTACTCAAGAGGAATCGCGGGTGATATTTAGTACCTACATACAAATGTAGTTCTCTGTTTTATCTCTGAGGCAATCGAGTACGATACGCGGCAACATAACAGAAAAACCGGACAAGTGCGAGCTGTACTCGCGCACCGAGGGTTCCGTATCATTTTTGGACGTATAAAGTGAAAAATCCGGACCGCATAACTAAGTTTGTTTGTGAAGGAATTTTGATGATTTTGAAAAAACTGTACTAGTTAGGAACATCATTTTATTTTTGGTGCCATATTTGGGTCAATTCCTATCAACTCTAATTATTTCAGATTTTTCGCCCCGCAAACTTCGGAGATAAGGGGGGGTAATGGTATTTTTTTGGACATTTTTCATCATATGTCGAAAACTATGAGACATAAAATAAAATAAAATTATACTTTGAAATGTGCAAATCAAGCCCTTTCATATTAAATGATATGTCACTTGACCTAGTAACCCCACTTTAAAATTTCGGACCCCAACTCCGGCCCCTTTTGCAATGAAAATAAAAATATTTTTGGACTTTTTTCATTTGCAATAAAGTTGGACAAGCATTCTTTATAACTGTTCCAAATTTCAAGTCGATAACATAAGTAGTTGCTGAAATAAGCAGGTGTGACAGACAGACAGACAGACAGACAGACAGACGAAGTCGCACCATAAGGGTTCCTTTTTTACCATTTTGGTACGGAACCCTAAAACCGGACAAGTGCGAGTACGACTTGCGCCCTGATGGTCCCGAAATATGCAATAGCGCCATCTATGCCGCTATTACATCATAGTAGATATATCATATCTTGATCATAGATGGCGCTATTGCATACTTCTAGTGGCGCCATCTATGAGCAGGTGGCTCTACTCATCTGCTCGTAGATAGATCACTTTGTTGATGACCATGGGTCATGATCATGACAGACGGACAACGGATCCTTTAAGGGTTCCGTTTTTCCTTTTGAGGTACGGAACCCTAAAAACCGGACAAGTGCGAGTCGTACTCGTGCGCCAAGGGTTCCGTACCGTTCTTAGATATATAAAAAAACGGACCACATAACTATGTTTGTGAAGGTATTTTGATGATTTCTAAAAAACTATACTAGGTACGAAATCGTTTTATTTCTGGTGCTTAATTTAGGTTTTCTATCAACTCTATTTCAGATTTTTCGCTTTGCAAACTTCGTAGACAAGGGGAAAGTACCTGTTTTTATACCATGGAGCCATGGAGCGTCGTTTATAAATACTCCATGGTCGTATCCGTCACTCATACATATATGTGATGTTTTGTCGCTGACTTGTTCATTAGATACCGGACTGTTAGGGGTCGATTTCAAACCAACCGTAAAAACAAGGATTGTGAAATATCTTCTTTATTTATGTCGAAATTTAAGTAATTATTATTTGATGCGGTGTATTTATGATACCTTCATTTATTACAGTTAGAAATATTATACTATCATGAGTGATTTACGAGAAAATTTGAAAAAACTATGTACTTTTTCATTCGTGTGACTGGTGATTTTCCCGATTATTTAACAAATCTTTAAATAAAATAAAAAATAACCTGGGGAATCGCTATTTTTTTTATTCTGGTGACATTTTAATAACCATGAACTCGAGTTACGCCTAAAATTCTAAAATAATACTCAGTTTAATATGATTTCTGCGTGTTTTATTTTGCGATCACTTTTTTCTATCATTAGTGTAACCAAAATAAACTTAGCCATAAAGAAATCTCCTGTGCGTTGCACCCCTGGGATACTTCTACACTACATAAAGGGGCCCCAGTGGCATGTGAACATTCGGTGATCGCAGACCTGCGCTTTGTATTTGTGGTGAGATATCGCTATTTTAATTAATTTCTGTGCTTAGGACGAAAATGGAATCATTCGTGTTTATGTTAATGTCTTATTGTGTATTTGGACAACAGATTCTTCATTATGCACGTAGATTACCAACAAGTAGCCCGAATATTTTGTGTCATTCTTTTCGCGTCTAAAATATTCTGCCACGTAATAAATTTGAAAATTTGTCAAAAATTTATTTCATGTCACCTTCATTAGTGTCGATTTTCGAGTAACACTAATGACAATCGATATCACACGAATGAAACGCATGTATTACTCGACAATTACTATGCGATCGCGATAAGAATAGGAACCTCATGACCTCGAATTATCAACTATCCCTTGAATAGTAAGTCTTACAAATAAAATTAATTTGCGAATCAATAACATTATTTTTTTTCACTTAATTTAGCTGAGTCTTCAATTTACCAAATCTATTGTAATCGATTTTTTAATACAAAACAGCTCAATTTTCAATACAAAACGTCATAATATGGCGTAAGGTCAGTCCTATTTTTACTTTGATCGCATAGTAGGCTGCTTTTCCACCTTCCACCGCACTTGAAATGTGCTAAGCTGTGTGGATGTGTACGATATCCACCAATATGGATCGTTTATTTTCATAGCTTAGCTTAGCACCGATGGAAAGGGATTCACCGAAGCTTTTTTTTTTTTTTTTGAGGATGGGAAATCATCCTCAAAAAAAGCCTGCCCAGCCTGGTCCTGATCGGACGGTGAGCTACCCATTACTCACCGCCCGCAGGCCTGCGCCTACGGTGGCCGGGAGTCGTCACGCGGCTCCCGACGCCCGGAGCGTCTACCGCGGCGGCTTGGACGGGAGAATCTCTCCCTCTCCCGTCCCGCCGCCTCCTTCGCTAGCATGACTGCTTCATTCACCGAAGCTATGTTTTTTATTTGGCGGGATGCGAGCTAAGGATGGGAGCTACGGATGCGAGCTACGGATATGAGCTATGGATGTGAGCTAAGAATGTGAGCTGGAGATACGCGTCATGAAATGAACTGGCGGATGGGACGAGACCACGCGGGCGTCTTCTTTTCCTCTCGCCGCGCCACCCCGCCATCCTACTACTAGCGATGCATCGCTTAGCTCGAGTCACGCCTCTTTCTCGCACAGCACATTTTACCCGCTCCGCTACACCGCGTAGCTTTGGTAGAAACTGTCACATAGTTTCGTAGTTTGCTTTGACCTCGTTCACCGCTTAGCTACGCTAGCTATACAGGTGCAATGTATCATCATAAAGTTTAATGAGTAGCGGCACCAGTTATGATCACAAACGTCACCTGCGCATTAGCTGGTTTTTCGGTCTTTTTGGCGGAATGAAGACGGCGGAGGGCGCCGAGGCTGCACGCGATTGTTTCGTAAGTCGATGCTCGTCGTCTATTGGACTATTCTCTATTAGGTATTGTCAACTGTCTATTGTCTATTGGGCCAAAAATGTACATGCGCGATTTGTGATCATGATTCCTGCCGGTACCTATACTTTATAATTTTTTATGTTTTTTTTTTTACTGGTTCATGTTTTTTGTTTTGTTATGTTTTTTAATGCCCAAATTCAATTGAAAATCGAACTACCTAAATTGTTTTACTTTTATTCTACCCCAAAAATGACCATGCTACAGATGCAAGTGTGCACTTTTAAATATTAGTTGTTTGAATATAATAATCATTACTAATCATTAGTGTCACGTCGACTTCATTTGTATTTATAGAATTTCATTCGTGTTACGTACTCTCTCATTCGTGTTACCCTAATTTTAAATATCGGGTACTTTTAAGCAGATCCGCACCGTGATTTTACGTAATGCGTACATAACTTTACTATAGTAAACGTTATACACCATCAGTTAGCAAGAAAACGGGAATTTGCACATAGCAAAAAAAAAGTGGCATATTAATTCGACTCGTGAAAAAAGTGCTTCGTGCGACAGAGATGACGCTCTATAAAGTTGAAGCTAGCCGATTATCTCTTTCTAAAGCTCGTTGTGTAATATTTACTTCATCGTACCGTACCTGCATCCTGTAGTTACACTATAAAAGCTATATATTTAGCGCGTTCAAACTATAAATAAAGTACAATAGCTTGGAAATACATGTGACGTATTGTATTGAAAATTGAGCTGTTTTAAAAAATCTATTACAATAGATTTGGTAAACCAAAGACTCAGTTAAATAAAGTGAAAAAAATTGACGTTATTGATACGCAAATTAATTTTCTTTGTAAGACTTACTTTTCAAGTGATAGTTGACAGTTCGAGGTCATTGACGTTCCTATTCTTATCGCTATCGCATCGTATACTATACACCTCTGCCTAACTCATCGAGGAATACAAGGCGTGATGTTATGTAGTTGCACGTCCAAAAGTGTAGAACTCAGATCATAGAAAAAAAGAGATATGCCATCATAGAAAATTAGTACACGAACCACTGTCGCCACTTTTAGAACAGTTTGCGACATAATTACAAGCGCTCCTTGTGAATTCCGCACACCCTCACGCCGGCTCCACACGTTGGCCCCAACGTTGGCCCCAACGCCACTCGCCCAACGTGTGGATCTATAAAATAGCATTGGCCCCAACGTTGGACAATACTATTTTCGAGATCCACACGTTGGGCGAGTGGCGTTGGGGCCAACGTTTGGGCCAACGTGTGGAGCCGGTGTCAATCTAACACTGTTATTCGTCACTCATCGTTAGCACTAAACTAAAACACTGTATTTATATCATCGATCGCGTTCGGTCCGTCGCCAGCGTGTACGTTTTAATTATGGTTAATGCGACCAAACTTAAGCGTCAATCTCAATAGTGCCTTGGCACATCTCCCTTGTTTCTATGATCTGAGGTGTTGAAGCAATAAATATCTCACCTGATCGCGGTCGCGGCGCTGCGCCCTCTCCTTACCGCTCTCTTTCTGTCCAGCCATCACGCCGTACATTTTATACACGATTACTTGTCACTGCTAACACTTTTTTATGTCAATTTATTAATTATATATCACGAAGGTACATAAGTATTTTTACTTTATTTATTTAAAATATGAAAGACAGCAGCTACAAGAAATTTGAATTACCAACAGCATTATAAACAACGGTAAGCCAGTAAGAAGTCTTCATGTTTCGATTTGAGTTTGGAGTGTGCAAACAAGTACATAATTTGCTAAAATTAGAGATAATTTCAACTTATACTACGTATCTATTACAATATTTAAGATATGCAACAATAAAAATAAAAGAAAAAAGCTGCTATAATAAAAAAATATGATTGCCCTTTTCCAGATAATGAAAATTACTTACTTTTTATGTTTTCATTGTATTATATCGTATTTACACACATAATTACAAAAATTTACACACTACAAGAAAACAAAAAAATGCAATCAATATAATCGAAAAAAAAGTGACTACTATCACGGAATTAATTACAAGTATCAAAACCGTTACATCGACCTACATGCATTCTTTTTTCACCATTTTCAACGCACATATCAATTTGTAAGGAAATGAAAATAGAAAAGAGAGACTTTATTATTTTAAAAGATAAAAGATATGTAGGTACTCTATGTATGTATTGTCGTAAAAGATATGTAGGTACCTACTCTATGTATTGTCGTAAAAGAAACCGTCTCATGCATTTTTATTTAAAAGTTTCAAGTTTATTCACAAAGATTGCGGGGTTGCACTTACTTAATAATATAACTTTGCAGTTTTAGCTATATCATTATTATTTGTTTATTTACGTGAAATAAGAAAGAAATAAATAAATATAATTTTCTTTCAAGTCCTTTTAAATTTAAAGCATAGGCCACACTGGGAACGAAACGAAAATAGTTTCGGAGATTACATCGTACATACTACAAACTTTTATATAAACAAACATATTTATTTTAACGCACTAATTGATAATGATGACTATTAATAGAAATATTAGTTGTGTGTTAAACAAGTCAATAATTCCAATATTAATCACAATGTGGACCATACAAAAATTCAGCTGTTCCATACATTTATGTTCACTTAACAAAATGTATGGAACAGCTGTTTTTTTTCGCGATTTCAGGGTTGGTCCCATAAAAAAAGTTGTTCATAATTATGAGTACAATGACCCCTTTAAATATTTCCACTGTCTAATCTGCCACCCTGTAGAGCTGCTACGCTGCGGGTTACGAGTTCGGTACCCGCTCGGTAGACTGGTAATTCCATAGACTATCGCGTCTAAACAAACAAACAAACAAAAAAACTCTTCAGTTTTATTACATTACTAGCTTTTGCTCGCGACTTCGTCCGCGTTTCCGTCGTTTTTCGTAAAAAAGTAGCGTATGTCCTTCCTCACGGTTCAATGGTTTTGATGTAACAGACAGATTAACTTTCGTATTTTAGTAGGGAAATATAATATGTCAATCCACAATACTGTTGAAAAATATCGCAATAAGGAACCGCAGAATATTATTATTAATAGCTGTGCCCGCGACTCCATCAGCGTGTAACTCCTTGTGTGTAATACAATCAGAAAGCTCCGAACTGCTAAGCTATCGGGAGTTACACGTGTTATTGTGAGTCAACCATAAAAGATAGACATATGCTGTTGTGGGATATTTTTTAGATAATTTTATGTAAAACATTTCCGTCATACATAATTTTTATGTAGCTTAAACCATTAAGGCTGCCCACGCGACGGAAACTTAAAAAATGGAGTAACTTCTCCCGTTTTCCTAACATTTCCCTTCACTGCTCTGCTCCTATTGATTGTAGCGTGATGAAAAGTATACTATAACCTGCCCAGGAGTATGAAGAATAATTGTACCAAGTTTCGTTAAATCCGTCGAGTAGTTTTTGTTTCTATAAGGAACATACAGACAGCCAGACAAAAATTTTACTGATTGCATTTTTGGCATCAATATCGATCACTAATCACCCCCTGATAGTTATTTTGAAAATATATTTCATGTAGGTACAGAATTGACCTCTCTACAGATTTATTATAAGTATATATATTAATTACCTATAGTTTTAAAAAACTTTTTTAACAAAAAATAACCGACTTCAAAAATCCACTACTAAGAAAATAATAATTTTGGTTTCGGAAGTCGGTGGCTTTGGTTTTTGTTTGCTTTTTTTTGCCACCGACTTCCGAAACCAAAATTATTATTTTCTTAGTAGTGGATTTTTGAAGTCGGTTATTTTTTGTTAAAAAAGTTTTTTATTTTTCCCTTTTTAGTTCTTTATCCCGTGTTAGATTACTTTCACGAATTCGTTCAACAGTAAATCTTCTACGGAGTGTGTACATTTATGCATATAACTTTGTACATATGAATGATTACATAATGTATTATATACTAAAACCTTCCTGGAAGTATGTAGATTACGTTAGTGAAAACCCCATCCAAATCGAATCAGTAGTTTTTGAGAAAATCGCGCACATACAAACATACATACATACATAAATACATACATACATACATACATACATACATACATACATACGGGACGAATACAGAACCTCTCCCCTCCTTTTTTGAAGTCGGTTAAAAAAAAGCCGTTACAATAACAAACGAAAAAAGTTAATCTGTTTAAACAGCGCCTTCACAATTTCAAATGTTGGCAGAACGTCCTGAAAGTATTTACAAAATTAAGCAATGGAAACGACCATTGCTTAATTTTGTAAATACTTTCAGGACGGACCATTAGCGGAGCGGGAATTCACTAATGAACAAGAAAAAGGTTTAGAATTTTCCAGTTAAGTTCTGGCTGGCTTTTATTTTAACTAGACGCGGCTAACTATCTGTGTTTTAAATAAAGCGATTGCCATCTGGAATCCGCAGAGCAAGGATAATGTTATCCTTGAGTAAGAACAGAAATAAACCCGTAATTTAATGTTTTAATTCAATGCAGTAACTTTTTAATGACGTGGACTAAGTTAATTTGTTATCTTTTTAGTATAATTTTAGTATAATATCTCTTCATTAATTTAATTAGCGTATAAAAATTACTCCTTTACTTTTAAATTTTTTTTTTTTTTTATATTGCGTCACTTTATTTCTTAATTTCAAAAAAGTTTGTATTGATTAAAATTGCCACTAATTAAATACAAAAACTACCAAAGCCAAAAAAAAACTACCAAAAAAATCACAGTTATTATCAGCACAGATTAAATACGACTTATTATCGCACAGATTAAAAATATACGCGTTGTTTTGATCGCGCGTTCACGACTATCCGCGAAGCTACCTCTATACATACTGAATATGCTATGTTGAACAATGCAGCATCCTGAATACTGTACCAACTTAATTTATCACCTTGTTAACTATTAACGCCCTTATTTCCATCTGCTAAAGCCGATTTTACAGTAGATTCTCCGCAAAATAAAAAGAATAGTTTGCAAATTCTGTATAATTTTCTTCGTGCAATTTTGGATTATATTGTAAGGTTATAGAGTTGTTTTTAGGTTTGTTGAGTAAGTAAATGATAAAGGACAATATATTTTGGCGGGCTGGACACGGTGCAGATAAAAAGTGATTTAATTTTAATTTATTATGTGGTGTTAATTGGCAAAAAAACTTAAGTTTTTAACAGTTATGCCCAATCAAAGTTTTTTTGTGAATTTATTTTGTCAAAATAGCAGTATCAGTGAAGGTAGTACCTACTTGCTCTGTATTCCCAAGTGTAATAGCATCACAATGTGTATTGTACTGTGGATCTTTGTCTGAACTTAACTTACCGTTAATTATGGCGGTACTTACTAAAGTTACCTAAACTATTTATTATGTCAATTGTTTAGATGTCCTTTCTATTTACAGAAATCCATTCCATTCCAGTTGAAATCTATTCTATTAATCTATTCAAATAAATTAAATTGAAGTGTCTGTTTGTAATGTAATGTCATAATAAAAGTACTTAACAGTACTACTTTCATATGCAGAAACTAGGTAGGTATATGTAATTATGTATACCTACGGTATTTAAAACAAAAAAAAAAGATTTTTTTACTTTTGGCTGTCTGTTTGTTCCGAAACGGCTGGACCGATTTTGACGGGACTTTCACTGGCAGATAGCTGATGTTTTAGGGAGTGACTTAGGATTATTTTAGAAAGAGAAAAAAGAATTAGGGCTCCGCGCAAAAAAATTAAAACCCGTGAAATACAGTATAGTACATAATAAAACTTTACAGCCCGCACGATCTTACTTAACTGAACAGAAGCTAGTCACGAGTGGCTGCTAATTTAAATTGCTATCCCTTACTACATAAACCAAGAAATAACTGAAAAAGTATTTATGATACCACAAAGTTTATTGCCCACTTTTAACTGTTTTCTTAGCGACTGTACATGCGCGAATGTCTCGGTGAGCCAACGACAACCAAGCTAGGTCAAACTATTTATTAAATACAAGATTATACTTACAGTGGTTTTCACACTTTTTGTGGCCACGGACCACTTCCAAAACTTCAAAAAATAATAATAAATAATACGAGCGAGCAATCAAACAAATGATGCGCGATTATTGCATAATTTTTCTAGTAATATGTTAAAATTGAACTGATTGGCTGTAGACCCCTGGCACTTATGTCACGGACCCCTAGGGGTCCGTTGACTCCACTTTAAGAAACCCTGATCTACGAAGTGGGTATCATTTAGTTAACTTAGTTATGCTACAATGGGTGGCGATGGCGACTAAACTTACGACCTCTCGCTCACAAGTAGGTACTACGTCTCAGTATTCCTGTGTGTAAATAACATAGCAATGAGAACTACTGACACCCTAGGGTGTAGTGGGATGCTCTATACTCAAATTGTCTCCATTATTGCTCTGTGTCTAGATACGTAGTACATACATATTTACCTACATAAGAATAGGTACAGCCAATACTGGGGTCAATTAGACTCAATGGAAAAGAAAATGACGCTATTAGAACTTTCACAACTTCATTCACTATCTAGTTTGTTCAACTAATTAGATCACAGAAGATTTATTTACATACCTAATTAATTTATACAGTTTTGTGAACAGAAAGAAAAAAAACTTACTATTATACGGCGTTTAAGTGACAACGTAACAAAAACTAAACCATGGGATCAGTCGAAATGGCGGTCAAATGCAAGCCTATTATTTAAAAAAAACACATTGAAACCTCAGTGACACTTGCCATGTGATTTAACAAAAACAAATTAAAACTATCTGCAATCGACACGCCGCCATTGCTTCTGAAATCAAACACAGACACGGCAAATGAATCTTTCGTACATCAAGTTTAGAAAAAAGTTAACTGTATTGCAAAGGACAGAAACGTACGCCGCTTGACTTGAGTTTACTCGGACTTTTTGTTGTGAACACACGTTAACACGTAATTAGTTATTAACGGATTGGGATACAATAATATAAAGATTTAAAAAAGGTTGTGACGAAGTCATCCTTCTTAATTATTTCATTTGATTTCAGTACTTAGTACTGACAATCAAAGTATTTAAGCTTACAACTTATCGGCTGCGGTGGCCGTACTGTTGCCAATTTTTTAATTCTTTAATTTAATAAGCTTGGGTGCGTTTGACCACCATCTCGCCTGATGTTAAGCGATGATGCGGTCTACGAGCACGCTTGCCTAGAAGAAACCGATTCACTCGCGACGACCATCACTACTCGCGACTTAAACACACCCAGATTGTAACATCGGGGAACACCCACTCCGGCAGCGCATTCCACTGTTTGGCGGTTCTCACAATGAAGGTGGAATCATAGCGCTTCATTCGGGCAAATATATTATAACGTCTTATATACTATCTTACTAATACTATAAATGTGAAAGTTCGTGAGGATGGATTTATGTATGTTTGTTACTATTACACGCAAAAACACAAATCGGATTTTGATGAAACTTTACAGTATATAACTTATACATCAGAATAATACAGGCTACTTTTCATCCCGAAACTGCGGGCCGAACCTAGTTTAAATATAATAATCTCATTGCCTCTGCCATCTTAATGGCGAGAAGTAGGTAGAAAATTGGCTTTTTTTAAACAATGCGAGAATTTCCGCGTCGTTAAACGATTTTTCCGGTATCGTGAGCACAGTTTCCGCGCATAAATCTTCACGCACAAACAATCACACTTGGAGGTAAATATCTGTAGGTTTTACAAATATACAGGGTGGCAGGTGAGACAGTGGAAATATTTAAAGGGGTCATTGTACTCATCATTATGAACAACTTTTAGTATGGAACCAACCCTGAGATCGCGAAAATAAAATCAGCTGTTCCATACATTTATGTTCACATAATTCAACAAAATGTATGGAACAGCTGATTTTATTTTCGCGATAATTTCCCTTACATAAAAACGTCTCTTAATTTGACTGATTAAATTATACAACTATCCTTGTTATTTTGTATGACAATGAATACAGATGACAATTGACATAAGAGCTGTTTAATTTAATCATCGTTTATAAGTAAGGAGGTTGTTTTTGCTGTATTCTAACTGGTAGGGCACAGCGGTATATCTCACTTGAATCTGGAGCAGCCCGACTTGGGAAGTACCTCCACCTTACAGATCACCACAGCCAAATAACGCTACTGTTCGGTAGTGTTGTGTTCCTGTGGTGAGTAAGCTCGCCAGAGCTGCTGAGGATGCGCTGTGTTGACAGCGGGGGACCTGACATAACCGCTTACTATCAGGCGACCGTACGCTTGTTTGCCACCATCGTTTTTCCGTACCTACCTCAAAAGGAAAAACGGAACCCTTATAGGTTCACTTTGTTGTCCGTCTGTCCCTTATCGGGTGGAGTCATCTGCTCAAAGATGACGCCACTAGAAGTATGTAATAGCGGCATTTGGTTCATAGATGGCGCTATTGCATATTTCAGAATCCTCAGGGCGCGACCTATACGGTATTGCAATACGTAGTGGACTACTATTAAAAAAGTACAAATAAATTATTTTATTCCAAAGAAGGAATATGAATAACAAAAAAGTAAAAAAAAAAATATAACTAAATGGGAAACAGACGCTTTTAATGTTTTTGGAGGGAGTATCGTTCCGTCTTTGTCGCGCAGCCGACATAGGTGGTGTTACGTCACTTATCATGCATGCCGTCCGTGTCTAGCAAATAATTTTAAAACTTATAACTTTGCCAATTTTGTAGATGTTTCATCGGTTTTTTTGGTGTTAATTATCTTTTTTCAAATAGTTTACAGATTTACAATAAAAAAAATATATTGTATGTAATAACCAAAGGTCATTTGAGGTGATCTAGTTGCTTGCAAACATCATAGAAGCTATTCCGCAGTGATCATTCAAAGGCATATTTACGAATATATGTATGTAATGCAGTAACAAACAGCGTAGAGATTTGCCTACAAATCTTCAAACATTTCCATTGTAAGCCTACACTGTTATATTATTTATGATATCGGTTCGTTTTTTGTTTTATATTCTACCCTTTGTTTGGGACCTGAATATTTCAAAGAATAGTTTGAAAAATTGTGTGGCGCTGTCGAAATAGACGTGAAAAGCAGTCACTCATTCTAGTTCTATTTTTCATTCAGAAATTGTGTGGAAAGCTACTGGCTAACGTTTAGATCATATTTAAGATGTCTGTTAGGGAACTTAAGGATCGTGTAGACGACACCGCGCTCGGGCCGCCACCGCGCCAACGTCACCGCGAGTACGCCGCCGCCCCGCTGCTTTATAATTGTTAGTCAATTTTAGTTTTTAGATTTAAAACGCCAAAACTAAATTATTTTACTTGGTTGAATTCGTCATGCGCCACGCCTGATGTTCGTGGGCAGTAATGCAACGCTAACAACTAATAATAATATAGCAGCGTCGCCGTTGGTGTGGCTGCTGGCGTTGCGGTTGCGTCCATTCCACACAGTTGCAGTAGCGGTGCGGTGGCATTGCGTTGGCGGCACGTTAGCGACGCGGCGGTGGTGTTGTCTACACGCACCTTTATATTAGAAGAATTAGAGGATGAATTGCAAAAGAGTACGTATTCAATGTAAAAGTAGAATTTACTATAAAAAAATTAAGGACCAAAAGATACACGAATCTTAGTTCTAAAAATTAACATATCTATACAAAAACCCTAACCAATAATAATAGGTATTACATAGAAATATTCTGATCACTAATTTAATACCGCGTAACGATTACCACGCAAACTAAAACAAAGCGCCGGAAAAATGGGACAGTCAAAATGCATATTTGCAATTTATGGCTTCATATATCCAGCCATTATTGCACCTCAAATCGAAATGAAACCGTAAACATATAACATCATTCCCGTATCCCTTAAAAACTACATACTATCGCGACAAGTACTAGGTACCAATCTCAGATCATAGAAACAAAGGAGACTTGTCAAGCCGCTATTCAGCTTGACGCTTTGTCAATGTTGCCGACTGACCTAACGCGACCGACCATTGTTTTAGTTTAGTGTGAGCGACGAGTGACGAATAACAGTGTATTACGCTATTAGCCCCAAACTCTGTTTGCCTAAGGGCCCTTGCATAGCCTAAGACGGCCCTGGTATCACTTATTTTTTTTATTTTTTTTATATGTAAATAGGCTTGCGTTTGACCGCCATCTCGCCTGACTTCTGACCGGGAAGTTCTCTTATCAAGCTAAACCTGCACAGATGAGCTGATGTAGCGTTAAAATCATTGAGAAAATCTCTATTCTAGCTGAGTTAGAGAATAAAATCTAAAAACCAGTTTAACATACTTTGGTTAAATCCTTGAAGAAAGTTGTCATAGCACTGCGTGAATCGATTTGTATTCGGACTGTATTAATATTCTGTGTGAGAGTTCTTCGTAATTGGCCTTTGATAAGTTAACTTTTTTATGTGACGTACAAGTTGAATATTTTGATAAGTTTACTGCTTCATGGAATATGCATGCATTTTGGTTCTTAAAAATATTCCATGAAATATTTTTAAGAACCAAAATGCATTGAACGGGTAGCATTTAGTAATTCTGACTGATCTGCCTGTCTATTTTGTAAAGACACGCCGCGCGCCGCAAGACCTGCCAATTTGTTTTCGACCGTTCGAGGGAGAATGTCACGGTGAGATTCTCCCTCGAACGTTCGCAAACAAATGGGCATTTCTTGCGATGATATCACGCGGCGTGTCGGTACAGAGGAACTGAATCAATATTGAAATAAAACCAATCTTTTGTAAATATCTTAGACCTTCTTTAGTAAAGCCTGCGTAAAACGTGCTTTAGCTGAGCAGTATCGGTGTCACTGCGGCACTGAAAAACTGTAAAATAAACAAATTAAGTGATAAAATGTTTATTTACAAAAAGCCACATATCTGCCCATAACTGTCTGCATGTAAAAATTCTTAAATATTTTAAAAGTAAATAAGTAAATATCTAAGTATAGTGTACATTTAATTATAAAATATGCAAAAATTAAGAGGTGTTCAAGGAAACTGCGGCAAAATTAAATAGTTTAATACAAAATACATGTTCTTGGATTTCGCGCCCTCTAACGAGCATCAGTAACACTATGAACCACAAGATGATACTAATTATAACTCTGAGAAGGATAAAGATACAGTACACTAAAATCATTAATTATTAAATCAATTTATTCATTCTTTTATTGGGCTAGAAGTAAATTCCTGATAAATCTTTTACAAAAACTCTTCCTAACGTTTTAATAGAACTTACAAAAAACTACCACAAAATAATAAGCATACAAAGCTGGTCACCCAGTCAGCCAGTCTTGTTGACTTCGACTTGACTGTCAATGTCAAACTCAAAATGACATTAATGACGCTAAACAATCGATTTGTGTGAGGAATTATTTTGAAAATGAATAAAATTAATCGCTAGCAGGCCAATTTTCAACAAAATGGCATTTCCCAAGATAGACGGATATGTGGTGACTGAGAAACTAGGCTCCGGCAGCTATTCCACGGTCTACAAAGCCTATACAAAGGTAAAAAAATATATCTAATTCTAATCTTCTTTGTCTACGTAAACATTAAGCTTTTATTTATTTTATATTATCTTTGTGAAGCAAAGAATATAATTACACGATCAAATAGTATGCGTTTGTGTATTTTACAGATAATATTTGCAAATTTTGATCTACTAACTTGATTTTAAAAATGAATAAAATAGGTACTATGTAAATATACTCATATTGTATTTACTACAACTGATTGATAATATCTAGATGTATTTTGTGGTTATGACTATGATCATAGACTAATAGGTCACTGTACTTAACTTCTAGTTTTATCCTAAACAAATTTTCTGACTGCCCAAAGAAGGTATCTAAAGTTTTCATTTAGAAATTGTCTAAAAAAATTGGGTAAGTCAGTCAGATCATTTGTTTTCAATTTCAATTTTGACCAGTATTAAGTAGGTACTCTTGAAATTCAAAAATTACCAAACAAAGTGATTTCCCAATTCCGAAATGTAGTTTCCTATTTATAAGAATGGGCAAAATACTCCATAGATAAGGCTTTTACCTGATAATACAAGTATCAATACCAAGTCAATTAAAAGTGAATCTATACTATTATAAATGCAAAAGTTTGAATGGATAGATGGATGTTTGTCACTCAATCACGCCAGAATGGCTGAACAGATTTGGATGAAAGGACACGGCAGACGCCCATAGAACGCTGGGCTTCAGATTGTGTATGTCGGTACAGATATGAAATTAGTTTGGTGTGATCGAGTATTACAAGAGTATTTAAATTCATTTTTTATTTGTTTTTGTACGTAATTGGATTAAAGAGAAATCTTTGTATTTGTGACAGTGACGTTAAGTATGGTGTGAATGATCCAATGAAGTAGAGCCCGACTAATGAGTTCTCAATTCAAAGGTTTTAGTTGCTGTCGACATGATATTCTGTGGAGGCATGCGCCAGCCAGCATGCACCCGTTTTTGTTTTATTGGTTTTTTTCAAAATGTCAACGGCATAATCATTTTATTTCTTATTTATTTCGATTTTTGATTCCAATTCTTAATCTCTAAGATAAATTAGGCAAAGAACAATTAAAATTTATTTTTACAGTACAGTATACAGATACAGTAATAAAAGCTTAACCAAAAATTAAGCTTTTATTACTGTATCATATCAAGCCCAAAACTACCAACGTCCTCAACACAGAGATAGATTATAGTCTGGAATAGCACATAGGCCACTTTTTACCCCGTAAAACGCGGGCGAAGCCGCGGGCGGAAGCTAGTAAATAATATGTCGTCTTATGGAATTACAAAGCTCAGATTTTGTGACTGTTAAGGAAAAGGTAGTTACAAAATATTCAAGAATGTGTCATTCAAACATGCAATTAGTCATTAATTTTAAGAAAAACATTTACCTTATTGTTTCCCGCTAATTAATTAAGTAGATAAAAAAATTGTTTGGACCGGTCAACAGTTTTGACTGTAACATATATAATTACTAGCCCGCGGCTTTGCCCAAAGGACGTCGGCAGTTTTAGGCTTGATATGGTACAGTAATAAAAGCTTAACCAAAAATAAAAATATATTTTAATTGTTCTTTGCCTAATTTATCTTAGAGATTAAGAATTGGAATCAAAAATCGAAATAAATAAGAAATAAAATGATTATGCCGTTGACATTTTGAAAAAACCACTAAAACAAAAACGGGTGCATGCTGGCTGGCGCGTGCCTCCACAGAATATCATGTCGACAGCAACTAAAACCTTTGAATTGAGAACTCATTAGTCGGGCTGTACTTCACTGGATCATTCACACCATACTTAACCTCACTGTCAGAAATAAGAATATTTCTCTTTAACCCAATTACGTACAAAAACAAATAAAAAATGAATTTAAATACTCTTGAAATACTCGAACACACCAAACTAATTTCATATCTGTACCGACTTACACAATCTGAGGCCCAGCGTTCTATGGGCGTCTGCCAGTGCCCTTTTTAGGATAAAAAGTAGCCTATGTGTTATTCTGATGTATAAGCTATATTACTGTAAAGTTTCATCAAAATCCATTTCGTAGTTTTTGCGTGAAAGAGTAACAAACATCCATACATCCATCCATACATCCTCACAACTTTCGCATTTATACTATTAGTAGGATCTACCAGTGACGAACAGTCCCTACAATACGATTCCTACCGGCTTCCCTTTAAAAAATAGCACAGGCAGTATTGCCTACTTTTATTAATAAGCTTTTCGTGGCCAGGTAGTTAGTTAGTTAGTTAGTTAAACCACCTGTTTTCCGCACTTAGCCTCTTGATTGGGCCATTGTGCGTGTGTGACCGCAGGAACGAGGTCGTGGTCACGCGTACCAGCTCAGCTCCTGCCAGAAGTCCAGGAGGTCCCGTAGGTTTACGAGCGCGTCTCGTATGGTGTCAGGGTTGTCCAGTAGTTTCCCTCTGATCGGCCACGCACTTACAGTGTAAAATTACGTGGGCCGGTGTTTTTTCGGCCTCCATGCATCCTCTGCATAAGGGGCTGTCAGTGATGCCGATGTTGAATAGGTGTCTGTTGAGTGGGCAGTGGCCTGTGATTATGCTCACTAACCAGGCCAGGTAAGCATTTGTAGCTCCAGCTTACCTCTTACAAAAACTGACCATTCGCCACTGGGATCTACATATAAGTTTGTACGGAACCCTCAGGGTGCGAGTCGTACTCGCACTTGCCCGGTAATTCATCTATGTCACTGTTATCCACAGGTGGGCGCCCGTTCCATAGTAGCAATAAAATGCGTGGACAAGTGCCGTGTGAAGTACTCGGGCTCCGCGGTGGACAACCTAATCACGGAGATCAGGCTGCTGAAGACGCTCACACACCCTCACATCGTGCATATGAAGAACTTTACCTGGGATGACAAGTGAGTTGTCCACCTAACTCAGTGATATCGACCCCTAGGGGTCGACGACGACCTGCAAAGGGTCCATGTCAGAGAAAATAAGTTTATGTTGAAAATTCATCATCATCATCGTCATTTTTCAAAACAAGCTTTTGTAATAACCACTTCTCAACTCCATCATGAGACCCTGGACATTTTTTTATTATTTTTTTTTGAGGATGGGAAATCATCTAATGAGGGGTCCCGCTCTGGGTGGAGCGGAAAGGAGTGTCAGACTCTTACTGACTAAAACCCACCCGTGTTCCTTCCTTAGCCCTTTATGTTCCGGGTCAGCGGTATCCCTTTCGGACAATCCCGCTTTCCCGGCACGCTTGGCCCTAGTGGGCCCCCTCTTCGATGGTGACATCTCTTTGAGGCGCGCGTGAAACACGTACACGCCGTCCGGCACGGGCCTGGTCCTGATCGGACGGTGAGCTACCCATTACTCACCGCCCGCAGGCCCGCGCCTACGGTGGCCGGGAGTCGTCACGCGGCTCCCGACGCCCGGAGCGTCTACCGCGGCGGCTTGGACGGGAGACTCTCTCCCTCTCCCGTCCCGCCACCTCCTTCGCTAGCATGACTGCTTCGCAGAAGGAGGCGACTGCCTCCCACTCCCCCTCGCCCCGGACCATGGCTTGAACCAGGGCCGGGCGCGAGAGGTCGCCGCCGCTGCCGATCGCCTCTACGAGGACACGGCGGTGCTCCGCCCATGCAGGGCAGGCCCCTACCGTGTGCAGACCCTGGACATCATCTAGCATTCTAGCTAGGTGTATGTGTGTCTTGTCAAGACAAACACGACGGATTTATGTTAAGCAGTTGAGAAGTTCCTATAGCCGACTCCCGGCTCCATCATGGGACCTCCTCCATGGTACCGAGTGCAGTGATAGCCTAGTGGATTAACCATGTGCCTCCCACGGCGAATGGTTCGAGTTCGATCCCGAGGCACGCACCGCTGACTTTTCGAAGTCATGTGCGTATTAGAAATGAATTATCACTTGCTTTAACGGTGAAGGAAAACATCGTGAGGAAACCGACATGTCCTAGAACCAAAAAAATCGAAGACATGTGACGTCCACCAGCCCGCACTGGGCCCGCGTGGTGGACTACGGCCCACTCCCTCTCACAGAGGAGGCCTGTGTCCCAGCAGTGGGAACATTATAGGCCGATTATGCTTATGCTCCATGGTACCATATTATAGCATTGTCATCGAAGCGCTTAGCTACTGCTGCCAAATCATGAAATAGCGTTTCATAAAATGCTGAGGAATTTTATGGGCTGGGCCTAGGTCGATGCTACTGAAAATATTTCTAATCTAAAAAAATAAACTTTGTATAATGACCGTCCATAGTTATAATGTATCGATTTATCGATTTTTCCCTGGCGAATGGAGTCGCAGGTAAAAGCTTGTGTATCATAAAATAATTTTGTCGCAGGAACATCTATATTATAATGGAGTACTGTTGCGGCGGCGACCTGTCCAAATACATCCGCAGGTACGGACGAGTGCCCGAAAAACAGGTGATGTTACATCATTTTTATAAAAACTAGCTGTCCCCCGCGGTTCCACCCCCGTTGCTCGGCTCCTAAGTGTCGTAGCGTGATGATAAATAGCCTATACTGATCCTCATGAATGAGGGGGGGCTCGTGGCTAAACGACAGCCGCGCTGATCGATCGATCTGCGAGGTTAAGCTGCGTTTGCCGCGGTCAGTCCTTGGATGGGTGACCGTTCTTTACACATCGAGACCCCTCCGTGCCTCGGAGAGCACGTTAAGCAGTCGGTCCCGGTTGTCATAGGAATATCTTTGACAATCGTTACGGGTAGTCAGAAGCCCTAAAAGTCTGACAGCTGGTCTAACATTCGAATACCAGTATTACCCATTAATTGGGTTGTGGAGGTCAGATGGCAGTCGCTCCACGTAAAATATTGATATTCAGCTGAAACTAGTAGACTGGAAGCCGACCCCAATATAATTTGGAAAAAGGCTAGGCAGATGATGACTGTTCCTCATGAATCTGGCTATCATATTCAAAAAGAATTTTTCAAATCTGACTGGTAGTTCCAGAGATTAGCGCGTTCAAACAAACTCTTCAGCTTTATTATATTAATATAGAAGTATAGACAAGCACTTTTTTTTCTGTTTACAGGTCTTATATTTCTTGCAACAGTTAGCATCAGCATTAAAGTTTCTTAGAGAAAAGGGTAAGTTAAAACAAGTTTAAACGGATTAAATCGCGTATATTACAGAGTTTTCCTGACGTTTCGAACACTTTGCAGCGTTCGTGGTCGCAGGACGACTGAGGTGGTAGGCGTCATGACAGCTAATTTATAGAAAAATTATTCTCGATCTACCTGCACAAGATTTAGAATATTTTTTCTATAAATTAGCTATCATGACGCCTACCACCTCAGTCCTCCTGCGACCACGAACGCTGCAAAGTGTTCGAAACGTCAGGAAAACTCTGTAATATACGCGATTTAATCCGTTTAAACTTGTTTTTAACCGACTTCCAAAAAGGAGGAGGTTCTGCATTCGGTTGGTTTTTTTTTTTTTTTTTTTTATTTTTTTTTTTTTTTCATGTATGTACACCGATTACTCCGTGGTTTATGAGCCGATTTACGTGATTCTTTTTTCATATGGTAGAAGAAGCTCGCGCGGTGGTCCCATATAAATTTTATTAACTTTGGTTGAGTAGATTTTTAACGAGGTGTAATAAACGGTATTTTTGGTGTATCTCGATGACATCATGACGATGATGAAAAAGTGATATTGTGTAGGTACATGAATTCCTGAACGCAATCGATCTCGATATTATGCATACATAACATCACGCCGATATTTCCCGCAAGGTTAGACAGAGGTGTATAGTACACACAATTTTTTTATGCTTAAGTCGCATTTGATAGAAGTCTAGGGAGCGAGCCTATTGCTATTACTACTATCTACAGTTCATAACCAATTTATATGAAACTTCGTAGGTAGATGTCTTTTACAAGCCGCCATTAAGGCCTATAGTGAAATTACGAAAAATAAAATTATTAGGGGGGGCTCCCATACATGAAACTGAGGGATGAAAAATTATATTTTCGCGCACCCCACCATGTGGGATATCGTTGGATAGGTCTTTGAAAATAACATGAAGGTTTCTAAATACCTTTTTTATTTAAGTGCATATTGAGTGAACTAGGAGCTCCCAAAGTCGTTAACAATGTGTGTCCCCCCCTGTCATTTTCCAACCGCGCTATCAAAAAATCTGGAAAAAATCAAGTTTATAGCATTTAATAAATATTTTCGATTGAAATTGGTTTGAACAAGATACGTCACAAATTTTTTGAAATATTCACTATTTTCCATTTTGAGTTTGACAACCGTAAAAATAATAATATTTCATAATAATATTATGAAATACAAACTTGTATTTGCGGTCGGAACACTCAAAATACTTCTTGCTATGGAATCCTACACTGCGTGGTCCGACACGCTCTTGCCCGGTTTTTGTTTACTGAAATGCTCTCATCCACCAACATCTATAAATATAAGTAGGTACATACCTATTTAAATTCGTGGAAGTAATCGATCTCGGTAAAAGTACATAAATGATCAAAGTCGCTCTGTCCATGATTTAATGGTACTTTATTGTAATAAATTAACAACAACAAAAATGGTTACACTACACTAAAAAGATAAAAATGAAAACAGGTTTAAAAAAAACCGACTTCCAAAAACTACACTAAAAACTATGAAATAAAAATGTTAAACTTCCATAAATAAAAATCTAAATGTATATTGAAGTCGGCGGGGCCTAGCATAAATATAAGCAACATTATAGATTAAGGAGGAATGAAAGAAAATTTTAATTTGTCGAGGCGCAAAGCAAGCTGCACGTTCGCTGCACACACTGCGCACGTTCTTCCTGTTCAAAGGCTGAGAGGTAGAAACCTGAAGAAGAGGCCCCGCCGACTTCAATATACATTTAGATTTTTATTTATGGAAGTTTAACATTTTTATTTCATAGTTTTTAGTGTAGTTTTTGGAAGTCGGTTTTTTTTATTATAATGTGTAATAATCGCGAAAACCTAAGACATTATTAGGGTAAGTTAAATTGTTTAAGGCGTATGGTACCCTCAAAAAGATAAATTCCGTCGCCGCCGTTGGGGTCGTACTACTCTTAAACTAACTAACATAAAAATCCAAAAAAAATATATAATAAACCTTGATATGTCACCTTTACTTTGGAAGTATAAAAATATCGTAGCTTAAAAATTACTGTATGAAAATAATTATTGAAATTAGGTCGTTTATGGAACTAAATTCGCTACTGCTCCTAAAGGTGATATTTTTTTGGTTTTTGCTGGAGAATCTAGGCAATCCATTTATCTTTAATCTGGATGTGGCTTATTTCAAAATATGTTTTGTAGCAGAAGCAGGAAATATATAAGGTGCTATAAAAATATCTGCCACGGCTGCAATGAGAGACAGTATTGTGTTTATAGATTACAATAGTAAAGATAAATTATTGATTATTTGTCATATTTTTTTTCATACAAAAAAAGTATGTATAAATTTTAGTAGATTAGTAGTGACGAACTAGTCAGCTGATATCAGTTTTCATTCACAGACCAGATGGAAAGAGATAGCAGTTGTTTTCATTGACCAAGCGACACATCGCGCGTAATTTGTGAATGACGTTATGCGGAGTAGAGTCAATGTTAATTTTACTTCTTTATTTTCTCAAATTGAATTAACTGTTCCGGGGTACGAAAGTTCTTCACTATTGTAATCTATAAACACAATACTACCTCCCATTAAAGCCGTGGCAGATATTTTTATAGCACCTTATATATGCAAATTTTCGCGTGCGTCTTTGCGCGGGCGACTGGCGGCAGTGCAGCAAAACGTACGCGACAATTAGGGTTCCGTACCTCAAAAGGAAAAACGGAACCCTTATAAGATCACTTTGTTGTCCGTCTGTCACCGGACCCCTACAAGCTTAATATTATGTTAAGCGCCATCTATGAGAATATAGCTTGCTATTGCTGGTTGATGCTGTTCAACTATATTCTCATAGACTGGCGCAATTGTGCCATCATGTTTTTATACGCCTGAGGAAGGTACGGAACCCTCAGTGCGGGAGTTCGACTCGCACTGGGCAAGTTTTTTTTTTTTTTTTTTCTGCTGTCAGGGGTTAATAAGTTGCCGGGGAAGCGGGATAGTCCGAAAGGGGTACCGCTGACCCGGAACATAAAGGGCTAAGCTAAGGAAGGAACATGGGTGGGTTTTAGTCAGTAAGAGTCTGACACTCCCTTCCGCTCCGCCCAGAGCGGGAGGGGTCATTTGATGATTTCCCATCCTCAAAAAAAAAAAAAAAAGGGGTTAATAAGTAATTTTTGTTTACTAGGTGTAGTACACATGGATTTGAAACCTCATAATTTATTATTACACAAAGGATCAGATGGCAAATATATGTTGAAAGTTGCGGATTTTGGGTGAGTACTAATTTATTATACAGCATGTAACAAAAACCCTGTTCCCCAAAAGGGGTCATTATACTCATCATTATGAACAACTTTCACTATGGGACCAACCCTGAAATCGCGAAAAAAAAATCAGCTGTTCCATAAATTTTGTTGAGTTATGTGAACATAAATGTATGGAACAGCTGATTTTTTTTCGCGATTTCAGTATTGGTCCCATAGTAAAAGTTGTTCATAATGATGAGTACAATGACCCCTTAAATTATTTCCACTGTCTAACCTGCCACCCTGTATAATAAGCTACTCGATTCTATTTAAAAATGATTTTGTTACGCCTGCGTTTTTGTAAAAAAGTGAAAAATGTTTCAGTAAAAACAAAACGCAGATTACCCTTATTTTTTCGTTTCTATGCAATATAATTATTTAAAATGTAGTTGAAGTCGCCGTTTCTATTCAATACTTTGAGTTTTGAATATAATTTTAGCTACATATCCATCGAATTATGACAAAAAATATTGATTACAATGTTAATGAAATAACAAAACGTGTCCAAAAGGATCAAATCCATAAACTGTCAAATTCTTCTGTCATTTATGTCACTGTTACGTCATTTGGCACAGGGTTGCCAACCCATAAAATAATATTTGTAGTGATTTAAGCTTATTATTTTTTATGTTTAATTTCTTCATTAAAAAAATACGCAGGCCTGTAAAATTATTTTGAAAGCATAAAAAAATCAAAATAATTACTCTTTCAGCCTATATAGCTTAGATTGCTGTTCGTGATTTAGTACCAAGCCCCATACATTTATTGACCGTCTCCTTTGAGTGATGCGTAGCGGGTCGCGATAGCTCGGTCGGTTCAGGGGCCGTACCATGACGTGTTAAAACCATCATTGTTCCGCTGTAAACAAGGGATAGCGCTATTCGTGCTGTATAGTTCCATCCCTCTCTCACAACGGAATAATGATGGCAATAACACGTCATGGTAGGGCCCCAGAGCACTAACCACGGTTCGGAAAGTCGCGGGTTCAAATCCCGATCGCGACATTCAATTTTTGAACGACTATTATACAGGGTGGCCCGTTTATAGTAGTCCAGTCCTACTTTAGTTGTGTAAACCTCTCTAGATTAAATGTTATTGTACTAAATTGAATCAAACACATTTAATTTAATGCAAATTTAACTTTTAATCTAGATAGGTTTACACAACTAGAGATTTCAAGAAAAAAATAATTGGATCACAACTTCTAAACTAGGTACTGATTTTCGCGGAACATTTGTTGCGTTTGTGATATCCAGGACGAAAAAAAAACCGGCCAAGTGCGAGTCGTACTCGCGCACCGAGGGTTCCGTATCATTTTTGGACGTATAAAGTGAAAAAATCCGGACCGCATAACTAAGTTTGTTTGTGAAGGAATTTTGATGATTTTAAAAAAACTGGACTTAGTTAGGAACATCGTTTTATTTTTGGTGCCATATTTGGGTCAATTCCTATCAACTCTAATTATTTCAGATTCTTCGCCCAGCAAACTTCGGAGATAAGGGGGGGGAATGGTATTTTTTGGACATTTTTCATCATATGTCGAAAACTGTGAGACATAAAATAAAATAAAAATATATTTTGAAATGTGCAGATCAAGCCCTTTCATATGATATATCACTTGACCTAGTAACCCCACTTTAAAATTTCGGACCCCCACTCCGGCCCCTTTTGCAATGAAAATAAAAATATTTTTGGACTTTTTTCATTTGCAATAAAGTTGAACAAGCATTCTTTATAACTGTTCCAAATTTCAAGTCAATAGCATAAGTAGTTGCTGAAATAAGCAGGTGTGACAGACAGACAGACAGACGAAGTCGCACCATAAGGGTTCCTTTTTTACCATTTTGGTACGGAACCCTAAAAAGGACTAGTATAAACGTGCCACCACATATTTAATAGCATAAGAGAAGCATAACATGGTTTTGACATGTTTCAAATTCACGAAATAGCCTCATAAATAATGTTCTATGTCCATTCAATATTCTATGAACATCTATACAGATTCGCGCAACACATGACGTCAGAGGGAGCTCGGTCAGTTCGCGGCTCTCCGCTATACATGGCGCCCGAGATGCTATGCGGGGAGTATGACGCGAGAGTGGACCTGTGGAGCGTCGGTGAGTGCGTACACTTATATGTAACACATGACGTCAGTAAGTGTGTACACTTATATGTAACACATGACGCCGGTAACTGTGTACACTTATATGTAACACATGACGTCAGTAAGTGTGTACACTTATATGTAACACATGAGGTCAGTAAGTGTGTACAC
Source organism: Thalpophila matura (assembly GCA_948465475.1). NCBI lineage: Eukaryota > Metazoa > Arthropoda > Insecta > Lepidoptera > Noctuidae > Thalpophila > Thalpophila matura. The sequence continues at coordinate 257,967 of OX419206.1, read as the reverse complement.
TTATATGTAACACATGACGTCAGTAAGTGTGTACACTTATATGTAACACATGACGTCGATAAGTGTGTACACTTATATGTAACACATGAGGTCAGTAAGTGTGTACACTTATATGTAACACATGACGTCAGTAAGTGTGTACACTTATATGTAACACATGACGTCGATAAGTGTGTACACTTATGTGTAACACATGACGTCGGTAAGTGTGTACACTTATGTGTAACACATAACATCAGTGAATATGTACAATACTGAGTTTTCATTTCATAGCGTTTGGAAATAATCTCTTATACCTAAACTTATTAAATAACAAAAAAAATTTTTTTTTTTTAAACGGTCTACAAAGTATAATATAATTTGTAATGAAATGAAAAACGTGGGGCGCAAGCATTTCAAAGTGGTTAATAAAAAAAAATATTTTTCAACAGGTGTAATAATGTACGAGTGTCTGTTTGGACGCGCTCCGTACTCATCCAGCACGTTCAAAGAGTTAGTGGATAAGATACAGCGACAGGCACCTGTAGAGGTAAGCAGTACGCATAGTTAAGAGAGCTAGGATATAGCGTGATATCTCGGTCAAATGTAGCATAAGCATAGCATAATCGGCCTATAATGTTCCCACTGCTGGGACACAGGCCTCCTCTGTGAGAGGGAGTGGGCCGTAGTCCACCACGCGGGCCCAGTGCGGGTTGGTGGACGTCACATGTCTTCGAATTTTTGGTTCTAGGACATGCCGGTTTCCTCACGATGTTTTCCTTCACCGTTAAAGCAAGTGATAAGTAATTTCTAATACGCACATGACTTCGAAAAGTCAGCGGTGCGTGCCTCGGCATCGAACTCGAACCATTCGCCGTGGGAGGCACATGGTTAAACCACTAGGCTATCACTGCAGTCGTCAGCAAATGTAGAGCACCCCGAAAACTGAAAAATAAAAATAGTTAAATTAAAAATTTTAATAACCCGACTAGAAAAATAACCAAAAACAAGACGACATTGCAGTCAGGACTCGGGACCCATAATATGGTAGTGGCCTACTATTAAAAAAGTACAAATAAATTATTTTATTTCAAAGAAGGAATAGGAATAACAAAAAAGTAAAAGCAAAAATAATAATTTATCACAAAATGGAAAACATAGACGCTTTAAAGTTTTTGGAGGGAGCATCGCTCCGTCTTTGTCGCGCGAAGCGGACGTAGGTGGTGTTACGTCACTGCATGATAGTGCCGTCCGTGTCTAGCAAATCATTTTAAAACGCTTATAACTTTGCCAATTTTGTAGATGTTTCATCGGTCTTTTTGGTGTTAATTGTCTTTTTTCAAAGAGTTTACAGATTCACAATAAAAAAAAGTAGTTAACATCCCTAATGACTATTATCCGGAAAAAGTGGGTCCCGACTGCAATGTCGTCATGTTTTTATTATTATTCAGCAGTCGGGTTATTCAATTAACTATTTTTTTTGTGTTTCATTCACAATAAAAAATGGCGTCTACGTTATTATAATCTATCTCTAGATCCAATGGCGGATCCATGGGAGGCTAGGGGGTTGAAGCCCCCCCTCCCCCAATATCTTAGCAATTTTGTGTTTTTATATTATTACCTCTTGGTACACCACCCCCCCACCCCCCAATCATATCTGATGAGCCCTCAGGCCTTTCCCTCCCCCCCTCAAAATAATTTCTGGTTCCGCCACTGTCTAGACCACGGAATAGGTTTTGGGCGTAGCATGCGTGCCGCAAAATAGACAAGAGTTAGACCTATAGGCCTTACTTTAACCGATGCACTTTCACCGCTTGGAGTTGTGTTAACGCCTCAGATCATAGAAACAAGGAGATATACCATCATAGCAAATTAGTACGGGAACAACTGTCGCCACTTTTAGTACATTTTTCAACACAATTACATGCGCCCCTCGTGAATATAAAGATCTCCCACGCATTAAACATTCCGCACACCCTCAATCTAACACTGTTAATCGTCACTCAACACTAGCACTAAACTAAAACACTGTATTTATATCATCGATCGTGTTCGGTTCGTCGCCAGCGTGTACATTTTATATACGGTCAATGTGACCGTATCAAAGCGTCAATTTTAGTAGCGCCTTGGCACATCTCCCTTGTTTCTATGATCTGAGGTTAACGCTAATAGCTGTTAGCTGCTAATAGCTGTTAGCTGCTAATAGCTGCAATTATGGTACAAACCTGACCAATAGCTGAATGATCGTGCAAATTAGTACCTATGTAGTGTGTGTGAGCAACTGGCGCCAATGGTCCTAGTACAAAAGTATCTCGATCGCCATTCTAGCCTTTGCTCTTTTATTTGATTTTATATTTTTTTCTATATACACTTTGACATTAAATGTTTCCTTTTGAAACAATTTATATACAAAATGACATTGAATGTGATAATAATGATGTAATATATTGATTATAATTATTGTAAATGTGAGTACTATGTGGGTTATTATGTTACTGTTATAGATCTCAAGTTCAGTCTGACAGTTTGAGTACTTTAGGGGGCCTACCCAAATGTCCTCTCGGATGGTAATGTTCGTCGGGTCGTTGAGCTCCCTAAGTCTGGGTTGAGCTACCACGATACCCGGCACATGCGTGCACAGTCAGGTCAGGTCCACTCAAATCTGTATGTCTCTTTCCTCTAAAGGCCATTTCAGACTAACCTGCATGGATCTTACACAATTTATCTTAATTGTCTGGACTTTAAAAGAGACATCAACCTTTGAGTTTGTTTCGGTGTTTCTTCTCAAAGGTAGCCATATAGGAAACACCGAACTCATCTAGCTTAAAAAAATGTTTTGACGTGTAAAAGTGTTATTTTTAACCTATTTACAAAATAAATATCATTTATCATTTATCATCATTTATCATTAGCCTTAAGTAACTGTTCTGTGGTGTAGATCCCGGCTAACTCGTCCATCTCTAGCGGCTGTCGGGACCTACTACTGCGCCTGCTGCAACACGATCCGAACAACAGGATATCGTACGAGGAGTTCTTCAGCCACGAGTACTTAGACTTACAGCATATGCCTTCTAAGGAGAACTATGAGAAGGTACGTTAGAAGAATTGATGTTTAGTTCAACTATTCGTAAGGTCAACTTTTGCAAATTATTAGTTCGGCTTTTTGCAACTTATTTGTTTGTCTTTGCAAATTATTTGTTTAAATTTTTGCAAATTATTTAATAGTTATTATTTTTTACAAATTAATTGTTTAACTTTTTTACAAATGTTAAGTTCAACTTTTTGCAAATTAATAATAATGTCTCAAGTTTTCGCGATTACTACACATTATAATAAAACAAGTTTAAACGGATTAAATCGCGTATATAACTGATTTTTCCTGTCGTTCCGAACACTTTGCAGCTTTCGTCCTGCATCGTCCTGCGACCACGAACGCGCAAAGTGTGCGAAACGTCAGGATAAAACAAAAACTCAGTAATATACGCGATTTAATCCGTTTAAACTTTAACTTTTGATTGTTAATTTAACTTTTGGCAAATTATTAGTTCGACTTTTTACAAATTATTAGTTCAACTTTTCAAATTATTGGCTAAACATTTTGCAAATTATTAGTTTAACATTTTGCAAATTATTAATTCAACTTTTGCAAATTGTTAGTTCCATTTTCGCAAATTGTTAGTTCAAATTTGCACGCTTGCTTGCAGGCAGAATACAGTGACATTTAGGCTATAAGACCTTACCTTAATATTAATAATGTATTTCTAGCAAATAAACGTTTGATTTGATTTGAACATTTTGCAAATTATTATTTCAACCTTTGCAAATTAGTACAACTTTTTTACAAATTATTAGTTCATGTTTTTGCAAATGATTGTTCTGCCTTCATTCCTTACACTTATCTATTAACAATTTTATAATTATTTCTTTCCAGGCGGTGACATTAATTAAAAAGGCTATAGAATTAGACTCTGCCGGCCAATTGAAGGAGGCGTTCACTTTATATAGAGATAGCCTGCTATACTTAGTGCCTTGTGTCGGCTGCGAGACGGACTCGCTGCGGCGAGCCGCGCTGGCGGGCAAGCTGAGCAGGTGAGGCTTGGAAATGGATGGGTGACCGCTTTATACAGGATAAAATTAAAACCAGTGCGGATATTTTAGGTGAAAGTACTCATGAATATGATCAGAGGGGCTCGTGGCTAAATGACGGCCGCGCTGATCGATCGATCTGCGAGGTTAAGCTGCGCTTGCCGCGGTCTGTCCTTGGATGGGTGACCGTTCTTTACACATCGAGACCCCTCCGTGTTTCCGAGAGCACGATAAGCAGTCGGTCCCGGTTGTCATAGGAATATCTTTGACAATCGTTACGGATAGTCAGAAGCCCAAAAGTCTGACAGCTGGTCTAACATTCGAATACCGGTATTACCCATTAATTGGGTTGTGGAGGTCAGATGGCAGTCGCTCCACGTAAAATATTGATATTCAGCCAAAACTAGTTAGACTGGATGCCGACCCCAATATAATTTGGGAAAAGGCTAGGCAGATGATGACTCATGAATATGATCAACTTTTATTATGAGACCGACACTGAAATATGAAAAAAAATTCAGTTGTTCCCTACAAAAATGCTCTACAACACGATTAAAATGTATGGAACAGCTGTTTTTTTTTTTTTCATATTTCTGTGTCGGTCCCATAATAAAAGTTGATCATATTCATGAGTACTTTCACCTCCTAAAATATCCGCACTGGTTTTAATTTTATCCTGTATAGAGATAGCCTGTTATATTTAGTGCCTTGTGTCGGCTGCGAGCCGCTAAGCAGGTGAGGCTTGGAAATGGATGGGTGACCGCTTTATACAGGGTTATTGGTAAAACACTAACAACCTTGTTCTATGACTATGAAACAACTATTCATGGTATGCCATGCTTGTCAAGCTGAGGCTTGGAAACGGATGGGTGACCGCTTTATGTAGAGACAGCCTATTGTATTTAATTCTTTGGGTTGGCTGCGAGGCTAACTCGCTAGCTCTATTAGATTATGTTATGTTTATTTCTTCACTGTTGGGAAAAATCTCCCGCAACCAAAAATCTATCTATTGCCTTTCCCGACTAGTTCATCCCACTATTCCACTGCTGAGCAACGGTTGCCCACACAATTACTTATTGCTAAAATTAATTCTATCTCCTCAGGTATATGGAACGCGCAGAAGAATTAAAACTATATCTTAAAACTGGTAGCATGTCCCGAGGTCCACAGAATAGTAATGTAGCTTCGTGTAACGTCAACACTGCTGCCAACACGTGTAACTATAGCAATAGTAAGTATTAACACTATTACATAATAAAGAAAGAAAGAAAATTATTGTTTATTGCATAAAGATGGTCATATTGGTCATATACAGTTATGTAAATCAAATTAAGAAAAAAATATATAAAGAAAAATAACAGAATAAGTAACTTAAAGTAGAACAATACAAAAAAATACAAGTGCGAGTCGTACTCGCGCACCGAGGGTTCCGTATCATTTTTGGACGTATAAAGTGAAAAAATCCGGACCGCATAACTAAGTTTGTTTGTGAAGGAATTTTGATGATTTTGAAATAACTGTACTAGTTAGGAACATCGTTTTATTTTTGGTGCCATATTTGGGTCAATTCCTATCAACTCTAATTATTTCAGATTTTTCGCCCCGCAAACTTCGGAGATAAGAGGGGGGAATGGTATTTTTTCAGACATTTTTCATCATATGTCGAAAACTGTGAGACATAAAATTTAATGAAAATATATTTTGAAATGTGCAGAACAAGCCCTTTCATATGATATGTCACTTGACCCAGTAACCCCACTTTGAAATTTTGGACCCCCACTCCGGCCCCTTTTGCAATGAAAATAAAATTATTTTTTTACTTTTTTCATTTGCAATAAAGTTGGGCAAGCATTCTTTATAACTGTTCCAAATTTCAAGTCGATAGCATTAGTAGTTGCTGAAATAAGCAGGTGTGACAGACAGACAGACAGACAGACGGACAGACAGACGAAGTCGCACCATAAGGATTCCTTTTTTACCATTTTGGTACGGAACCCTAAAAACAGTACAAACAGAATCTTGAAAAGATAATAATATATACTGAGACCTTTTTGCATTCTCTCAGCAAAATGTTATGGTATGGCAACATTGAAATTATTTTCTCAACATGTCACACCGATAACGTTGATTTTCAGTGCTGACTTAGGGTATAATCTTTAATTTACATTTTTATACACGATTTTTATTTGATATTTTTGATGTCAACTACGGTTGATATCAAAACTTCAAAAGGTAGCTATTAACAAAGTGCGTGGGTTGTTTGTCACTTTGAAGTCATTAAAACGCTGCGTTTCGGCGTTGAATGTGTTAATGCGTTTTGGGCATCTTAACCTTTAGTTAGTCGCGTGGGGTCCAGGGGACCCCAGAGTTTACTTGTAAAAAAAAACAAATAAAATAAGTGCAAATATTTATTTTATTTTGGAACTTCAAGAACAACATCTTAACTCAACAAAAATACAGGGTGGCAGGTTAGACAGTGGAAATATTTTAAGGGGTCATTGTACTCAAAATTATGAACAACTTTTACTATGGGATCAACACTGAAATCGCGAAAAAAAATCAGCTGTTCCATACATTTTGTTGAGTTTTGTGAACATAAATGTATGGAACAGCTGATTTTTTTTTCGCGATTTCAGGGTTGGTCCCATAGTAAAAGTTGTTCATAATGATAGGTACAATGACCCCTTAAAATATTTTTACTGTCTAACCTGCCACCCTGTATAAAGCTTAAAAAAAACAACAAAAAATAAACTTCTAAATAGTAATTCATCTTCTGGTTCACTCTCCCCCTGCTCAGAGTCGGAATCACGATTTTGTTGTTCAGCCATGCCCAACTCATCGTCAGTTTCGTCAAATGGCTCCTTTTCGGAACCATTTCATGTCAAGTGTTGGCCTGCCATCGTGTTATTGTTATATGTAGAGTATACAAAGAATTATTAAAACGTAAATTTTTAGTAAGCCTTGTAAAAAAAAACTGAAAAAAGAATAGTACTACACTATTAGTCGCGCGGGGTCCGGTGGACCCCAAGCACCTCCATACGGCACGTGTGATCAGCGCCGCGGCTAGCGGAACACATAGCAGGGAGAGGGACATGAGCTAGGAAGCTACTGGAACGAACAGTCACGTACGTATAATATTTGCCAAAATACGACCGAAACAAAGTCACGTGGGGTCCAATAGACCCCACCCGACTAATTAAAGGTTAACATGCAAATGTTCCGTATTGGTTGGTTCCTAGACCTAACGATACTGGAGACATTCCTTGAGTCAACATCTAAAACGAACATTATAATTCCAGCTCCACCCGTCCCCACTTGCAACCCATGCGCATGCGCAGCCCAGAGTAACTCTACAGGAAACGGGTATGACTGTACTAGACAAGCGAACGGCACAGAAGAGAAGCCACAAGACATCACAGAACATGTAAGTAGTATCTATACTATTATAAAACTGTAAAAAAGGCATGTCTTTCTTTCTTTACTTCTTTCTCCAATTAATTTTCTTCACATCATCTTTTCCCTTTTCTTCTCCATCTTCTACACTTCTTCTCCATCTTCTCCACTTCATCATCAATCTTCTCCACTTTCTCATCTCCACTGCATCGTCACATCTTCTCCATTTTCTACACTTCTTCTCTCAAGAATAAGAAAGAAAAATTGTTTATTTGGGACTCGCACAAGAAATTACAAACATAAAAAAACCGGCCAAGTGCGAGTCGTACTCGCGCACCGAGGGTTCCGTATCATTTTTGGACGTATAAAGTGAAAAAATCCGGACCGCATAACTAAGTTTGTTTGTGAAGGAATTTTGATGATTTTGAAAAAACTGTACTAGTTAAGAACATCGTTTTATTTTTGGTGCCATATTTGGGTCAATTCTTATCAGCTCTAATTATTTCAGATTTTTCGCTCCGCAAACTTCGGAGATAAGAGGGGTTGGGGAATGGTATTTTTATATGTCACTTGACCTAGTAACCCCACTTTAAAATTTCGGACCCCCACTCGGGCCCCTTTAGCAATGAAAATAAAAATATTTTTGGATTTTTTTCATTTGCAATAAAGTTGGACAAGCATTTTTTATAACTGTTCCAAATTTCAAGTCGATAGCATTAGTAGTTGCTGAAATAAGCAGGTGTGACAGACAGACAGACAGACAGACACGAAGCCGCACCATAAGGGTTCCTTTTTTACCATTTTGGTACGGAACCCTAAAAAGAAAAACAAATGTGTAAAATAAAAGAATAAAAAAAAATGTAAAACCTTTTACGAGTATACAATAATGCTTATACTGAGATAGGGCCCTTTTGGCCTCGTAAAAGGTTTTACAAGGACACAAGAAGTGTCTCCAAGTGTTTATACTGTAGGTACTCTTTTTGTATACTTATTAGGTACTTGTGTGTACAGTGTTGCATAATAATACGGTAGTGGCCTACTATTAAAAAAGTACAAATAAATTATTTTATTTCAAAGAAGGAATAGGCACAACAAAAAAGTAAAAGCAAAAATAATAATTTATCACAAAATGGAAAACATAGACGCTTTTAAAGTTTTTGGAGGGAGTATCGCTCCGTCTTTGTCGCGCGAAGCGGACGTAGGTGGTGTTACGTCACTACATGATAGTGCTGTCCGTGTCTAGCAAATCATTTTAAAACGCTTATAACTTTGCCAATTTTGTAGATGTTTCATCGGTTTTTTTGGTGTTAATTGTCTGTTTTCAAATAGTTTACAGATTCACAATAAAAAAAAGTAGGTAGTTAACATCGCTATTATGAATGTTCTGGCCCTCACGACACGGAATCCTAGTGTGAGGTCTAGCGTACTATGTAATTATTTTTATGGACAATAAACACTATTTTATTTTTATTTTGTATCAATTATGTATCAACTATCAATTCATTAGCTATAAACGATTTTTATTTTTTTTATTTGAATGCCGCGCTATTTAAAAATATTATTTTTTCCCCATTTTTTCCACTCATCTGCATCTTCTTCATTTCACCTTACTCCATCTTCTTCATTTTATCTTTTTATTTATTTACGTCATCTTCTCCATCTTCTTCACTTTCTTCACCTTCTCCAACTTTTGATAGTATTGGCTGCTGTTCAATAATTTGTTACAAGCAAGTTTTCATTCACAAAACTTTTTCAAACTCTGACGTTTATCGAGTTATGTCATTGACTGTAAGGGTGCGTTTCCACTGACGATGACGCGGAGCTGGGCGGAGCGGACTGTGAATTGGCCAATCACACTGATTCCACTGATGCGGAGTGGAGATTTCGAGCACTGTGATTGGCCAATTCACGGATCGCTCCGCTCCACTCCGTCCAGAGGCCCTAGACAAGTGGCTTTTCTGTTAGCGTTCACGCCAAACAATAAGCACAAAATGTATGGCAATTGCCTGCGGAAAAGTCATGTGACCCACAAATGTCAATTCCATACATTTTGTTCGTAGCGTTTGGCATTAACGCTAACAGAAAAGCAACTTGTCTAAGGTTTCAGCTCCGCGTCAGTGGAAACGCGCCCTAAAAGACTCTCCCCCCCAGTCGTCTGCCCCCCCTCCGCCCCCCCCGGCGGCGCGGTCGCGGTTCGGCTTCAAGCGGCTGTTCGGCAGACAGGCCTCCATACCCTACCTAGATACTAAGGATTCAAGCATTGTGAGTATAAACATATTTATAAAATGCCGATGAAAGTATCACGTTAAATAATATAGCAACTAGTGCCTGGGTTCCGAACCTGGGGGTAATTACCCCCTCGGGGGTAAAACGGTTATTCTGCGGGGGTAATAAGGCTCGTAATAGATAATAAATTTTATAATCAATCAAAACTTTACCTAACATTAAAAAGCTTGCAAAAACAAAACAATACCAACCTTCACACTGCATTATCATTAGTTTATCAACCTTTTTTGCAATTTATTATGATAATTATTAAAGGCTACTGTATTATCATGTGATAATATTTTAAAGGGGGGTAAAATGAGTTTCTCTAATAGGTCATAGGGGTAACAAGATTGAAAAGGTTAGGAACCGTTGAACTAGTTCAAGTTGTTATCCATCTGTCGCAGATGGATTGTCGAATCCGCTGTTTTACTAAACCGCTAGTTATTACCCGACTGCGCGACGCAAAGGAGGGTAATGTGTTTATCAGTCTATGTATGTATGTATGTATGTATGTTTGTTTCTATGTGGCGTTCTAGAGACCAAATGCGTAGGCCGATTTTGGTAATTCTTACATCAATCGATTCGTCTTAACCTTGCGAGTGTCACTAAAGACATAACAGTAATCAAAATTCACCACAGCGACAACCAGACGCCATATTGTCATAAAGAAAAAAAAAAAAGTTGTTGAACTATGTCAAGTGGGGTGTCGTTGAATAGGTATTTTTTTAAATAACAGCTTCGTTATGTAAAACAACTTTTTTTTTTTCATTTTTGTCTGTTTGTCTGTTTGTGCGCGCATCACGCGAAAAGTACTGAACGGATTTTGATGTGGTTTTCACAGTTCGATGGCTTAGGATCCAACTTAAAATCTAAGCCACGTTTCATCTGATTCCGCTGGAAAAAAACAGAGATACAGCTTGACCTCTCGGTAGTACTAGCCACTCTACACTACGGAGGTCATTTAAACTGGTTATTTTATTGTAGTCCACGCGGACGGAGTCGCGGGCAAAAGTGAGGGGACTAATTTCAGAACCCCCTAAAATGACTTCGGACACATTTACATATTTTTGCACCAACATAAAGTTTTAAATTTTACTTTCAATATGACTATACGATAACTTTCATAACCCACTTAAATACACAGTAAAATCAGTTTAAAAAGTAATGTTAGTTGCAAACTCCGCTAAAATGCAAAGAAATATTTTAGATTTTCCACGTTTTTTTTTATTGCTATGACATGACAAACAAATAAATATCAAATATTTGCTATTTGTATTAAGTTTACCACAACATTTTACAAATAACCTTCTTGTGAAAAATTTCTTCAGGATGATTTAGGGAGTTTTGAAACTATACCACTCAAGTCTAGTATTTAATAACACTACTAGAATTCGTCAGGTGATATAAAATAATAAATGTTATTGTTCTAATAATGCTATGTAGTATACGTGGTACCTCAGATCATAGAAACAAGGGAGATGTGCCAAGGCGCTATTGAGCTTGATGCTTTAATTTGCCCATACAGTCACGAGCATAAATATATTACCATGGACAGTTCTTCAACACTATCGTATTTGATGATTCATTCATTAATTTTATAAATTAATGAATGAATCAGTTCGGTTATAATACCTGATTTAATTATTCATACAGTATTTTTTAAAATTAATGAATTAATCATGGAATCAGATATTATTGCCGAACTGTCCATGGTAATATATTTATGCTCGTGACTGTACAAAAGTACGCGCTGGCGACGAACCGAACACGATCGATGATATAAATACAGTGTTATAGTTTAGTGCTAGTGTTGAGTGACGATTAACAGTGTTAGATTGAGGGTGTGCGGAATGTTCAATAAAATAAATAAATAAATAAATAAATATTTATTCAGAAATTTAAATTGGTAAAATACAATATAGATCTTAGAAATAATTTAAGTAGGTATCACAATGTTTGATGCCTGTACTAGGGTAAACCTGTGTCACAGGCGGCAGGAGCTCTTACAATACTACTTGTAGGACAACAAAAATTCTTAACAATATTTAACATTAGAAGACTCAAAAGTAGCGACATAACTAATTTAATAAAATTTACCTAATGTGTGGGAGATCTTTATATTCACGAGGGGCGCTTGTAATTGTGTTGTAAATGTACTAAAAGTGGCGACAGTTGTTCCCGTACTAATTCGCTATGATGGCATAACTCCTTGTTTCTATGATCTGAGCGTGGTACCTATCATTTAATGTGGTAAAGCAATCGGCAATCTGTATTTTCAAAAGGTGAACCCTGTCATAGAATATTTAAATTAATGTTATATTTTCAGACTGCAGAAACAACTCAAGACAAACAAAAAATTGGTGTAGGAGAAAATAATGACGGATGTCGAATAACATGAGAATTTACATAATTAATTACCTATCTATTTAAACTAATATAATAAAGTTGAAGAGTTTGTTTGTTTGTTTGAACGCGCTAATCTCTGAAACTGCCAGTCGGATTCGAAAAATTCTTGTTGTATATGATAGCCAGATTCATGAGGAACAGTATAGGCTATTTAACATCACGCTACGACCCTTAGGAGCCGAGCGACGGGGGCGAAACCGCGGGACACAACTAGTAACTTATATATAAAAGACACATTAGGTTTTAATTCTGTTGTACACACGGCTACACATCAAGCTATACATTCCCAGTTTACACTGACCTTTCACTGTAAGGAAATCCTATACAATGCGAGATCAGCTTATACTGGAAATGTATAGCTTGATCTGTAGCCGTGTGTACGTACGCGTGCATTAATATGCTACCCCCTTTGCTAAAAACATAACCCTCCTGGCGCAGTCGGGTAAAAAAGCAAGAAAGGTACAATGTGATTAAAATTAGTTCAGCCGGCCTAGCATGACCACGATAGAAACGGGTTTTGTCTACATAGAAATAGACAAAGTGACAGATTTCATTCATAAAACGTAGAAATGTTTCTACAATCTGTCACTTTGTCTATTTCTATGTAGACAAAACCCGTTTCTATCGTGGTCATGCTAGGCCGGCAGCGTGACATACAACATCATTTGTGCCGTATAAGTTATTAAATATTTAAGAGATTATCAAGATTCTCAAAAATCGAATTACAGACTCCAACTCAATAGTTGGAGTCTGAATGAATGAATGAAATGTTTATTTGCACGAAACATGGTAACATATGGTGGTTAATAGAGTACGGTCCTGCATGTTCCGCCAGACTACTGGCATACAAAATATTCAACAAATTTAAAATGAATTTATAAAAATTAAAATTATTACACTCCACAAATATTACTTATAATAATCATGTCATATGACATGATTATTATAAGTAATATTTGTGGAGTGTAATAATTTTAATTTATATAGATATCTATATAACAAAATGTCAACAATATTATTATAGATTATGTCAAAAGTATACACACATGTCAAAAGTAATACAAATACACGCAGAGAGTATTATATTCCTTGTACACAATTCAAAATTATTTCATATTCCAAAACTCATTCATGTCGTAGAAGCAATTGTTAACTAGCCAAGTATGAAGCCGTATTTTAAATAACTTCAAAGGGAGCATTCTGATTACTTTTGGAATTTTATTAAACACTTTTACTGTCATTATGTAACAGTTTCGTTGACACAATGTGGCAAACTTAATTTAGTGGGGTCTGGAAATGTTTATTTTGTCGAATTTTTCAAACATATCAGGATACTCCTTCACAAAAATTCCAGCTTGCATTACGTACAATCTGTAATTCGATTTTTGAGAATCTCTGCAGTTATAGGCATTGGCCTATAACTGCAAAGTTATAGGCATTGAGTTGGAGTCTGTAATAGTTTCCGATAGATGTCGCCAAACGCTCAGGCGTTGCAAAGAGGTCTCAAATTTCAGATGAGTCGGGCGAGACCCGGTAGCTCAGTTGGTACATTTCGAGTTGACCGAGCAGGTCGCGATAGCTCAGTTGGTTTCAGAGCAGTGGCACGGTTCGCCAAAGGTCGCAGGTTCAAATCCTGCTCGCGACATTCGATTTTTGAGAATCTCTTAAATATTTAATAACATAAAAGAAGCATAACATGGCTTTGACATGTTTCAAATTCACAAAAATATGCATTTATATTGTGCCGTATAAATTATTGCAATCCCTTCTAATTGTCATATTAAATAATTTGAATGTCATTATAATTTGATCTAAATAACACTAATTATTGTGCCTTTATAAGTCTTGCCTGAATTTAAAGCCTTAAGAGCTAATTTAGTTGCTTAAAATTAAAACACTGTTGTATTTTGTAAAGAATTTTAATGTAGACTTACAGTAGGCGATAGTATATTATATTATAACCCGCGCTAATAAAGAAACGAATTAAAAATGGCGGCACTAACACTAATCATTCCCTCTCACTCGCACGTTATTTCTGTCTTCACTCACACACGTGCGAGTGCTAAGAGTATCTAGAGGTAGCCTAATTACGATGTGAAGTGTGGAAGTGAGACGCATTATAAGGTCTTACCCTTCATACTCGAAATATTTTAAGAGGTACATCTGTAGGTGGTAAAGATGCCATACAAACGAAAAAAAAATTATCTGAGAATATTTTTTTTTATATAAGTTAATTTAAAATTATTTGACACCATCAAAAATCTTATTTTCAACATCCATTACGCTAGCTTTTACGTACCTTACTATTAATATTAAAAACAAGCGTAATGGATGTCAAAAATAGTATTTTTATGTGCCAAATGATTTATTAATTTTTTTTTTTTTTTTTTTAAATATTAAGATCTTTTTTTTTCGTTCGTATGGCATCTTTACCACCTATAGATGTGCCTCTTAAACTATTTCGAGTATGAAGGGTAGGACCCTATATACGAAATTAATAGAAAAATTGAGACAAAGCATCGTATCTTCTGTCCCTTATAGCGTGCCGGGATTATTGCTTTGGCATAATTTTAAAATTTTGCCAAAGCGATTTAATTGTTACAGAAAAGTTTTATACTGCTGTCTCATGTGCGGCCACGCTGTCGATATCTCTAGGTACTCTAAGTGCGAGTGAGAGAGAATGATTAGTGCCGCCATTTTTAATTCGTTTCTTTATCATCGCGGGTTATACACATCTAACTTTGGGAAGAAAATCGGCTAGCTTCGTCTTTGTAGAGCGTCGTATCCGTCACTCATATCTATGTGACGTTTTGTCGCTGACTTGTTCATTAGATACCGGACTGTTAGTGCTTCGTGCGACAGAGATGACGCTCTATAAAGCCGAAGCTAGCCGATTATCTCTTTCTAAAGCTCGTTGTGTAATATTTACTACCGGGCACTGTATATGAAGTTGTTTGCAATATTTGTCGTCAATATTGACTTGTAATAAAGTGTATGAATGTAAGTATAATAATGTAATTCACCTGTGATTTTCATAATAAATAATATAATTTTTGTTGTTATTCAATTATTCACTTTTAGTTGGGATTACATAAAACATGAGGTTAAAATGATTTATTATTCATAAATTATTTAAAATGTTTAACTTTTCCTATGGCATGGAGCCATGGATGTTTTGTTTCTATTCAGCCATCAAACACTTTGTTTTTCCTTGCGTCATAAGAATGTACTGTCTACACACGTAGCAATTTGGTGAATTTTCGCACTGGCGACGACTACTTTTCAGTATTCATCCTAAAAAATCCGGCCAAGTGCGAGTCGTACTCGCGCACCGAGGGTTCCGTATCATTTTTGGACGTATAAAGTGAAAAAACCGGACCGCATAACTTAGTTTGTTTGTGAAGGAATTTTGATGATTTTGAAAAAACTGTACTAGTTAGGAACATCGTTTTATTTTTGGTGCAATATTTGGGTCAATTCCTATCAGCTCTAATTATTTCAAGTTTTTCGCTTTGCAAACTTCGGAGATAAGGGGGGGGGAATGGTATTTTTTCAGACATTTTTCATCATATGTCGAAAACTGTGAGACATAAAATAAAATAAAAATATATTTTGAAATGTGCAAATCAAGCCCTTTCATATGATATGCCATTTGACCTAGTAACCCAACTTTAAAATTTCGGACCCCCACTCCGGCCCCTTGTGCAATGAAAATAAAATTATTTTATGACTTTTTTCATTAGCAATAAAGTTGGGCAAGAATTTTTTATAACTGTTCCAAATTTCAAGTCGATAGAATTAGCAGTTGCTGAAATATGCAGGTGTGACAGACAGAGAGACAGACGAAGTTGCACCATAAGGGTTCCTTTTTTACCATTTTGGTACGGAACCCTAAAAACTATTAAATCGCACTTACAAATAGTACTAACATGAAATTTGGTTAAAAATTGTAAATTTCAATATTATGAGTAAAATTGAGGGTAGTTAGAAAAGTTATCGGCGTGTACCTCAAAAACGAGACGTGATAGAAACAAAATATATCCACTACTAACAGTAACTAATAAAAATTATAGCTATTTTTTAACCGACTTCCAAAAAGGAGGAGGTTCTGCATTCGGTTGGTTTTTTTTTTCGTGTCGTGTCACACAGTGTTATTGCCTTATTGCCTATTGCGCAGTAAAAATAAGTAATTGTGCAATAAGTATTAATCGTAGAAGAGAATACTAGGCGTACATAATACATACAGAAAACAAACGGTTCTTACGTTCTCACCTCACGCGTTAGGGCGTTTGTGCACTACAGACGTTTTTAATTCGTATTCGGTTTTAAACATTTTTAGCCAATAGGGCTGCAGAACGATCCCCACCACTTTTTAAAACGTATGAAAATAAAACGGTCCGTGAAAAAACGTGCTGTAAACGTGTAGTGCACACTCGCCCTTAAGAGGGCTGTTACATTTTGTCACCTGTCACGCTCGAACAAAACTATTATATTTAATATTGATATTTTTTAAGAATGTTAAATGAAAAGATGCATTTTTTTAGCAGTTATACTTTAATATTTTAAGGGGTCATTGTACTCATCATTATGAACAACTTTTACTATGGGACCAACCCTGAAATCGCGAAAAAAAAATCAGCTGTTCCATACATTTTGTTGAGTTATGTGGACATAAATGTATGGAACAGCTGATTTTTTTTCGCGATTTCAATGATGAGTACAATGACCCCTTAAAATATTTCCACTGTTTAACCTGCCACCCTGTATAGGTAACTGCTCCTAAATTGATTAGATGACACAGTAGAAATGTGTTTTTATTATTTACCTATTAAATTAATATTATTATCTCAAACATTATAAGAATACATTTTTTAAAAATGCATTTTTTCATTTAACATTGTTAAAATATTCGTTTTGTGCGAGCGAGACAGGTGACAAATAATAGTCCTCTTAATTCCCCTATGGTATTGGTCGACACTCGATGATAGGTACTAGGAATGCAGAAATCACAGATGATTAGATTCCGTCTGTACCTACCCACACATACAAGTACGTACACGCATTGTTGGAACGCCCGCTACTATTGCTACCTCGCTTACACATCAATAGCGAACAGGTGCCAGAGTAGGACAGCAGTATGTTCCAACGTGCGCTTGTTTGTGTTATTGCTGTCTCACTTTTGATGATGTACTCTTCACTCCAGCGAACATTACCTCCTGGTATTTTATGCACTCCTATTACTTATTAAGGCTCCGACAGAGCGCTCTGAAGAGGCGTAATCCAAAAGAAACTTATGCAGCCGGCCTAGCATGACCACGATAGAAACGGGTTTTGTCTACATAGAAATAGACAAAGTGACAGATTGTAGAAACATTTCTACGTTTTATGAATGAAACGGTAGTACAATCTGTCACTTTGTCTATTTCTATGTAGACAAAACCCGTTTCTATCGTGGTCATGCTAGGCGTGAGTTGTGACACGATGGCTGTGGTTATAGCAACGCCACGGCAGAGATCGCGGGTCCAAAACCCGAAATGTCAAATATTTAATGTCCCAAACCTACCTACTGCCAGCCTCGGATCTAGGGGGGGCTAGCCGGGGCTCATGCCCCGGGCGGCAAATTCAAGCTTGGTAGACGAATAAACCGAGTAGTGTATTCGTCTACCAAGCGTAATAATCGCAAAGAGCAGCGCTAGACCGGTCGTTGTTCGGTTCTTTGAGGAGGCCTATGTCCATCAGCATCAGTGTGGGCGTATTTGGCTGAAATGATGATGATAAAGGTGAAAATATTGCCGGGCGGGGGCGGCATTTTTCGGTTTTTGCCTCGCCTCGAAATAATTTAAGATCCGGGGCTGATTCCGCTGCTGAATTTAGTTAAGTCTTAGAGCGAGAACAGACAAGCGGAATGCCTCTCCGAAATTAAGAAACTGAATGAGATGTTTTACTTTTTCTTTACTTTAGGTCAAATTGAACGATATCATAGACACCTTTGGGTTCACAGGGCGTAAAGGCCATTTTGGCAAAAATGAAATTTGGGCCTAAAATATCGATTATATGGCTCAAATCTCATTTTGGTCTAAATGGTCTTTACGCCCTTTGAACACAAAGGTATCGATATTTTATGACTTGATAGGCCAATTGTCGAGGAAGGTCTATTTAGCATCATGCACTGTTGCCAATTTTGCAATTTTTGACTTTTGCATACATTTCTAGCGCAAAATTGGCTAAATAGCGGTCCATTTTGCGACTTTGTCGCCTATTTTCGCGCAAAAGTCATAAATGTCTAGCGGAAAAATCGCAAAATTGGCAACAGTGCCATCATGCTAGCCCGCGGCCGCACTGCTACAGCGACGGCGATTTCTTTTTTTTTGACAATTTCTTGCTGGAATTGTATACCGGTGAATTGAAATCTATATCGTGCAGCAGTTTTTGTGATGTACCATCATTTAATTACATTGCAATATCGCCGGGCTATGCTGCAAGATTGCGGCCATTGTTCTACTGGGTTGCACGAAACAGGGGGTCTACTCTGTAAGTCCGTCGACGAAGATACGGGCCCGTCCGAAAGTACAATAGACATAAGATTACGTCAAAACAAGTGTCAAATTCAATTTTTCGGACGGATAAAAACATCGAGAGTAGGGACAACTGTCAAATCGTTCTATCATTCATTTTTAGTTCGGGCCTCGAGCTATTCTTAAGTCCGTAGGTGATACGGAGTAAGAAACGCCCGTAACTAAGGTCGAAACTACGGATTTCGTGCTTAGAGAGTAGACCCCCAGATCTAGACTCACGGCTATACAATTGCAGCAAGAAATCTAGCCCGTTTAACCGCATCTTTGAGTTTGTTTTTACAAAATCGCCGTCGCATGAGTGACACCGCGGGGCATAGATAGAGATACAAATAAAACTCAAATGTTCAATTATATTCATATTTTATTTCATACGTTATCCTAGACAATGTGTAGGACGTCACATCGCGATCAAGTCAATACTCGAAGAATCGAATCGTGGACGAATGGAGTAAATCTATTGTATTGTAGAACAACGCTCTGTCATGAATATCGATTTAAAACCACCACGGAGGTGATTCTCGCTTCGTGCGATAAATCAGGGGCCCAAGTCTGCTAATGCAATTGTCATAATCGTGTCAGAATGGTCTCTCAATTACATCGTTTTGACCAATGACGAAACAGATAGTCTTACTCTAAGCCAATGAGCGCTTAGGTTTTGACCGTTATGGTGTCATTATGACACCATTCATACACAATTGCAATAGCAGAATTGGGGCCCAGGTGATGTGATCAATATCGAATCATGTAGATATCGCATTCGATCAATATCATATAAGTCGAACGGTTTACCATCGATATATTATATCTATAGCGACTTCTTGAGAATACCGAAATTTACATTCACTCGATATTTTGACAGTTGTTGCAATATATATCGAAGGTGATATCATATCGAACCCGCGAGAATCACCTCCAAGCGGGCGATAGATCGATGTACAAAATCTACAGAAACATGTATAGGTACCGGCGTGAGTCATGAGCACAGACCGCGCATCTACATTTTCAGCCCAATAGACAATACGTAATGGAGAATAGTCCAATAGACGACGAGCATCGACTGACAAACCAATCGCATGCAGCCTCGGCGCCCCCCGTCTTCTTCATTCAGCCAGAGAGACCGAAAAATCAACTAATGCGCAAGTGACGTTTGTGATCATGACTGGTGCCGGTACCTATACCTTGCTAGAATATCTTGCATAGCTAAATTGCAGCAAGAGTATCGCCGTAAATATTGCCCATCATATTTTCAGCAAGGTGAAATTTTTATAGCCCTATATTGGAATGAATATCAATTCGTTGAGTTTCAAATCGACATTACATGTTAGATCACAATTCTAAACACGCCTTAGGAGTAGCTATTCGCTATTGCTTGAGAAATAGATCGTCCGGAGAAATATCAGATCATAGAAACAAGGAGATCATCATAGCAAATTAGTACGGTAACCGCTGTCGCCAATTTTAAAGCAGTGTGCGTCACAACTACAAACGTTTTTAAGTAAATATAGAGATCTCCCACACATTGAAAATCGCGCATATTCTCAATCTAACACTTATTCGTCACTCGCACTAAACCACTGTATACAGGGTGGCAGGTTAGACAGTGGAAATATTTAAAGGGGTCATTGTACTCATCATTATGAACAACTTTTACTATGGGATTAACCCTGAAATCGCGAAAAAAAAATCAGCTGTTCCATACATTTTGTTGAGTTATGTGAACATAGATGTATGGAACAGATGATTTTTTTGCGATTTCAGGTTTGGTCCCATAGTAAAAGTTGTTCATAATGATGAGTACAATGACCCCTTTGAATATTTCCACTGTCTAACCTGCCACCCTGTATAAATCGTCGATCGCGTTCGGTTCGCGACATGGTCATATTGATCCAAGCGTCAAGCTCATAGCGTCTTGGCACATCTCCCTTGTTTCTATGATATAAGGGGGGATTATTACCACCATACATTGACCGCCAAGCAATGCTGTGTTCGAATTTGAAGTGTCGATGTCATTACAAGCACATGAAGACTACAACTTTGTCTGTAGGGTTAAATGAGACGCAATCCGCACTTTAAATAATTACAATGCGATCGAAATAAGAATAGGAATGACCTTACGCCATATTGTGACGTTTAGTATTGAAAATTGAGCTGTTTTACTTTTAAAGATACTTATTACAATAGATTTGATAAACATTAAAAATTATTTTACACTTTTTAGACCGTTTTAAAAACGTGGTGAGTATTTAAAGAAAAAAAGAAACATATCATTTTTAACTGTCTTTGCGAACTCATCCCTCTACAGCAGTGGCGAAGGGTCCCTACAATAAGATTCCTACCGGCTTCCCTTTGAAAAATAGCACAGGCAGTATTGCCTACTTTTATTAATTAGTTTTTCGTAGTCAGGTAAGCAAAACAGTGATAGCCTAGTGGTTTAACCATGTGCCTCCCACGGCGAATGGTTCGAGTTCGATCCCGAGGCACGCACCGCTGACTTTTCGAAGTCATGTGCGTATTAGAAATTAATTATCACTTGCTTTAACGGTGAAGGAAAACATCGTGAGGAAACCGGCATGTCCTAGAACCAAAAATTCGAAGACATGTGACGTCCACCGACCCGCACTGGGCCCGCGTGGTGGACTACGGCCCACTCCCTCTCACAGAGGAGGCCTGTGTCCCAGCAGTGGGAACATTGTAGGCCGATTATGCTTGTGCTTATGCTAGTCAGGTAAGCATTTTAAACTCCGGCTTACCTCTTACAAAATCTGACCCTTCGCCACTGTTCTATAGTATTCTATACCGACCAAGTTGTAGTAATTACAGCACAGCAATACTTAGCGACAGAAATGAAGTACCATCGTATCTATCCGTATCCATCATTTTCCACCGGACGAGCTCTAATATAATTAATTCTAATAATTATAGTCATCCCCGTTCGTATCCTCGGGGTTGTATTTGTTTTCGTCTTCGTTCGGCTCCTGTTTGATCTGCACGTCCAACGGCGCCATACTGAACTCCGGGTAATCTGCGAAATAAACGGAGAATACACGAATTAATAATGAAATCCATAAAATAGCAATAAAACCAGATAAGTGCGAGTACGAATCGCGCCCTAGGGTTCCGAAATATGCAATAGCGCCATCTATGCCGCTATTTCATCTTTCTACTTACATCATCTTGATCATAGATGGCGCTACTGCATACTTCTAGTGGCGCAATCTATGAGCAGATGGCTTCACTTTTGGTCCGGTGACAGACGGACAACAAAGTGATCCTATAAGGGTTCCGTTTTTCTTTTTGAGGTAGGGAACCCTAAAAAACAGTCGGGATAGGGTACTGGGACGTAACCATATGCACAAAAAGATTGGTTTTTGTTGTATGTTTGTGCGCGCTCACGCAAAAAGTACGGAACGGATCATTACGCGTAAAGGACATGATTTTCAAAATGCATAATTTGCAAGCATTGTTCATAAGTAAAGTCTATTCATTATGAAATGGCAAAACGTACTGATAACAAATCAACTGTCAAAGTACTGACCACAAATCAATTGTCAACTGTCAAATTGACAGTAACTAGAAAAAGTGTTGCCATTTTAAACACCAACCCTGTAAAAAACACCCGTTACTACTCGACGTAGATATCAAACCTGGAACCTCGTTGTCACAGCAGCACTTGCGACCACTGATCTCGTTGGCATTCAATAACTCTTTAAAACAAAAATAGTGATAACGGCTATTGTTATACTCACGTGAACTTTCCGAAGTCATTCTCCACTTTAGCCAATACCATCCCCCGGTTAAAGTGAAAAAAAAAACTAAAACTCACCATCAATATAATCCTTGACATCCCCATGCTTGATTCTGCCTTCTATCCGGCAGCGGTCAAAGTGGGAAATGAACGGTTAAAGTGCGAAATGGTTAGGTCAAAGTAATTAAATAGGGGTTTATATTTACCAAACTCACCGTCCATCGGTTCTTCTTTGATCTTGATGTCCTCCGGCTTAACCTTGGGTTCTTTGCGTTCCTTGTCGCGGCGGGAACGCTTCTTGTCGCGGTCGCGTTCGCGATCCTTGTCGCGATCGCGGCGTTCGCGTCTGCGTTCCGAACGCGAGCGGGAACGACGGCGACGGGCCGGAGTGCTGGGAAAAAATGAAAAAAGAAATTATATTAAGTTATTTAATATTTAAGAGATTCTCAAAAATCGAATGTCGCGAACGGGATTTGAACCCGCGACCTGTGGCGCACCGTGCCAATGCTCTCCCAACTAGCTAACAGTTGGGAGCTCCCAAATAGCTAACCAAAGGTTTATCCTAAAGAATCGAGTCACGCAAAATTTGCTCAGGTATGAAGCAATGTCACAAAATTATTAAATTACTCCGTCGCGCGTTGATTACATCTTGTTATCTCTGAAACTATTTGTCTGTATAAAATACTTTAAACTCCAAAAATCATCTCCATTAAATACTTGTGACGATGAAACTAATAATTTGGATAAGGATTAATATTTTATTGATAAATGTGTCCAGTTAAACATTGACTGATTTTATTATTAATTTTATAACATAAAAACAGATTTTGAAGCTTAAATATAAAAGTTAGATACATAATAACCGGATGTTTTTTATAAACCTATTTAAGGCCAACGTTTTTGTAATACATTGTTTTCACATATATCAAACGACTTGGGCAGTGCACGCGCAAATAGCCCTTTTTTCCGACTTCCTTAATAAAAACCGTGACAGCTCGGATAATTATATAACACATTTATAAATTAAATACAAAAACCTTCCTCGGAAATGTGTCCTTCCATTGGTGGAAACCGTATGAAAATCCGTTCAGTAGTTTTTGAGGTAATCGAAATAGACCGAAGCCGCGCGTGCTAATTTGTTGAATAGGTATAAAAGCGAAATGGCAGAAAACGTGATCGCCGTCATCGCTTAAAATTTCTCCCAGTTCACTCGTACGTAACGTGCGTAAAGGAACTCCGTTCCAAAAACACTTACAATCATGAAATATTTAGAGATATACCTCGGGCTTGCCCTGTAGGCACGCCACATTTTATTTATTTATTTATTTATTTAATATTTATTTGCTCGAAATATGGTACATAAGTTGTTACATAATTTCAAAGACCAAGACATATTCCACCAGTTATACTGTCATGCAAATTATTAAAAGAAAATTGTAACATGTCAAAATTTTAGCTTAGATGAAATACACAATCTATTTTATACTTATAATAAATCTGTAGAGAGGTCAATTCTGTACATGAAATATATTTTCAAAATAACTATCAGGGGGTGATTAGTGATCAATACTGATGCCAAAAATGCAATCAGTAAAATTTTTGTCTGTCTGTCTGTCTGTATGTTCCTTATAGAAACATAAACTACTCGACGGATTTTAACGAAACTTGGTACAATTATTCTTCATACTCCTGGGCAGGTTATAGTATACTTTTCATCACGCTACAATTAATAGGAGCAGAGCAGTGAAGGGAAATGTTGGGAAAACGGGAGAAGTTACTCCATTTTTTAAGCTTCCGTCGCATGTGCAGCCTTAATGGTTAAAGCTACATAGAAATCATGTATGACGGAAATGTTCTACATAAAATTATTTAAAAAATATTCCACAACAGCACATGTCTATCTTTTATGATTGACTCATAATAACACGTGTAACTCCCGATAGCTTAGCAGTTCGGAGCTTTCTGATTGTATTTGTTTACTCTTACGTTTATAATACACTTTTTTACGAAAAACGACGGAAACGCAGACGAAGTCGCGGGCAGAAGATAGTTTATGACATAAAATACTTAGTCATTATAATAATGGCAGCACTCACCGCTCGGCGTCCTCGGGCTCCCGCTCGCGCGCCTCGCGGTCGCGGTCTCGCTCGCGGTCGCGGTCGCGGCGCCGCGTGCGCGACCCGGAGCGGCGCCGAGACCGCGACCGAGACCGCCGCCGGCCGCCGGCTGCTTCTGTTAAAACCATATCTGTTTTAAGATGGATCCGTCGCAAAATATCACGAGTGTTTTGCAAATAGGGATGTTGAATATATATTTTTTTTGTGAATCTGTAAACTATTTGAAAAAAGATAATTAACACCAAAACAACCGATGAAACATCTACAAAATTGGCAAAGTTATAAGCGTTTTAAAATGATTTGCTGGACACGGACGGCATGCATGATAAGTGACGTAAAACCACCTACGTCCGCTTCGCGCGACAAACACGGAGCGATACTCCCTCCAAAAACTTAAAAAGCGTCTATGTTTTTCATTTTATAATGTTTTTTTTTTTTTACTTTTTTGTTATTCCTATTCCTTTTTTTGGAATAAAATAATTTATTTATACTTTTTTAATAGTAGTCCACCACCGTATTGCAGCGCTGTTTTAAGTTGTATATTGATCCCTCAGATCATAGAAACAAGGAGCTATGCCAATATAGCAAATTAGTACGGGAACAACTGTTCCCACTTTTAGTACATTTTTCGACACAATTACAAGCGCTCCTTGTGAATAAAAAGATCTCCCACACATTAAAAATTCCGCACACCCTGAATCTAACACTCTTAATTGTCACTCAATACTAGCACTAAACTAAAACACTGTATTTATATCATCGATCGTGTTCTGTTCGTCGCCAGCGTGTACTTTTGTATCACGCTCAATCTGACCAAACTAAAGTATCAAGCTCAATAGCGCCTTGGCACATCTCCCCTGTTTCTATGATCTGAAGTTGATCCAAATTCGTTTTACGAGAGTAATGATATATTAGGTAATAGATAATAATCATTAGAAATCATCAATATAGGCCTCGAAATAAAATTATATTTAAAGAAAATACGATTATGTCGTAAAAACATTACGATTTTCCGCAATGTTTTCACGAAATAATCGTATTTTTAAGGCGCAACTCACGCGTCCTGTCCGCGCGCGCGTCGTGTCGCGGCCGGTCGTCTCTCTCCCTCTGCTCGAGGCGGTATCGCTCCCTCTCCCTCTATATAACAAGTCACAACTCACGCGTCCTGTCCGCGCGCGCGTCGTGTCGCGGCCGGTCGTCTCTCTCCCTCTGCTCGAGGCGGTATCGCTCCCTCTCCCTCTATATAACAAGTCACAACTCACGCGTCCTGTCCGCGCGCGCGTCGTGTCGCGGCCGGTCGTCTCTCTCCCTCTGCTCGAGGCGGTATCGCTCCCTCTCCCTCTATATAACAAGTCACAACTCACGCGTCCTGTCCGCGCGCGCGTCGTGTCGCGGCCGGTCGTCTCTCTCCCTCTGCTCGAGGCGGTATCGCTCCCTCTCCCTCTATATAACAAGTCACAACTCACGCGTCCTGTCCGCGCGCGCGTCGTGTCGCGGCCGGTCGTCTCTCTCCCTCTGCTCGAGGCGGTATCGCTCCCTCTCCCTCTATATAACAAGTCACAACTCACGCGTCCTGTCCGCGCGCGCGTCGTGTCGCGGCCGGTCGTCTCTCTCCCTCTGCTCGAGGCGGTATCGCTCCCTCTCCCTCTATATAACAAGTCACAACTCACGCGTCCTGTCCGCGCGCGCGTCGTGTCGCGGCCGGTCGTCTCTCTCCCTCTATATAACAAGTCACAACTCACGCGTCCTGTCCGCGCGCGCGTCGTGTCGCGGCCGGTCGTCTCTCTCCCTCTGCTCGAGGCGGTATCGCTCCCTCTCCCTCTATATAACAAGTCACAACTCACGCGTCCTGTCCGCGCGCGCGTCGTGTCGCGGCCGGTCGTCTCTCTCCCTCTGCTCGAGGCGGTATCGCTCCCTCTCCCTCTATATAACAAGTCACAACTCACGCGTCCTGTCCGCGCGCGCGTCGTGTCGCGGCCGGTCGTCTCTCTCCCTCTGCTCGAGGCGGTATCGCTCCCTCTCCCTCTATATAACAAGTCACAACTCACGCGTCCTGTCCGCGCGCGCGTCGTGTCGCGGCCGGTCGTCTCTCTCCCTCTATATAACAAGTCACAACTCACGCGTCCTGTCCGCGCGCGCGTCGTGTCGCGGCCGGTCGTCTCTCTCCCTCTGCTCGAGGCGGTATCGCTCCCTCTCCCTCTATATAACAAGTCACAACTCACGCGTCCTGTCCGCGCGCGCGTCGTGTCGCGGCCGGTCGTCTCTCTCCCTCTGCTCGAGGCGGTATCGCTCCCTCTCCCTCTCGTTGTCCTCTCGGCCGGAGTGCTTGATGTTGACGTCGGCGCCGCCGCGACGAGTGCCGCCCAGCCCTCCGCCTAAGAATGTAGGTTAAACATTGAGTAAAGCCTTAAAGGAAAATTAAACTATAGCTATTTTGTACCCGAAGAATAATCTTTTTCTTAAAAAAATATGCAAAAAAAACCAGCTATTCCATAAATTTTGTCGATGTATGTAAAATCACATCGTCCATTAAATAGAAGAATGACTTTTCAGAAGATTCCATCGACGATACATGGAATGGATTAAATGGAAAAATTACATTTTTCACTCGAAATTTGAAATCTCTTTGAATACGTATGAGCGTTGGTGATGGCCAGAAACTAATAGGGGAAAGGTGTACAAAATGATCCCTCTAAGGGAAAATGTATGCTCTAGCCAGAATATTATAGTTAACTGTAATGTTAAAGTAGTTTTGGCTCATTTATTTAAGTGATGTCATATTGGGGTACCCTTTTTTAACATTATATATGTATTTTCTAAGTAATTTAACGTTTCTTGAAAGTTTACTAAAGGATCATTTTGTACACGTAGGTGTCCAAAATGATCCCCAGGGATGAGGGAAGGATTACTTTAATAAGTACTAAAATACTTAAGTACTAATATCCTAAAATACTTTACTAAAATACTTTACAATAACATAATATACACAAAACGATGTCAAACGTACATATACTTTGTGAGTAAAACGGTCATTTAAAGTTATTTCGTACAAAGGAAATAATCTGACACTGAAAATTGGCTTAACTTAGGTCAAAAGCACCAATTTTATTTTTTTTGTTATAAAATAACGCACAGTATAACACACCGCCATGAAACTTCAATAGATGACTGATCGGGTGGCGGGAAGGATGTTGACCAGTAAATTTAATAGATGGTGCTCGTAGTTTATTGAGAACCATGGGGAATCATTTTACCTCGAGGGATCATTTTGTACACCTTTCCCCTACAGACTGCAACTCAATGCCTTTAACTTTGCAGTTATAGGACATCGATGCGATTTAATAACAAATGACATTTTTTCCATTTAACTGACGAAATGTATGGAACAGCTAATTCTTTTTTCGCAATTTCAGGGTTGGTCCCATCGTAAAAGTGGTTACAATGAATATTGACACCTTTCCAACTTTTGCATAAACAAAATTAAATAGTAACGCTGGAGATAGATAGAAAAAAATAATTTGATAGTTGCTTAAAGTTTTCATTCCGTTAATATTTATTTTTTATTTGATAATAGGCTTGCGTTTGACCGCCATCTCGCCGCGATGATGCGGTCTACGATGGAGCACGCTTGCCTAGAGGAAAGTGAAATAAATGTAAAATTTAAATTAAATAATTAAAAGTGATTCTCACCCAGTCTTCTTGGCAGCCATCCTTTGACGGTGCGAGCTCGCTCAACGTCGACAAGCACTCGCTTGCCGTCGATCTTCTTGCCGTCAGCGTGCTTGTACGCGGCTGTAACGTGACGCAACTGTAGGCGCGCTTGTGACGACAGAGACACGCGGTTTGAACCAGTTGACGCACCTTTTTGGTACATTCTTTTGATAACAGTTAACTATTATAAACTAATAAACTAATATCTATATACAGGGTAAAATTAAAACCAGTGCGGATACTTTAGGAGGTGAAAGTACTCATGAATATGATCAACTTTTATTATGGGACCGACACTGAAATATGATAAAAAAATCTGCTGTTCCATACAAAAATGCACCACAACACGATCAAAATGTATGGAACAGCTGAATTTTTATTCATTTTTCAGTGTCGGTCCCATAACAAAAGTTGATCATATTCATGAGTACTTTCACCTCCTAAAATATCCGCACTGGTTTTAATTTTACCCTGTATATAAAATTCTTTGTCCTGACTGACTGACTGATGGATCAACGCATAGCCTAAACCGCTGGTCGTAGAAACGTGAAATATGGAAGACGTATTCCTTATAAGATGTAGGCATCCGATAAGAAAGGATTTTTGAACATTCTACCCCCAAGAGGGTGAAAACGGGTGGCAAAGTTTGTATGGACAAACGTGTTTGCTTAGCTTTATTTCCGACCTCCACGCGGGCGAAGCCGCGGGCAAAAGCTACTTTCATATAAAACTAATATTTTGATAAAGATAACTACCCAAATGTAGTTGCGAAATATGTAATTAATTAAGTTATGAGCTCGTTGCATCCGCTAATAGTAGGACAATGGTGTCGATTCTGTTGTTGACGAACTAAACTAATTTAGTCTTATTATGTCTCTTGCTAATAAAAAAAAACATGAGAAAGAGAGAAGATATTTAATCCTGTCAAATTAGTCCACTTGAATAGTTTTAATGTCAATTTAGCCGTAATCGCAAAAGGTCACGACTATTTTCCCGTAAATGACAAGGGCGCAGACTAATTTGACAGTTCTAAATATTTTCTGTCCTTTTTCAACGATATTTGTAGGAAAGATATACATTATACAGGGTTATTATAAATACCTTAGCTATTTTCACAGAACCTCTCCTAAATTAAATATTATACTATTTCCTAATTTTATTTGTATTTGTTATTTATTATCGAAAAAACAGATAACACGTTTCGAAGTTATCCAAAAAAATAACGAACTTTATTGTCACCGCTCGTCGCTCGCGTCGCGGTCACTGACCGCTACTAGCGGCCAATTGTGTAGGTACCTAACTACTAAACCTGTGCCGCCTGCCATGCAATTATCTTACCTACGTTATTATCTCATGCCCGGTTCCTATATTTGAGAAACGATCCGTTTTAGTTACGAATAGTAGTTTTTTAGACGAGCCGTAAACTAAAACCGTTCCTATAAAAAACGACTCGTTATGCAACTTACTGACGGCTTGCTACTAATGGATGGGAGGGTTACCGGTAACGGACGGTAAGCGTATTGTACGGAGATGAGTGTTTGGAGTGTTCCTATAAATATTTTAAACGTCAGTAAACTGTCAAGATTACTATTCGTTATGTCATTTGGTTACCCGTCAATTTCGGTCGGTTAGAGTGTGGTTAGGAGCAAAGTTTCTAATGTATTTCACTGTTTTCGCTTTTTAATTTTGAAATGTCGAGTTCAGATAGTGATAGAGAAGTGTTCGATATTATATCAAACTCCAGTGAGACTGATTCAGAAGAAGATAATAGGCGCGTTAGAATATATAAAGAAAGAGTAGATTATTTAACAACGCTGGATTCTTACGAATTTCAAGTAAGATTTCAACTCGATAAAGAATCTACTGAACAGTTACTTCTTGAAATTTATCCACATATAAGATAAATATATTATCCATTTATATTATCCATTTCAAACAATGACTGCTACTTTGTTGGAACACTACTGGAACTGTATGTACTGTATATTTATAGGTATTGTACTACACTATAACTATATAATTTTTGGCCACAACAAACAACCGTATTATCAGCGAGCTAATTGATTATCCGTAAAGAAAAGATGCAGAACCGAAGAAACATTTTTGATGCCAAATGTCAGTTCGCGCGCTGAACTTATAACGTTCCGTTCTTGTTGTGTACGCTGCATTCTATTGTATTTGGTAAGAAAATTAAAAAATAACACGCAGATGCCTGCGATCGTATAGTTATTTACACATCTTACAAAACTTATAGAACTATTCGTATGTAAATCTAACATATTTTGTCTTGATTTTTGTATTATTACGGCCGCGGCCTATCCATTGTTCTCCGTACTTACTGTTATGGTATCGATATTAAGCTGGGTACTCACTTAGCAGTGTTGCATGTAGCGTATCAGATACTGTATTAACCTGCAAGTGGATACGGCTCGTCTACGATCCACCGCGTCTAGATACGCGGTGGACCGTGGACGAGCCGTACCCACTTGTACGAGCTGTACCTACGAGCTGCCGGGATCACACTACGAGCCGCCTTTGTGTTCGCAGTGATACCGCCACTCGGCAGGTCACTGCGAGCTTACAGCGCTCCACGCGCGAGCGGCTCGCAGCGGGCTCGTGCCTACGTACTCACTTGATACCGTATCTGATACATTACATGCTATACTGCTAAGTGAGTACCCAGCTTTACACCCCGTAACATAACGAGGTACTTACCTACGTGCCTGCAGTTAAGTGACTTTGAATAAAATAGCGAATCGCGTGAGGGTTTCGATTGTACAATCCGATTCCCCGATTGAACTTGAACAGCGCTTCGTCGTTTTGATGTTCTAATGTGATCCACTCACAGAAAACTCCAGAGCCTTCGAGCTTCGTAAAGATTTTCACCACTTTGTACACTCTCACCATTTCGTAATAATTCCGGTTACTGTATCTACATTTTAATAAAAAGTCTTTTGCGTTAATAGCGGTTTTCAAGAAACTGTCAATATCGTAAGTTGCACGAGTTTGGCGCGAGTTATTATGACATTACGTATGTACGGCGTCACAGGTTCTGAAAATAGCTAAGGCTTTTACTATAGCGCTGTATAGTGTGATTAAAATTAGTTTAGTGCGATGTTCAACAGCACCAATACCAATTTTAACTTTCGTGAATAGTAAACATGATTTTTATATTAACTTGGGTCTTTTCGCGCATAAATAATATCAACATAGAATTTATAACCCCAATTAAATTAAGATATAGAGATACTCAATTTTTGATATGTATTGAAACAATTAATAAAAGCAAAAATCGCGAAATTCCAAAACTTTTTTTTCTGAAGTATACCAAAAAGATGTCAACTGCATTTTTTTTTATTTTAACCACGTGAATCTGTCATTGTTTATGTATTTTCTTTTGCGCACATACAAAACGTTTTTATTTCACTATAAAATATTATAATGATTTGAACTAGGTACTTCAGTGAAAATAAATAACGAAAATTAGATTATAAACTGTTAACAAACAAAAATACTGTGTAGACTATTTTTTTTCGAAATTTCCAGTTAATATCCACATTGACCGTTGAGGAGTTGCACAAAAGAAGGTAATATTAGTTTATATGGACTGTTATAAGTATGGATTTTATTACCTATATCATGGGGTGTTGTTTGTCCGTGATAAGACCATATCAAGTTTATTTATTGCTAGTGTCCAAATTAAGTTCAACATAGTAATTTTTTTTTCATTTTTTTTGATAATTTACCCGATATCTTCTGTCTTCAACAATTTAACACTAATATTGATCTTTTTTTAGACACGAATACAATATATTTTCTTGTGATATAAATAATACAACCTGTAAAAACATTCACTTTTCCGCGTATTGACCAGTCCACAATAGACCGGTACCATCCAAGGTAAACAACTTTGACCGGCCATTTCGAGAAATATGCCGGTCAAAGTGAATAAACATTAATAATAATAAAAAGGTTTTGTATACCTACTGTTTGTATACCTACCGACCAAGCCGAGTGACCAATATATTAATTAAAAACTCTATAATATCAAAAAATTATACCCACCATTTTTATACCTACCGTTTGAAAATTTACCACTTTTTTTTACTTACGAAACCCGGTTATAATCCGTTTTACGGCGATTGTACACATTACCTGGTGCGCTTTTACTTACGTTATCCGTTGCGCATTTTACATTATATTAAACACTTATTTGAATGATTAAATACTACATTTTTTATTCGAAGGCTATTCAAAAATTATAACAGAACTAAAACATCGACAACTACTATTTGGGCATAAGATCTTTAAACTTAGCGACAAGGCTAGTTCACGCCCCACACCTCAATGGCCCATCCATGTACACAATGGGCCATTGTTGCCTATTATTTTTTGTATGTATGTTGGCATCTTACCACATACAAACCTATGGCAGTTAGCTCGAATTGTAGGTCTACGGCAAGTCTGGTCCGGAAAGAAAAATTACTTGTTAATCATGTACACTAAGTTTCATGTATACCGCAAGTGTGGACGCGCCTTTATAACGAACATTCTCGGAGGAGACGGTTGACGTAATAGGACGAACGGCATTGCCTTTTTTTTTAAATATTTTGACAGGTGTCAATCTTTAAAAAAAATAATGTTGACAGGTATCAATCATAAAAAATAATTCTTGTTTAAAAAAAATGTCATTTATTAAATTTTATTTGTGCACCTTGGTTTAAAAAGTAGTAAAATCGAATATAAAAATTGAGGATATTTACATAAAAAACACATTATAACACTAAAGTCAAGCTTGGTCTGGCAGTTACAATAGTATGCCTTTTAAAATAAAAATAAAATATCTATAATTAGGTTTATAAATAAACTATTTGACTCGTATTTTCAATGGCTTTCTAAGTACCATTGAAATCTCTGAAAACAAAGAATTTCCTAAGAAATCAGAGACAAATATGCCTAGAAAATTGCACAAAAAAGTACTAGAAGCAAAAATATAAAATCCAGAGACAATCTCCTCCGAGAATGTCTCAATCCTTTGCGCGGCTACCGAAAGATGGCGCAAGGAGCAATCACCATTATAACTACAAAATATTTGGTAAAAAACTATAAAAATATTAAAAAAATATTTTTTTTGTATTATTTTTATATAAATTATGTTATAATGGTGATATAAATATATAATTATGTACAGACAGACGGGTTACTAGTGTGGTTTTATTTGATGCGATCGCACTGTATTTTATAAATATTGATTAATAAAATTACCCTTTTACTTTTTTAAACATTTAAAACATAATTTTTTCAATATCTAATTTACCCCAGTAGTAATTTTGTTTTTACTTATTATAAAACAATTTACAAAATTTGTGGTTTAAAAAAATAGAGCATTTATTTTCATTGTTATATCTACACGCTATTACTCCGGTAGCTTATCCCTCCTTTATTTTCATATACTTCACAAGTCACCCCCGCTATTTTACAATTTACCCTCATTACTTTACAATTTACCCCCGCTACTTTACAATTTACCCCATCCTCAATTTTACCCTTACCTCTCAAAGATCGCACAAACACCTCCACACTGGCAACACCGTCGTCTGTCGGGGTTACCAAACTTGTCAAAACTTACAATGCATGTCCCGTTCATGTTCGTATTCGATGAAGGCGTACCCGCGCGGCTTGTTGCTATCCTTGTTAAATATCATGCATATCTGTGGGGAGAGAAAGAGATGACGAGTGTTTACACAACGTAACAGTACGCCTATCAGTGGCGAAGGGTCAGTTTTTGTAAGAGGTAAGTCGGAGCTACAGATGCTTACCTGGCCATAAAGAGCTAAATAATCAAAGTAGGCAATACTGCGTGTGCTATTTTTCAAAGGGAAGCCGGTAGGAATCGTATTGTAGGGACCTTTCGACACTAACGCCTATACTCCCTGCAGCTGAAGGGCAGTGGCGTGCCTAGAGGGCAAGCCCGACGCATTTTTTTCATTTAAGAGAGTATTTATGGTAATTTTTCATGAATGTAAGTAATTTTTAATGTACAGTATTGTTTTAATAACGACATTAACTCACTTACCGCCGGTTTCTGAAAAGGCGTGTCACATGCCAAACTGGCTAACACACTGTCACAATTAACAGTCAGTCAACACTCTACTGGGTTTCCGAAAAGCAATTTTTATCCAAATTATCTGATTGACAAAATTACGATGATTTATTTATTCGTCTCGCCACCCCGACAAAATTCATTCATTCATTCAACTTAGAGGTCTTTCTTATTCTGTCTAATGCATAGCGTTCTCTTTCGTCTGACAGAATACGTCAAACGTCAATTTTGACAAGATATGTTGTCAAGAAGAACGGGGTATGTAAAGGCGGTAAGTTTTAAAATGTATTTTGGTAATCGGCATAAAATTGTATATAATATCGTATTGTATCTTAAATTGCAATACCTTTAGTTTTCTCCTACACCTGTGAACTGTTATTCACATAGATTTTGCATTTTTAATAAAACTATGACAAGTAACATGCAGTTAATTGGTCAATATTCAACAATTAACTTTACGCATGTTGACAGTTTGTTAACATACGAAAAAGCTTACCGGAAACCCAAAATTGCTTTGATTTAGAACTAATTGAAGATTGACAATTGAATGTAGTTAGTAGAACGTTTGACAGACTGTCACATATTTCTTTCAACAACCCAAAACACGTTTAATTTGAAGTTAACAGACTGTTGACGTAAATCTTTCGATAATTTTCGTTTCGGAAACTTATTAACATAAATGAATACTCTCTAAAACCAGCTCAGCTGCGTCAGGCTTGCCCTCTAGGCACGCACACCCAAATTTTTTTTTTGCCTAGTATGTATAAGTCACAGCCTAGCCTGATTATTTTTATAAATAAAACTAGAATAGAACTTACTTTTTTTATCGCCCCATAACCTTCAAACTCTCGTCTTAACTTAGATTCGGAAGTGTCGTAATTCTGTGGACAAACATAATATGTTATTTAAATGGTGTAAATTTTTGCAGTTATTTTAACCGTAACGGATAAACTGTTTTGTAAGAAATCCTATCTGTATAGAATAGTTTAGATATTTCCAAACGTATTCAATACTGTATATTTCTTATATGCAGTTTTCAAATGTAGCTTTCAAATTCAGTTTTCAAATAGTTTTGAAAATGCATATTCAAAAACAGTTTTCTAATGCCGTTTTTAGATTAACCATGCGTGCCCTGAGGGTTCCGAAATATGCAATAGCGCCATCTATGAGCAAAACGGCGCTATTACATACTTCTAGTGGCGCCATCTATGAGCAGATGGCTCCACTCATGGTCATGCATGACAGACGAACAACAAAGTGATCCTTTATGGCAGTGTTTTTCAACCTGTGGGTCGCGTGTGCAACCCCCAGGGGGGTCGCAAATAGTTGCTCGAGCGAGGGATCGCGGTTGCAACCCAAGTAAAAGTAAAAACCGGCCAAGTGCGAGTCGGACTCGCGCACGAAGGGTTTCGTACCATTATCTATAAAAATGGCATAAAAATCATGTCTGTTGTATGGGAGCCCCCTTAAATATTTGTTTTATTTTAATTTAATTATTTATTTTTAAAGTGAATATATAATTAAATATTCTGTGAATATTTCAAGCGTCTACCTGTTGCCGTTATGAATATCCAGCAAAAAAATCACGTTTGTTGTATGGGACCCCCCCCTTAAATATTTATTTTATTCTGTTTTTAGTATTTGTTGTTATAGCGGCAACAGAAATACATCATCTGTGAAAATTTCAACTGTCTAGCTATCACGGTTCATGAGATAGAGCCTGGAGACACACAGACAGACAGACAGACGGACGGACAGTGAAGTCTCAGTAATAGGGTTCCGTTTTTACCCTCTGGGTACGAAACACTAAAAAGCATGGATTACACTAAAATAAAAATACGAAAACTTCAGTGATAAGGCCGTGCCTGCTTACTGTCTCTCAGATCACTGACATTGTTTATTACGGTCCTGAGGGGTCATCAGTTTTTTTTACTTGCTAAAGGATCGCCTATTCAGGAAGGTTGAAAAACACTGCATAAGGGTTCCGTTTTTCCTTTTGAGGTACAGAACCTTAAAATAAAACACAACACTCACAATCCTAGCCACGAACAGCGTCTTGAACGGGTCCATGGTGGCTCTCGCATTAGTGGTAGGGTCCCACAGGGCGATCTCCTGCTCCAGCTTGTAGGCCGTCTGCTCCGCTCGCTCGCGCCGTCTTCGCTCCAGTCGCTCCTCGCGCGTCTCCACGCGTGTAGGCGGTGGAGTTTCTGATGGATGCTGTGAGGAAAGGTGGTTAGTTTTCATGTGTAATAGGTTAGTCGTATTGTGGATATTTGCAAACATATGCTTTAATTGATTAAAAAGATGTATTAGCATAAGCATAAGCATAATCGGCCTATAATGTTCCCACTGCTGGGACACAGGCCTCCTCTGTGAGAGGGAGTGGGCCGTAGTCCACGACGCGGGCCCAGTGCGGGATGGTGGACGTCACATGTCTTCGAATTTTTGGTTCTAGGACATGCCGGTTTCCTCACGATGTTTTTCTACACCGTTAAAGCAAGTGATAATTAATTTCTAATACGCACATGACTTCAAAAACTCAGCGGTGCGTGCCTCGGAATCGAATGCAAACCATTCGCCGTGGGAGGCACATGGTTAAACCACTAGGCTATCACTGCTTTTACTAGGCTATCACTGCTTTTAATCAAAAGATGTATTGAAATTATATAATTTTTGTTTAGTATCATAAACATTCAACGGTATGCATTATACCTAATCAGCCCAGCCAACTTAGATTGCATGGCGTTCATGCATTAGTTGTATAAATAAGGCTTAAAACACATGGAAACAGGCCCTCTATTCTGCTATTGTAACTGTGTAAGAATGGTGTCATTTGCTTAGACTTTAGAGTAAGACTATCTCTTTCATCATTAATCAAAACAATGTCATTGAGAGACCATTCTGACACGATTATGACAATTTTATTGCATTAGCAGACTTGGGCCCCAGCCGGCCTAGCATGACCACGATAGAAACGGGTTTTGTCTACATAGAAATAGACAAAGTGACAGATTGTAGAAACATTTCTACCATTTCATTCATAAAACGTAGAAATGTTTCTACAATCTATCACTTTGTCTATTTCTATGTAGACAAAACCCGTTTCTATCATGGTCATGCTAGGCCGGCAGATGTTAAGTTTATCAATTTGTTAACCTTTGTTCCCTGGGATAAATTTTAGCCTGCATTTATATTTAAATTACAAGGAAAATTCTTATAAAATTGGTGGTATGGTAGAGCCTATCCTACTAATATTATAAACGTGAATGTTTGTGAGGATGTAAAGAAGTATGGATGTTTGTTACTTTTTCACGCAAAAACTACTGAA
This sequence comes from Thalpophila matura, assembly GCA_948465475.1. Lineage (NCBI taxonomy): Eukaryota > Metazoa > Arthropoda > Insecta > Lepidoptera > Noctuidae > Thalpophila > Thalpophila matura. The sequence goes on along the minus strand of OX419206.1, from coordinate 220,256 downwards.
CGGATTTTGATGAAACTTTACAGTAATATAGCTTATACATCAGAATAACACATAGGCTACTTTTTATACCAAAGACGCGGGCGGAAGCTAGTAATTTATACAGCCAGTTAATGTGTCCTAAGTTTTGCGATGGCAATATTATAACATATTTAATTGATGTTAGCTAGTATTGAAAAATTAAAAGACAAAAATAAACATGATAAACTTAAATGATTAGATAGCGCTGGTGAGGTTTTGACTGCCATTTCAATTTTTTATGGAACTTAAAAAGTAAATCAACCTGAAAATACATCCAAATCTTTATTTTACTTATTAAATTCAACACTTCAACGACTAAACGAATAAATTAATATGATCGGCTCATAAAAGCGACCTCATTATATGGCATGGTAATAAATTTTGCAAATGTTACGCTAAGCACCGCAAAATGGTTTTTACTTTTTTAGCATTTACTAACCTCAAAAATGTTGAGGAATGCTCCGACGCCATCGTAACCCTTTTGTTTCTTCTCGTGAGGAAGCTTTGCGGCAGGTGGCAAGTACGGGATAGGATCCCGCGCCGCAAATAACGCCAATAAATTAGGTGGCAAAAACTGCGTCATTTTGCAAAGCCACTATTGTCCATCTATTTTAACACCCTAATACACACTTATAACACACATTACATATTCCTAAAGCAAGTTCATCATATCCTTATCTAATTAAACACTATTTATTAATTATCTATTCGATTTTTACAATGAAATTCACAAAATTTTAAAGAGAATTCACAACACGCTTTCGTCCGCCATTGATGGTAGATTTTTTTTTAATTTACGGCATTTTACGGTCAGGGTTACCAACAGTAATATTTTAAAAATACTAAAGAAAACTACGGCTAGGAACAGACTAGTAACACATCAAGCGACAACAACGCGACAGCAAAGTCGCGCGTCGCGTCAACTTGAAGAAAAGGAAAGACTGACTATTTATCCTACAGTCAAAGGGAGCAGACTCAGGCAGATTCCAAGCCAAAACAAATTAGCTACACAGAAAAAAATGCAGCTCACTATTTACATTTAGTTAGCGCACTATAGTTCATGGTTAGTGCTTAATTCTATTACTATTACAGCAAAGTAGACTTAAGACTTAATTCTATTACAGCAAAGTCGCGCGTCGCGTCAACTTGAAGAAAAGGAAAGACTGACTATTTATCCTACAGTCAAAGGGAGCAGACTCAGGCAGATTCCAAGCCAAAACAAATTAGCTACACAGAAAAAAATGCAGCTCACTATTTACATTTAGTTAGCGCACTATAGTTCATGGTTAGTGCTTAATTCTATTATGAAAAGATTGTACGCATAATGTGGACAGTACGTGGTTAAAAATTGTATGCCATGGTGTGACGGTGTCGTTGGTGGTCGCCCCGTCTGAGCCGATGGGTGGAGCCGGCCGCAATAAAAACGTCGCGTGGTGTCCGCGCACCCCTCTTGATCCAGCGACTGACCACCAGTTAAGTTCTCCAGCCACATTACCTAAAGACCTGAAGACCCGTATTGCCAGCGAACTACTCACTCCTGAGTTTCTAGTTATTTCTGTCTACCAAAGTGTGGTACTATAATTGTTAATGTAAAAAAATACATAGTGTTATGTATAGAGGTGTTTGCTTTATTTTCCTAATCTAGTTAAAATAACCGTTCATGTTATTTTAGCTACAATGGCAACAGTTAGCCGAAAAATACTGCTAAATGTCACCACTTCTTACATAATATAATAAAGTGAGAAAGAAAACAATACAAACTACAAACGAAATATGTTTTATTCTTCAACATCACCATTTCCAAACTGCTTCCAAAGAACTACAATTAGAAATATGACGAACAAGCACAGTATCAGAACGAGGCCTATTATCCAAATCCATCGAAAGTTCCTTCCAAGACATGTGTTCTCGCCACGCAGAGGCCCTCGGAATCTGAAGGCATTTTGGTAGGCAGGTCCAGAAACATGTCGTGGCTTCTCCATGCAGTCACAACCACAGTTGCCAAACTCTGGTGTGAATCAACGATCTGTGAAGTATGAACAATTAGCTTAAAAACTTTACCACCATTTACGTAATATCAAAAACCTAGTTGTGTAATTGTGTAGTTGAAACTAATGGAAAAGGCTATGCCACTGTATGGCAGAGGTTGCGGGTTCAACTCTCGCTCATGTCAGTTGTAATTTTTCATATAACAATGCCTAAAATGGCCATAATAATTAAGTTTATTTCTAAGATATGTATCCCTAGTAAAAGATGTGAAAGACACCATTATAATACTCGAGATGGGAACAAACTAGTTCAACCACGCTACAGATTATCGAAAGTACATACATCTTTTATGGGGTACTGTATAAAATTTTATAATAAACTACCTCCCAACGTTCTCCAATTAAATGAGAATATATTCAAAGATTGTATAAAACGCACACTTTGTAGGCAAGCATATTATAAACTAGAAGATTATATTGCTGATAAAGATGCTTGGCTTAATGCTGGTCCTGCTCCACAACCACTTAGACTCATATAATCGGAGTTAATAACTGCTCTTGAAGTTCCCCTTTATGACTTTGTAAATTTTATTATTCTTCTGACATTTATAGGTAATCAGTCCAGAGATTGTCATGAATTAATTGTTCGTTTCTAAGTAAGCTGGTTTCTCTTGTATAGTTATAAATAACATTATTTTTGTATATTTAAGTAAATTTCTTTGAGATTTGTGAATGTGAGTACCATGTAGATATTTACAATGTTTTAAGCTGATTGTAGTATGACAGTTGAGAGCATGTCATGCTCGCTTTAATGTACCGCTGATGGTGGCGTGTGTATTGGATCGTTCGATTCCCTCCAAAATGGTTGAGTTAAACGGTGCTGATGCACGCGTCATGTCCGTGAACGGGCGCTGTCAGTCGATACTGGTCATCTCTTGACTGCTCAAGCAATATTTTGACATTTTACAGGTTTAAATGATTTTTATTTTATTTTAGTACCTACCTTTGATTTTATTTTTTATCCTAAGGGATTTTTAAAATATCTCACATTGCTCTCACATATTAGGGCATAAATGTAAACAAAGAAATTGTATAGTTGAATTAGTTGAAAAAGAGTAACCATGGAGTTTCTTGTCCGTTCTTCTCCATAGGAATCTACGTTTTGGAACGGACAACTAGCTTCAACTAACGGACAAACTGACTGACAACTATTGCTTGACTATTCAAAAGTGCCTGTAAATGGTCTAATTGAAATAAATGTTTTGACTTTGACTTTGACTTTGACCTAGTACCTACCTACAGTACAGTTATCGAAGTTGAAAAGGGCGCAACATAATTTATCTTAAAAGACTTACACTTTTTTTTACACCGTCCATCGTATTACTTTCATGAAAGAAAACAACAAACTATTTAACACATACAATTTATTCTCGCGCCGCCGCAAGTTCTTTTTCTCTCAAAAACAAGAAGATTAACATTATGCTTCCAACAGTAAGGATAATTCCTAGTCCAATTCCCTGCACCCATGTTATATTTCTTCTGAGAAATGTGTCTTGCCCCAGATGACCGTGGAATAAATATTTCTGACGCATCGGTGGGTTTGCCATTGGAGCCGGAGTCTCCTTGAAGTCACCACTGTAGTGACAGTAGAATCCAGATCTACAAAAGAAAGTAGAAAATGGATGATGGAAATAATTGACTACCCCGCTTTAGAATAATACTCAATCATTTATCTGGATTAAAACTAGAGTTGATAATTGAAAATGAAATCTGCCCGTTTTAGCTGTTGACCATAAGAGGGGTCTCTTCCCGGGGTACTTGGCTTGCCCCTATTTTGTTCATCTAATAAAATGCATTATGGAAGCCGTTTATCCCAATTTGGCTAGTCAAGACTCTTGATAGCCAAACATATCCGTAGAAGTCAACACACGAGACCGCGATCGTAAGATATTTATCTCCGCACCGTCTTATTTGACAAGGACAAAGACTGTTTTCTCAATAAATGTAGTTTATATTAAGGCGATGAGCACCTTGTTACGTGTTGTCATATGTGAGATTATCTACTAATAATATTTTACTAAGTGTTCAATAGAAAGCCTCTGTCTATTTTTAATTCTTAATAAAAAAAAACAATGCTTTGCATCAATATTATTGTTCTGGAAATAAAATAGTACAGATATTTGTGATTGTATGGTGGCCAGTAGGTATTCATGTGATAAGGATAGGATATACTGGGCACTCTGAAAAAAAAAACAGCAATAACAGTAATTAGGTACATTGATTTCAGCCATGTAGGTTATTGAGATTTTATCAATTATCTTGTTCTTTTCCGTAGGTACCGACAACTTGGAACCGTCCACATCTAATCTTGTCCATAACCTGTGGTTTTGTGTGCCTGTAAAAGTTTTTTTAAAACATAAAATCGAATTTTAACACTCAGTAGGTAGTAATTATTTCAAAAATACCTATTACCTTCTAAAACTGAGCTTATTTCAACAAAAATAAATATTTAATTCAGCGATTTAATTAAAATTACGTTACTACATTTTATTGGCACATTAAAAAAAAATAGGTAGGTAGTACGTTACACGTTTTATACTTTACCATTTTATTTTTCTAATCAATACAAGTTACCTACTTAACATCAGAATTCTTAATAAACAACACCATTAGAACAAGAATGGTTATTAAAGACGCAAATACAACAAAAAAGCCAAGCCATAACAATGCTTGTTTTTTATCAGCGTTCGGGTAATAGCTCACACAGTATTGAGGTTTTCCCATTACTGGGAATACTGCAAACAATAAAAAAATTAGAGCATTTTAACTCTGGAAAGTAAAACAAAAAAAAACAGACTTATAACACATAACGCGAGTCGCGACATGATAAGATTCCATGTCTTCCGTTACCCTTTTACTTTTGGAAAGTATCATAACATAACGCAAAGCGTGTCACAAGTCTGTTCGACCATTTATTCAGACACTAAAATTATTAATTTCATTAAAATGATAACAAAAAAAAATGTACTTACTACATCCCTGATAGTATTGCGGCATTTTTCAATATTTTAATCTAAAAAATAAAATTAACCGTCTCATATTCAGTTAATAATAATTAAATAGTAACTTTTACGTTACATCTCTATTTGGCGCCATGTTTAAAAAGTTAAGTCAAATTATTCTGATTACCTACTTTTCAACGTTTTTTAAAATAAAAAAATATAATTTGTATGATAATATTATTGATTTAATCATAAGTAAAGAATACGATATTTCTCGTCCTAAAAAAAGGTAATAGACTTTGCCTTTATAAGTCTTGAGAGTTGAGTCTATAGGGGTCCCCATCCCTATCTTGTTGGCCCTATATTTTATTGCAGAATAATATTGAAATTTGACCTATATTGATGGTCAGTATTACTCATGTGATAATTATAATCGAAGAATCGTACATACTATAAATACAACCTTCTACTAAGTAGGTGGTAGGTACAGATATGTAGGCGTATTCAAAGCTAGGCCCTAGGCCTATTATTTTTTTGTTAGGAACTAGGTACCTATATTCTTTCACACCTCTGTATTACCTACGAAACCCGCCTGCCCAAGCCTGCGTGTCTATTCTGTAACTCGCCGCGTGATGTCACCGCGAGAACTGCCAATTTGTTTACGAACGTTCGAGGGAGAATGTCACGGTGAGATTCCCCCTCGAACGTTCGCAAACAAATTGGCAGTTCTCGCGATAATTACTTTTTTTTTTTATCTTTAGAGAAATAACTTTTAAAGCTTATCTATTCCTATAAGCATCGAATGTCGGCTCGTGCTCCTTCCTTCACCTTCATCGTTTTTAGAGCAGTGATGCTGGAACAAATTATAGGTATATATAATACAACCTAGGTAGGTACTACATGTAAGTCGGGATAGTAGGGTACATACCACGGGGCCACAGTTGCTCTCCTGTTTCCACGCCTAGATGAAATAAATTGAAAGATTGCAAAAAACAGGCTACCAAAAATCAATTAAATCACATATTAAGATTACCTATTTTTATTGTATTCGCATTCTGGCATTTCATTAGGAAGGTGAATTTTGGTTTGTGTTGGTGGAACAATAAATTAACTGTGATTGACTTAAAATTAATAAGAATTATTTACAAACTACTGCGATTGTTTACTGACGATTTAACATTTTAATGATTACGTCAAGGAGACGTTTTTATAGATTAAATTGAAAGAAGTTTTTTTTAAGAATTGGGAAGAGGTAAGTTTTCAATCCTCTTCGTGCCGTAGGGCCTGTGCATATGCACACCACGTTTTTTAAACGCGCCGTCGACGTGCGTTTTTGAAACGCGCGTCGACGGCGCGCTTTTATCCTACAGAGCAGTTTGTTGTCGTCTGTATCGATTCACACGCGCGTTTGCATCGCGTCTGTATCGATTCAAACGCGTATTTGAATTTATACAGGTGTGCAAAGGTCTACAGGCTGCGTCTGACGTCTGACTTGCGTGCGTATCGCGTCTGTATCGTTACAAGCGCGCGTCAACGGCGCGTTTAAAAAACGTGGTGTGCATAAGTCCTTAGAGAAATAACTCACTACATAGTGTAAAAACCCGGACAAGTGCGAGTACGACTCGCGCCCTGAGGGTTCCGAAATATGCAATAGCGCCATCTATGCCGCTATCACATTATAGTAGATATATCATAACTATAATTATCATAGATGGCACATTGCATACTTCTAGTGGCGCCATCTATGAGCAGATGGCTTTACTCATGGTCATGACCGACGGACAACAAAGTGATCCTATAAGGATTCCGATTTTTCTTTTGAGGTACGGAACCCTAAAAAGCCTGGTTTCTATGGTCTGAAGCTGTCTTCAGACTACGCTATACTATATAGCATTATAGCTCATAGCACGACAATATCGCGCAATATACATATTAGTCTATGCATACATTGTTATGGACACGTTCACACTGTGCTATACTATAATTATAGCATAGCGTAGTCTGAAGACAGCTTGAGGTATCAAATAATAGTACATCTTGTTGGTTGTATAAGGATTATATTATAATCAATATTAATCTTAAACTTATATACCTAAATTAGGTAATTTTAGGAGAGACGAGTCACCCACTAAAGTAATTATACCACATTTAAAATAAAAATACTTCATTAATAATAATTATAATCATTAGGTAATCATGGCCATGGACGTATAAAAAAAGTCGGAAGAAATCTCGCTAAACAATATGTGAAGCACCCATAGGCAACAAACATCGTCTGACAGAAGTCATTATCTAAAGTGTAAAACAAAAAATACAAAATGCAGTCTTGTATGGTAAAATGCTGCCAAAATCTATGACATCTATACTACTATTATAAAGAGGAAAGATTTTTTGTTTGTTTGTACCGAATATGCTCCGAAACTACTGGACCGATTTTAAAAATTCTTTCACTAATAGAAAGCTACATTATCACTGAGTAACATAGGCTACTTTTTATCCCGAAAATATGCACAGTTCCTGTGGGACACGCGGACGAAGTCGCGGGCGAAGTGATATTATACAAAAATAATGGCAGTTTCATAAAAACATGGCATGAAATCACTTTTCATCTGTAAGTAATTAAACACCTATTTTAAACTAGCGACCCGCCCCGGCTTCGCACGGATGTTATAAACCTTCCTCTTCTAAGAATAAGAAAAAAAAAATGTAAATAGGTACCTATAGATAATAGATTGTGAAAATGTTAATAGTTACAATAGACAATGAGTAATGTGTTTATAGTATATTGGAAGCAACTATAAAAATGTCATGCTCACTTAAGGGCCTATACTACCTCAAATGGCTTAGCAAAAAACTCTGTTACGCCGAAAATACTGAAGCATTAATGTTAAGTCCTATGTTTGGCGAAAACACGATTCCATAAAATTTTCTCGATAGAAATAAATTCCAAAGTTATGTTATGTTCTGCTGTTGGTGGCGTTGTGCGTTGGGTTGTTCCGTTCCCTATAAAATGGTTGATCGGAGGCTCTAGACAAGTTGCTTTTCTGTTAGCGTTCACGCCAAACGATAAGCACAAAATGTATGGCAATGACATTACCTGCGGAAAAGTCACGTGACTCACAAATGTCATTTCCATACATTGTATCCGTAGCGTTTGACGCTAACGCTAACAGAAAAGTAACTTGTCTAGGGCCTCGGAGCGACGCTGATGCATACGTCATGCTCGTGAACGGGTGCCTTCAGTGTTGGAACTGGTCCATTCGATCCACCATGGCAATGCGTGCGTTGTTTCTGTTTGTTTTATTAATTATGTTACAACAATGACAAATTAACTAGTGGTAAATGTAGTATGTAAAACAGTTGAATAATATAAGAATAAGAAAAATGTAAAATCACTAACATTAAAAGGGCATGGACGAAAAGTCTGTGGTGTAAATAAAAAAAACAATAAAAAAAAAACCTTCCTCTTGAATCACTATTAAAAAAACCGCATCAAAAATCCGTTGCGTAGTTTTAAATATCTAAGCATACATATGGACAGACAGCGGGAGTGACTTTGTTATATACTATGTAATTAATGTAGTGAAGTTGTTGTCTTTAAAAAAAAAAAACCGGACAAGTGCGAGTATGCCTCGCGCCCTAAGGGTTCCGACATATGATCATAGATGGCGCTACTGCTACTTCCAATAGCGCCATCTATAAGCAGATGGCTCCACTTATGGTCCGGTGACTGACGGCGGACAACAAAGTGATCCTATAAGGGTTCCGTTTTTCCTTTTGAGGTACGGAACCCTAAAACTACGGCCGGCATACTATGATGCTTCACTTATTGTTTAGCAAGATTTCGTGAGCCTTTTCTTATGCGTCCATGAATTACGACGTTATAGGTAATAAAGGCGTATTTACATATTCTAAAGAGATTACTTACGCCCTTTTGACGAGGGGCTCGTGGCTAAATGACGGCCGCGCTGATCGATCGATCTGCGAGGTTAAGCTGCGCTTGCCGCGGTCAGTCCTTGGATGGGTGACCGTTCTTTACACATCGAGACCCCTCCGTGCCTCGGAGAGCACGTTAAGCAGTCGGTCCCGGTTGTCATAGGAATATCTTTGACAATCGTTACGGGTAGTCAGAAGCCCTAAAGTCTGACAGCTGGTCTAACATTCGAATACCGGTATTACCCATTAATTGGGTTGTGGAGGTCAGATGGCAGTCGCTCCACGTAAACGTGACATGAAATCTCCGTGTATATTAAAAACTTATTCCAATGATCATTGTATACATTATCGATATGATCAAGTATGGTAAATAGCAGTGGCGAAGTGTCAGTTTTTGTAAGAGGTAAGCCGGAGCTACAAATGCTTACCTGGCCACGAACAGCTAATTAATAAAAGTAGGCAATACCGCCTGTGCTATTTTTTAAAGGGAAGCCGGTAGGAATCGTATTATTGGGACCCTTCGCCACTGGTAAATAGTATTCGATACCATGAAAAAAAAACCCGACAAGTGCGAGTACGATTCGCGCCCTGACGGGTCCGAAATATGCAATAGCGCCATCTATGCCGCTATTACATCATCATCAAAAAAAAATCTACTGTTCCATACATTTATGTTCACTTATCTCAACAAAATGTATGGAACAGCTGATTTTTTTTCGCGATTTCAGGGTTGGTCTCATAGTAAATGTTGTTCATAATTATGAGTACAATGACCCCTTTAAATATTTCCACTGTCTAACCTGCCACCCTGTATACAAAATTTCATGATGATCAGTTCAGTGTTTTAGTCGTGAAAAGGTAACAAACAAACAAACTGTCACACTTATAATATTAGTTAAGATGCATAGGTTTTCCATAAAATTAGGTTTTTGATCAAAAACCTAGGTTTTTGATGAAAAGCCGGAAGATGACACATTTTTAACTGAATTTCATCATAAACCTGTAACAATCCAGATTTTTGATCAAAAACCTGAACTAGTTTGGGTTTATGATCAATCTGATATACATTTCCGTTATCAGGGACTCAGGGACTTCCCCCGCTTTTGTTTTAATTTCATAATTGGATTGAAGGAGGAGAATATTGATTGGATCATGGATGTAAAATTTTGATAAATATACAGGGTGGCAGGTTAAACAGTGGAAATATTTTAAGGGGTCATTGTACTCATCATTATGAACAACTTTTACTATGGGGCCAACCCAGAAATCGCGAAAAAAAAATCAGCTGTTCCATACATTTTGTTGAGTTATGTGAACATAAATGTATGGAACAGCTGATTTTTTTTTCACGATTTCAGGGTTGGCCCCATAGTAAAAGTTGTTCATAATGATGAGTACAATGACCCCTTAAAATATTTCCACTGTTTAACCTGCCATCTTTCTACTAAATTGCAAATGATGATGGATTGTTTTATTTATTTCATTTAAATTGATTTATTTGTCATAAAACCAAGCAAACCCGTGATTTTGACAAGAACTTTATCATAAACCCAAACTAGTTCAGGTTTTTGATCAAAAATCTGGATTGTTACAGGTTTATGATGAAATTGAGTTTAAAATGTGTCATCTTCCGGTTTTTCATCAAAAACCTAATTTTATGAAAAACCTGCGACATATATACGCCCTTTTGACCAACTCTTTTTTAACTATCGTAGATACGCCCGTTTACTTATAACGGCTTATTGCATTTTAAACTTCCACTTTGCCCCCTCACTTATGGACGATGATTAAATTAAACAGCTCTTTAATTAGTGGTTCAATTTAAGAGGCATCTATAAGTGAGGGGGTTACTATTTATTTATTTTCTCTGTTGTATTTTCTTGTACCGTCCTGTACTGCAAACTGGGGGGGACTTCGGGATGCTCCAGGCTTCTTTTGGGGGTCATATTTGACCCCCAAAGCGGCCCTCTGTGGGGCTAATATTTGATCCCGGTTGGGGTCTAAGGCGTCCTGAAAAGGAAAAAATAAAACATGAAGGTCCCAAACACTATTTAATTTTTATCCGGGTTTCAGGCAAATTCTCAATAGCAGCCCAGAGTCTAGATTTGTGCATGATTCGATTTTTGAAAAATCAATTTTCATAGCCGGGAATCGAACCCGAGGATTTTGAAAAAGAACCCACCCTGAAACATTATATCATCCGATAATGTCGCTAATATAGATCAAATTTTGTGAAGTAATGATATACGGGAAACTAAAGGAAAGCGTTGATTTTTAACAAAATATTATTTTGTTTTTCTATGGTAATGTATGAATACTTGGAAATATGAATCAGTTTATAAAAAATCAACACTTTCTTTAGTTTGCCATAATACGGTACCGGACTATTTGTTTTTTTATTGTGACTATAAACTATTTGAATTTAAAAAACCGGCCAAGTGCGAGTCGCACTCGCGCACCGAGGGTTCCGTATCCTTTTTGGACGTATAAAGTGAAAAAAACCGGACCGCATAACTAAGTTTGTTTGTGAAGGAATTATGATGATTTTCAAAAAACCGGCCAAGTGCGAGTCGTACTCGCGCACCGAGGGTTCCGAATCATTTTTGGATGTATAATGTGAAAAAATCCGGACCGCATAACTAAGTTTGTTTGTGAAGGAATTTTGATGATTTTGAAAAAACTGTACTAGTTAGGAACATCGTTTTATTTTTGGTGCCATATTTGGGTCTATTCCTATCAACTCTAATTATTTCAGATTTTTCGCCCCGCAAACTTCGGAGATAAGGGGGGGGGAATGGTATTTTTTTGGAAATTTTTCATCATATGTCGAAAACTGTGAGACATAAAATAAAATAAAAATATATTTTGAAATGTGCAAATCAAGCCCTTTCATATGATATGTCACTTGACCTAGTAACCCCACTTTAAAATTTCGGACCCCCACTCCGGCCCCTTTTGCAATGAAAATAAAAATATTTTTTGACTTTTTTTATTTGCAATAAAGTTGAACAAGCATTCTTTATAACTGTTCCAAATTTCAAGTCGATAGCATAAGTAGTTGCTGAAATAAGCAGGTGTGACAGACAGACAGACAGACAGACAGACAGACAGACAGACAGACAGACAGACAGACGAAGTCGCACCATAAGGGTTCCTTTTTACCATTTTGGTTCGGAACCCTAAAAACTGTACTAGTTAGGAACATATTTTTATTTTTGGTGCAATATTTTGGGTCAATTCCTATCAGCTCTAATTATTTCAGATTTTTCGCTCCGCAAACTTCGGAGATAAGGGGGGGGGGAATGGTATTTTTTCAGACATTTTTCATCGTCGAAATATGTCGAAACCTGTGAGACATAAAATAAAATAAAAATATATTTTGAAATGTGCAGACCCCACTTTAAAATTTTGGACCCCCACTCCGGCCCCTTTTGCAATGAAAATAAAAATATTTATTGACTTTTTTCATTTGCAATAAAGTTGGGCAAGCATTCTTTATAACTGTTCCAAATTTCAAGTCGATAGCACTAGTAGTTGCTGAAATAAGCAGGTGTGACAGACAGACAGACAGACGAAGTCGCACCATAAGGGTTCCTTTTTTACCATTTTGGTACGGAACCCTAAAAATGTGGAAAAATTCACCCTGTATAGATACACCTCTGCCTAACCCTTCGGGTAACGCTAGCGTGACGTTTATCAGTAAAAACATTTTGACACTCACCACAAATGAAATGACATCCATTGGAATTTTATCCTCCCAGTCTATCCGAGCATTCCCATCCGGCACCGCACTTTGTGCTGCTGGCAACATTTTAGTTTGCTTACTCGGTGTTGCCTCATCCGTCAATTCTTTCTTAATTTCTGTTTCATTATCTAAATTGATCACAGATTCCGAACTGTCCTCACAATATATCGGAGATTTTGACGGCTGTTGAATGATTACTTCTTGAATATCTTGAAATGTCCGATTCTCGGTATTAGCAATTGGTATATTAGGTTTTATGATAGCGCCATCTTGAATTGGTACTTGGTGTATTAGATAGTTGCCATTTGAGGTAACTAAGAACCCTTCGGTAGGGAAAACCCCTTGAGTTCTTATGTGGTTTTGTATGGGAACTAATGTTGGTATGGGAATTGTGTTCATGTTTAATTGTGTTGGTGCGGTGTGCAAGGCTACCGGAGAAGCCGTGGTCTGTGATTCCATGTGAGCCCTGGATTCAACTTTCTCTATCCTAATGTCTAGGTCTTCCTCGTCGTCTAATATAACGAAAGTCTCCGTAATGTTTGGGTTTTGTAAGCTGCAGATATAAAATTTTGTTTTATTAAGGGCGGGTTGCTTCAAACCATCTGTATTCGTAAGTCAGTACGTAATCGTTAAGTCAGTATGAAATTGTCGTACAAGCCGCCATATTTGACGGTTACAGATACGTAACTGTAAGATGAAACAACATGGCCTAAGTGCATCCTTCTAATATTAACGTGAAAGTTTGTGAGGATGTATGGATAGATGGATGGATGTATGGATGTTTGTTACTCTTTCACGCAAAAACTACTGAACAGATTTAGATGAAACTTTACAGTAATATAGCTTATACATCAGAATAACACATAGGCTACTTTTTATAAGCTAGTAATTAATATAGGTACTTGATAAAAAAATTCAAGTAATTATTTTTTGTTATCAAATATGGGGTGGCAGGTTAGACAGTGGAAATAAAATAGGGGTCATTGTACTCATTATTATGGAACAGCTGATTTTTTTTTACGATTTTAGAGTTGGTCCCATAATAAATAATTAATATTTCCACTATCTAACCTGCCACCCTGTATAAGAGATTTTCAAAAACAACTGACACAGGCAGGGTTTGGAACCCGCGACCTCTGCCTAAAACCAGGGCAGGGCTCTAACCAACTGAGCTACAGTGTCATGCCTGAATCAGTTGAAATTAGAAACCTCTTTTTACGCCTCTTATGAGCGTTGGTGACGTCTATAGGAGACTAATTACAGACAGACGGGTTTTAGGCAGAGGTCGCGGGTTCATACCCTGCCTGTGTCGGTTGTTTGTGAAATGAAATTATATATTTTATTCTGTAAATAGGTTACTAGTAACACTTTTACAAGTCAATAATTTTTTAACATTAAAATGTTTTTTAAAACTAGTTGAGGTCCGTGTTTCCTATCTGACTACCTTTGAGAAGAAATACCGAAACAAACTCAAAGGTCAAGGTCTCTTTTAAGGGCGCTCTCGGAATTTTGTCTCCTCTCTCGCTCGCACAGAACCATTTTTAAGAATGTTGAATGAAAAGACGCATTTTTGAAAAATGTAATCTGATACAGAACTACAAAATAATATTAATTTTACAGGTAAATATATAGGTGATATCTAATAAACAAGGTTAAAAAATGATTACGATGTGTTTTTGAGACATGTTTTGTGACGGAGTCATCCTTCTTTCATCATTTAGTGCTGGCAATCTTCCATTGCTGGCCACTTCATTCATCCCATTCTTCTAAATTCGGTTTAGATTTTAACTTTAAATTTCAAAATTAGAACATCTCATATTTTTTTGCATTGTTTCGTCATTCTTTGTCTGGTCTCCAACGACATCACTGGTGACCGCTGAACCGCTGTACTGTTTTTATTTATTACCTACTACCTATTTATCAAGTGTGCAAAGCTATAAGCAAATAGTCTCTTTTGTAACAGTTATTTTTATACCTCTGTGTAACGTTATAAAGTGTAAAAATACAACCTACGTCTCGCAATACACCTCTCCAACCATCCTGCAGTGTTTTATTTATTCAATATCAAGATTTGTGTCTGTAGAGGCTCCCTCTCATAGCTAGCCGAGGCAGAGAGGTCAGAGGAGGGAGGCACTCCGCGACGCTGGCGCCCAATCGTACTCGAACTACTGAAGATTACCTACTGAAGATATTATAATATACTTACGGAACATTTACGCAATCCAGCAACCAAATTACTATCGAAGAATACAAACACAGATTGTACAAACCATAGAACCAAATCAGAAACACAGAACGGAATACAGAATTTTTGGAATACCAATCACAGTTGAAGAACATTTTTTTTTGTGAAGTGTGAAATATTTTTTTATAATTACTTGTTTTTATAGTTTTTCAAAATTCTAAAAAGCAATTTTTCGCTACCGTTTATCACTTTGGCCCACCTTCTCATAATTATTTTATTATATCACTGTACTTCAATAAATTATTATTTTATATTTATATTATAATAATATTGTGTTGCTATAAACAACGTTCAGCGGTCCAGCCTTCGTTCCTGTCACTGCCTGTCACAAGTAAGTCATCACGTCACTCACCTTTTTTTTCTTAAATTTATTTAATATTATATATAAAATAATATATAAAAAGTATGCATACCATAATACATTAACACTTACAAAACACTTTTACAAATATCTACCTACCATATTACACTACACCACCAATCGGCTTACGGCCGAATCACAAACCATTTGAATTCTGGAGTGTTTTTAAAACCATTCGTGGTCACTTCAGAAGGAGATTGGTTACAGACTTACAGCGTGCCTAAGGAGAATATCCTTAGGTATACGCGCAGGCAGACCACCGACCTACTGGGTGTATTCCTCGAGGTTCCCGAAACCGACAACCGAGACGCACCCGTACTAGGTGGTCGAAGACTTTACATACATTATATTAAATGTATTAAAAATATTAATTACATTTAATAATTATATCCATACCATCCTTTCTTCTTATTTCATTAGTAAGTCATGGGTTTTGTCACAATACTTTACCCGGAATTATTTATACTTACCTCTATTATTTATTATGAAATACGGTACCTACTTACTGACAACCAAAAACTATTTTTCCTCTGTCCCTTATAACAATTTTTTTTTTTGACATATTTTTTTAGGCTTATTTAATATGATACCTACTACTACTATTACCTACTCATTTAACATTACCCTTTCGGAAACATTACTTATTTCTAGCTATCTTGCTATTATTACTTTCTTATAATTTTCCCACTAATTTACAGTTTAAGAGCGGTTAGAAACTCTCAAAATAAGCCCTTTTTCTCTAACCAATTTTATATTATTCACTTACCATAACTTCTCTTACCGAAAAGAGCGGCGTCAACTCTTAAAATAAGCCTAGGTCAATTAATTAAAACTATTATTTTATGCATATGAATGCATAGGTACTTACTACTTACTCTTTCCTAGTTATAGGATAGATTATTATCTTATTCTTCTTTACGTGTTCTACTAACACTTCGTGCTTTAATTAGGTACGTTAAGCCTAGTTGGCAATTTTATTAGTTACAGATTGTAGAGCGGGTTAGTGACTCTTTAAATAAGCCTTAAGCTATTCATCATCATTCATCACTTATGTCAGCGGATGGTGACTGATCTTAAATAAGCCTACACTATTATAGATCAATTCCGCGAGTGCCCTGTAGTACAAATGTTAGGGTTCCTCTATGTCTGGTGTCTTTTTCAGATAACTGAATAAAGACTATAACAGATGATGAATGCATGTTACTTATGAAAGTTGTATGCGTTTGGAATTTAGATCTATTGTATATACGCATTTAAAAAAAAAAAAAAAAAACCATTAGCACCGACTAAATTAATCACTCACTTGGCATTTTCTTAATTTTAATTATTTCTTGTTTATTTTACTTTAACTTTTTGTAAAAAAAATCTTTAAGGATTTTTTTTACGCCGGGGGAGCGGGGTATTGTGACGGAGTCATCCTTCTTTCATCATTTAGTGCTGGCAATCTTCCATTGCTGGCCACTTCATTCATCCCATTCTTCTAAATTCGGTTTAGATTTTAACTTTAAATTTCAAAATTAGAACATCTCATATTTTTTTGCATTGTTTCGTCATTCTTTGTCTGGTCTCCAACGACATCACTGGTGACCGCTGAACCGCTGTACTGTTTTTATTTATTACCTACTACCTATTTATCAAGTGTGCAAAGCTATAAGCAAATAGTCTCTTTTGTAACAGTTATTTTTATACCTCTGTGTAACGTTATAAAGTGTAAAAATACAACCTACGTCTCGCAATACACCTCTCCAACCATCCTGCAGTGTTTTATTTATTCAATATCAAGATTTGTGTCTGTAGAGGCTCCCTCTCATAGCTAGCCGAGGCAGAGAGGTCAGAGGAGGGAGGCACTCCGCGACAGTTTAACTCATGTGTTTTTAATCATTAAATTGGAGTTTATAATATTATAAGTAATATCATTTTGTAGCTCTGTATCAGATTACATTTTACAAAAATGCATCTTTCATTTAACTTTCTTAAAATATATGGTTTTGTGCGAGCGAGAGAGGTGCCGAATGCGAGAGCCCTCTTAAAGTCCAGACAATAAAAATTTAACTTTGTAAGAACCATGCAGGTTAGTCTGGAGTGGATTTGAGTGGACCTGTCCTTATTGTGCACGCATTTGCCGAGAATCTCGTTTGAGAATCTCTTAAATATTTAATAACACTATTTAGTTTGATATTGTACCGCGCGATTAGTAGTTCGTCGCGGTACCGCGCACTCATATGATCTTAGAAACTAGAATATACGTACCCCAACATAAACGAGTCACTTTTGGCAGACCCGGTCATATTCGCCTCATTCGCGAACTGTCTCGTGCGAACGGAATTTTTCTTCCGCGTGGCGCTGGCGTACGTGGCTTGAGCCATGGGGTACAACTGTGCCCCCTCTACCGGGAACACTGTGATGGGGTTCGTCTGTAACGATAGACTTCGATAACGATAACGATTGACTCAGAAACTCGCGAAAACTCGCGAAAATCGAGAATTGGCCCCCTGATCACCACTACATCACTATCAGTGGCGAAGGGCAGGGGGAAGTCGGTACGATAAAATAGTTCAAAATATGGAATTAAGTGAATAAATGAATAGGCATGACTTATGTAAAACGGACTACTAATATTAAAAACGTGAAAGTTTGTAAGGATAGATGTATGGATGGATGTTTGTTACTCTTTCACGCAAAAACTACTGAACGGATTTTGATGAAACTTTACAGTAATATAGCTTATACATCAGAATAACATATAAATAAATAAATAAATAAGCCTTTTATTTCCACATCAACATATTTTACAATCTAATGTTTGTTAGTTGTGTTAGTAAGTTGACTTCTTAATCTAGTGTTAGTAAAGTTAGCTATTTTTCTGGGATGTGGATCCCTGCTTATAGTATAACATATAGGCTACACATAGCAATAACATAACACATAACATAATAACATATAGGCTACTTTTTATTCCAAAAACGCGGGTGAAGCCGCGGGCGGAAGCTAGTTATTTATAATTTTGTAATGTTACTATTTTATTGTACCGGCTTCCTCTCGCACTTCGCCACTGATCACTACAGGGTGGCAGGTTAAACAGTGGAAATATTTTAAGGGGTCATTGTACTCATCATTATGAACAACTTTTACTATGGGACCAACCCCGAAATCGCGAAAAAAAATCAGCTGTTCCATACATTTTTGTTCACATAACTCAACGAAATGTATGGAACAGCTGATTTTTTTTCGCGATTTCAGGGTTGGTCCCATAGTAAAAGTTGTTCATAATGATGAGTACAATGACCCCTCAAAATATTTTCACTGTTTAACCTGCCACCCTGTATAAAGGGTGTCTGGTTGTTTAAAGTTTTTAATTATTTTGTAAATAGGTTAAAAATAACACTTTTACACATCAAAACATTTTTTTAGTTCGGTGTTTTCTATATTTGAGAAGAAACACCGGAACAAACTCAAACACCGAAACAAACTCTAGTGATTAAAGACTCACATCTGAGCTGTTTTCAACGACCACTGTCTCCGTCCGACACCACTTGGTTGACTGCCTGATGGCGTTCAACTGAACTTCCCAATCTGCTGGCGATGAACTGATGTCAGTCTAAACAATGACAAAGAAAGAAAGAAAATAAAATTCTGCTTTTGTCCGATACATGCCAGTTTTTGAACATAATACACATTTACAGGTTTAGAAGAGACAACAGGGGTCATCATAAAAGTTAAAAGGTACCAAAAGAAAAAAAAAACCGGCCAAGTGCGAGTCGTACTCGCGCACCGAGGGTTCCTTATCAGTTTTGGACGTATAAAGTGAAAAAATCTGGACCGCATAACTAAGTTTGTTTGTGAAGGAATTTTGATGATTTTGAAAAAACTGTACTAGTTAGGAACATCGTTTTATTTTTGGTGCCATATTTGGGTCAATTCCTATCAGCTCTAATTATTTCAGATTTTTCGCTCCGCAAACTTCGGAGATAAGGGGGGGGGAATGGTATTTATTCAGTCATTTTTCATCATATGTCGAAAACTGTGAGACATAAAATAAAATGAAAATATATTTTGAAATGTGCAGATCAAGCCCTTTCATATGATATGTCACTTGACCTAGTAACCCCACTTTAAAATTTCGGACCCCCACTCCGGCCCCTTTTGCAATGAAAATAAAAATATTTATGACTTTTTTCATTTGCAATAAAGTTGGGCAAGCATTCTTTATAACTGTTCTAAATTTCAAGTCGATAGCTTTAGTAGTTGCTGAAATAACCAGGTGTGACAGACAGACAGACAGACAAAGTCGCACCATAAGGGTTCCTTTTTTACCATTTTGGTACGGAACCCTAAAAATGACAACAATAAAATACCTGTATTATTTCGGTTATGTACAACCTCTATTATTATTACAGGTATTTTTAAAGGTAACCTTAGTATTTAAAACTAGCACTTCGCCCGCGACTTCGTCCGCGTGTCCCACAGGAACTGTGCATTTTTTCGGGATAAAAAGTAGCCTATGTTACTCAGTGATAATGTAGCTTTCTATTAGTGAAAGAATTTTTAAAATCGGTCCAGTAGTTTCGGAGCCTATTCGGTACAAACAAACAAAAAATCTTTCCTCTTTATAATATTATACAAATATAATAAATAAAATATAGATAGATATAGATAACGGTTAAATACCGGTAAAATAGCGGTTACCGAAATAAAAATAACCTCTATCTTACACGTACCGTCGCCATAAGTCAAAGGGCGGGTAGCGCTTGTGTGTAAAACCGGTATTAAAATGGTAACCTTTATCTTGGTTACCCATATAGCGGTAATTAATCTTAAAGGTCATCAAAATTGTTCGATACCGGTACCGTAATTTATAGCGGTTTTCGGTCCATGGCTTATACATCAGAATAACACATAGGCTACTTATTATTTCAAAAACGCGGGCGAAACCGCGAGCAGAAGCTAGTGGACTCTAAAAACTTACCAGACCAAACTTTTTCAAGACATCTTTGAAATTGTCTTTATGGAACACATTGACCTTCATTTTTATCTTCTGGTATATCAGCTCAGAGAATATGGTGTCAATGGCCGCTGCAAATGTAGCTGCATTGAAGAAGTTGAGTGCTTTCTCTGCTTGACGCTCGCACATGTAGCAAATCAGGTAGTGCTACAATATAAGTTATTAATACTTATTAGGTTCTTATTAGGTTATACAAGTACCGGTATTATTAATATATCAGTATTTTGGCGATATAGTTTTTTTTATACAAAATCGGTATTTTTCCGAAAGTTTTTGCAATAACGGTATTCTTACAATACCGGTATTTCTGGAATTGTGCCCAAAAGAGAAAAATTTAACTGAAAAGAAAATATTCCTGTCTAATAGCCTAATATTCATCTCTAGAGTAAGGAATTCAGTGATAAGAAATAATTAATACATCAACTATTTAATACCCAGGGTATAGCTAAGTTCGCATGCCACGCTGACTGACTAATAAGCTGGCCCTTAAAAGACTGGCCTTAAAAGGCTGGACTTTAAAAGAGACTTTGACCTTTGAGTTTGTTTCAATGTTTCTTCTCAGAGGTAGACAGGTAGGAAACACCAACCTCATCTAGTAAAAAATATTGACGTGTAAAAGTTATTTATAACCTATTTACAGAATAAAGAATTTCAATTTCAATTGCCCAACAGGGCGGCATGCAAGGCTACACCCTACATTAAAATGTTGGTTTATTATGTTTTTCAAAACATGAATTCCTTAAGTCTTTTACTTGTGAAAGGGTAAAGGAGAATTGGTGCTGAAAGAAAACTTTCAACACCATTAAAAACTTTGTAACATATTGACATTCAGGAGCGCCAACATAGCCTCAAAGGGACTTTTTAAGTGAAACGCTCTATATATATGCCTCAGTGGCGATGGGTAAATTTTTGTAAGAGGTAAGCCGGAGCTACAAAGGCTTACCTGGCTACGAAAAGCTAATTATAAATATTTGACAATAATAAGCAATACTGCCTGTGCTATTTTAAGGGAAACCAGTAGGAATCGTATTGTAGGGACCCTTCGCCACTGCCCTGCCTGATGATAAGCAGTCATGGCAGGCTGTGAAATAAGAATGTTTGCAATGCATAACTAGCAGCACCAGTCTTGATCACAAACGTCACCTGCACATTAGCTATTTTTGGGTCTCTCTGCAGAATGAAGTAGGCGCCGAGGCTGCAGGCGATTGATACTACAGTTGATCCTCGTCGACAAATTGGACCATTCTTTATTACTGTGTCTATTGTCTATTGGGCCGAAAATGTACATGCGCGATCTGTGATCATAATTCACGCCGCTATCTATACCTATGTATTGTAAGGGGCCGCAATTTGTCTTTCTGTCCGCGTCCGGGGCAACGAAACCCATTGAGCGGGCGCTGAGATTAACATGGCTCTAACATGTTTAAAATTCATGAAAATAAAGGTGCACACTAGGCATACTTACTCGCCAATTTTTAGTTATCTTCATCGCCTTTGTAAATTGTTTTAATGCATTATTTTTTACTAATTTGGTCTCATTTTGGGTTCGCAGACAAACCGCGCAATAATTGACAGCGGTGCCCTGCGATAGTTCTGTGAAAAACTGCTTTAAATTGGGCGCTTCCGATGTATCCGGGTCCGGACGATACATTATCATGTAAAGTGTGTTTTATGCTGAAAAGAAAAACAGAAAACAATCTAAAATACTGACAAAAAACTCCTATTGATATTGACAGTGATTATGAAATGTGAACTGTCAATAGTGTCAATGTCATCGAGTTTTGGCATTACTAGAGTGGTACCAAAAATACTAATTTAAGTTTTAGGCCTGCAACAGACACCCGGAATGCCTCTCAGGAATTAAGAAAGTGATTGAGGTATTTTACGTCAAATTAAACGATTACGGCTCGAATTATTCAATTTATGAACGATTCACGATTCCATTCACTTTGACGTATAATCACTCGTTCAGATTCTTAATTCCGGAGGGGCATTCCGGCCATTATGTTCAGACCCTTATAATATTAGTGTAGAAGTGAACTATAGCTTAGGGCCCAAGCTATGGCGATTAGATCACTTTTCGGAAGCTCGATGCTGCGATTGCACTTTGTTTCGGATATGGATAAATATAAAAGCAGAAGAAAGGATAGAAACACAAGCCTATTTACAAATAAAAAAAATGTATCCAGAAACTGTGCGTTTTCTCAGATCATAGAAACAAAACAAGACTAAACAAGTTTGTTTCTATGATCTGCCGGCCTAGCATGACCACGGTCCACTAACGGGAAAAACGGGATTTATGTTCACGTAACTCAACAAAATATATGGAACGGCTGATTTTTGTTCGCGATTTCAGGGTTGGTCTCATAGAAAAAGTTGTTTTTAATGAGTACAATGACCCCTTTTCGTATTCCCACTGTCTAACCTGCCACCCTGTATACAAATATAAGTAAAATCAAAAATCAAAACATTTATTTGCTAACCAAGTGTCCAATACATCAAGATCTTAAATTTTATTTAGATACTTTCGACTTAGTACCAGGAAAGCACAGGTAATAAAAGTCAAATCTCTTCTATAATGTTTAATACACAATTGATTTGTATGTATGTAAACCTTAAACAAATACAAATCTAAGACAAACCAAAATGATTTTGGTTGGTCTACGGCACAAATACATAAAGTCAGGGCGTTTAAAAATAATCTACCTATTATTAAACGCCCTGACTTTTAAAAACGAGGCGTGTTATAAGTTTGACGCCACAAATCACGTATCTACCACTTAGGGGATTGCACCAGGCGCGGTCCGAGGGGGGGGGGGGGGGTCGTGGGGGGTCATGACCCCCCCAAAATCGTTCAAAAATGTGCCAAACACGGTAATTCACGGTATAGCATGTCAGATTATTCGGTATGACCCTCCCCAAAGTCCGCGCCTGCTCATCACTTCTTCTTCCACCCATGAGCCACCTTTAAATGCTGTGTCAGATTGATCCGTGACTTAAACATCTTGTTGGAGCAGTGCGGACACTGCACCGATGTGGACTCCGGGGGGTCCACGTACTTACACCAAAATAGTGCGTCAGATTCGACTAAAATCTATCCGCGGATTAGAGTTATGTCAACTTTTTTTTTTTTTATCGGAACACTGCAAATGAAATATACCATTCTCTAGCCTTGTCTTTCCTGCGTAAAATGACATAAACGAGAGGGATAGACACAGTAGATAAAGAACTACAAGCAATTTAGAGGAATGTAAAACGTGTCCGCTGCCGTAGATGTCGATCGATGATTAGTGGTCGGGTCATGATCCCGATGACCCCACCCCTGGATCCGCTCTTATATCGTCCTGCCTGATATGACCTTACTACCGGGCGGTCACAGTCGACTTTAGGGGGTCATACCGATGAATGACATGCTATACCGTAAATTAACGTGTTTCGCACATTTTTGTACAATTTGGGTCATGACCCCTATGGTCCCCCCGTCGGACCGCCACTGCTTACTACCTCACTTCTTCTTCCACCCATGAGACACCTTCAGATGCTGCGTCAGATTGATCCTTGACTTGAACATTTTATTAGGGCAATGCGGACACTCCACGGATGCGGACTCCGGGGGGTGCACGTATTTGCTGTGCTGGTGCAGGCAGAGACGCGACTTGAATTCCTTGCCGCAGACTGCACATTTGTGGATCTTGTTGCCTAAAATTAAATGAAATAAAATGATATTTATTTTGTGAATAGGTCACAAGTAACTCTTTTACACGTCAATATTTTTTTTAAACTAGATGAGGCCAGTTTTTCTTATCTGACCTTTGATAAGAAACACCGAAAAATAGGTGAGGTTTGTATCAAGACTGCTGATGTCGAGATTTATACCTAAATATAATATGGCTTTGATATTCACAAAAATGTAAGTACGTACAGGCGCAATCCGAAGGGGAGTCATGGGGGTCATGACCCCCCCCCCCCAAAAATCTTACAAAAATGTGGTAATTCATGGTATAGCATGTTGGCATTAAGCGTTATGCCCCAAACACTTCAGCTGCGGACTGCTGCGGACAGCTTCAATGACTTCCCCCAAAATCTTCAGCTGCGGCCGCGCCTGAGTACGAACATTTAAAGATAAATAATTAAACTCACCAGTAGGATGCACATTCCTCTTATGATTTGACAAATACTTCAGCGATCTAAACTTCTGTCCGCACAGCTCACACTCCTCGGAATCCTCAATAGCCTCATGAACCAGCTTCACATGCTCCCTTAACGTCAACTTTGACTTAAAGTTCCTATTGCACCGGCCACACGTCAAAATCACATCAGGTTTCCTATGCTCGTTTAATAAATGCTCTTTCAAACAATACTTAGGCAGTTCTAGCAGGCATATCGGACAGGCTACGGTCTCAAATAAGTCCTGTTCTTCCATAAAGTATTTAGCCTCTACTTCCCTCATGATCTGTTGGAAGGTTTTTCGCTTGCGGACTTTTGATTCCGGCTGGCATTCTTGCCGATGTATGGTTAAAAGTTTCCGTTCCTGAAATGTGTTTTGGCAGATATGGCATTTAAATAGGACGCGTCGATAGTTGTGTGTGTTCACCATGTGATCGGACAGTAAGTTGGGGTCAAAGTCCTCGAGGCAGTGAAGGCATATCATGAGGCCTGTTTTTGGGTCCATCATGGCGTCGGTCGAGTTGAATTCGATCGGCTCTTGGTTTGTTTGCACGCACTGTGCTAGTTCCAGCAGCGCCCTGGAAGTTAGTATCCTTTTTTTTTAATCTATCTATCTGTTAAGGTTTATATAGTTTGCATAGTTTAGAAAAGGTAAGGCGCTGCACAAACGTGGACACTTATTGTTACCAATAAGAGTTTTTGAGTGACCACACACGCAGCTATAATATATATTTCTAAGACGTCACCGTTTCTATACATTTTTACTTCTATATCTCGATATATTAATATATTATAGCCATGTTTGTGACAGGCTTTAGAATTAAGTTCAACAATATTATTAACCCATTGTTATTAAATAAAAAGAGACGCATGTTTAAATACTGGCCTTGTGAGTTGTTTTTAAATCTCATATTTAGTTACAATTTATGATAAGCAAAATATGGCTTTATCATTCACAAAAATATAAAAATATCCCAGATAATTAAAACCTGCACCTAAATTAAGTAATTAAATATACTCAAAAATCATATGACCCGAGATTGAAAATACTGCATAAGTTTTCCGAGAGATGTAAACGCTTCTAAGAAGCGTATTACAAAGGGGTCTCAAATTTCAGATGAGTCGGGCGAGACCCGGTAGCTCAGTTGGTTTCAGAGCACTAGCCACGGTACAGCAGAGGTCGCGGGTTCAAATCCCGCTCAGGTCATATGATTTTTGAGAATCACTTATTTATTAAATAACTTAATAGAAGCATAACATGGCTTTGACATGTTTCAAATTCACAAAAAATATACATATAAACTGCACCTAAATTATTTTTCATTGGTTTTACTTAGTTTTATTTAATCTCTTCTAATTTTCACTTGTTTGCAATATTAGTTCAACAGTTTGTTGTTGGCTACTCACTCATGTAAATTGATAATTATTTATTTAATTTAAAATAAATAAATAACGTCAAAGCTTAGTTTATGCTTATAACAATGCTATGTGAAAATAATACTTTATCCATTGATTAAATACATGCCTAGATAATATTACAGGTACCCCAATACATAAAATTCATCCTAAATAGATATGTACTAAATAGTAAATGAGTATGAATTTGAAATCTTCAAGGAGTTTATACAAAAAGGTTTAACTTACATAGTATTGTAATGGTCATCCTCGTCTTCCTCCTTAATTTCCGCTTTCACAGTCACTCCTAGATCGTAGCTGCTGCCTTCTAGAGGGTCGGTGTCCATTTCCATGATGATAATAATTCGTATTTTACGATAAATTACGAAAAACAAATGTTTTTCCAAAGTAAAATCCCGATTCCGAATTTTTGTCCAGTGCTGCCTAATGGAAAAATGAATTGAGCGCTAAAACTGTCAAAAAGCGCTAGATTTGCAGATTTTCACGAGTCAAAAAAGCGTTAGATTCTGCGCCAAATGTATTTCATGATTTACAAATAGGAAAAAAAACTTATCAAAATGAAAATATACATTTTAATCAGTAACGTTCTTATAATAAACACGTCAAATTGAAGAAAAAATTTGTTTTTGGTCTCAAGAAGTATGATCACGTTTCACACTTTCGCAAGGAACTCAAGTGGCTCCCGATCCGCCTTCGCAGGAACACTCGGATATTGTGTCTCCTTTACAATGTACTGCATAACCCAGCATATCCGTCTTACTTGCGTGAGCGTTTTTCTTATGCTCGTACTCCTGATGCTCATTGTAGATCCCACATTCAATCTCTTCTTAAATTTCAACAGCATAAAACTGATTTCTATTCCTTCTCTTTCTCTGTTCATGCAGTAAGATTGTGGAACTCGCTTCCGCCTAACATACGTGATTCTCAATCAATTTCTATATTTAAGAGACGTGTTAAAGAACATTATCTTTCTTTATAAAATTTCTATTTTGTTCTTATATTTATATTATTTATGTTAGCTTAGTTAGGTATTATATTTATATATCTTAGTTAAATATTTTATTTTATAAATGTATGTATATTTTTAACATATTGTTGATATATGTTGTATTAGAGACTATTATCTATAATTCTTATTATTCTACACACTGTGTCTTCGTTTATACCTGTCAAATATCCTGTCGCAGGTCTGCTGGCAGAAATTTCTTTAGAAATAAGCAGTACCTTTGTACCTAATGATTCATATGCATTTGTTATCCTTTGTATGTTGTGTGTACATAAATAATAAATAAATAAATAAATAAATAAAAAAATGGTCGCTGATTGGTCGGTAGTCACTAGTCAATACGCGTGATATGTGTGAAAACTGAAGATAAATTTTGGATTCGTCGGATTTAAAAAAGAAGACTGTTGTTTGAAAACTTGTGATTTTAGAACTTGTTCACGTTTCTCGGTAGAGTTAGTAGAGTACTTAAAGTATATTCCTTGCCCCTTGGGCCGGATCCAAAAAAAGCGCAAGATTATGCGCTAGGTGCTAAATTCTCAGATTCGGCGCTAAACATGTAAAAAAGCGCTAGATCAAGCGCCGAAAGCGCTAAAATGGCAGCACTGTTTATGTCAAAAAAATTAAAAAATCAATTTGCCAGATAGTGTTGTGTTCGTTTGTGATTATAAGAACGGGTTTTATCGATAGTTGTTGTTGGTTGAATGTAAGGCGCATTAGATGGTTGTCTTATTTCAGAATTTTGTGTTATTTCAGAATTCCTGAAGGTACGTCTACGTTAGAGCCTGTCCAGATGAAGAGTTCTGCGCGCGAATCCACTCGCGCGCTCAATTTATGTTGCGTCCAGATGCAGCGTTTTACGCGCATTTCTATGCTAGGCGGGATTCCCTGCCAGTTATAAAAATGTACGTCTACACGCCACGGACTCGCGCGTAGTACTGGATGCAGTAAAGGCGCCCGAGTATCTCAACTCGCGCGGCGCTCGAGAGTCGAGAGTTCCGCTCATTGCAAGCGTTTTACGCGCAAGTCAGGAAACGCGCAGCAGCATCTGGACGAAATATATGTAGCTCTAGTATCTCGGGAACGCGCGAGAGTCTACGCGCGAGTTGACTCGCGCGCAAAACGCCTCATTTGGACAGGCTCATAAACAGAGACGAACGTAAAAGCAAAATAGGTACTATAGACAAAACAAAAATAATAATAATTATTCTTTTACTTTTTTATATAAGTAATAAAATAAATTGTATAAAATACACGGGTTACATCTTAAACATTTTGTACTGAACGCCTATAACATAGGATTTGTTTAGAATATCGCACACTGCCTCGAAATCTTCTTTGTTTCGGTATTTGTAGTAAATAGTCTCAGATTTCCATTTTGAGCTGAACTTTGGGTCCGAGAAGAAAGGCTCAGGTGTCTGTATGTCTAAAGCTTCTTGTGGTAACGGCAACACGAGCCTGTAAAATGAGTTTTACTATGCTGTAATAAGGTAGGTAAGGTTTTTGTACACATAATTATGGCACGAAATGGATTGAATGGAATTGCAGGCTGCATGCGCCGATACCGAATTCAATTCATACAAAGCAAACCAACATTATTTTGTTGCGTGTCATGTGTGCATTGCAGCCGCTGTGGGCCAGTCAACGCGTAAAAATATATCTATTATAAGTTTGTATTTAAAAGATAATCTGTTCGGATTTTGAAAGCTACATTATATTTTTGACATCGGGTTTTGTGCTAGTATAGAGATATAGATGAGTGCGGAGTAAGCTCCCAAATTATTTACCGCACTTTATTAAAAACCAATAAAGATTTAAATAACGTACGAACAACTACAAAGGAGTAATGTACCTGGTCGCGTGTAAGAACATTCTGTGAGGCGTGCTATCTATTGTCCCACTGTACGTGTAGTCGCCGAGTATCGTGTGACCAACCGCACTGCAGTGTACGCGGAGCTGGTGACGTCGACCTGTCAAAACTACATTTTTAGTACTACGCTCCTAAGAAGCGTATACAAAGGGATCTCAAATTTCAAATGAGTCGGGCGAGGCCCGGTAGCTCTGTTGGTCAGAGCACTAGCCACGGTACCGCAGAGGTCGTGAGTTCAAATTACTTCAAATCCCGCTCGGGTCATATGATTTTTGAGAATCACTTATATATTTAAAATAACTATACTTTTAGGATTCTTTACGCAAAGGTTGCTATGCGAATGGATCGTATTACTACTACTTATTCGAGGGCGTAGCCAGGCACAGGTAGAGAGGGGTAGTTGCACTTTCCTGACAAGGATAGGCGTGCTCCCAAAATAAAAATAAAAGAATAAAATAATTTAAGAAAGAAAAACCGGGCAAGAGCGTGTCCGGACCACGCTCAGTCTAGGGTTCCGTAGCAAGAGGTATTTCAGTCTTTCAACCGTGTAGTTTCATAATATTAGTAGTGAATATTTCAAAAATATATTGACATATCTTATTCAAACCAATTTTAATCGAGAGTATTTATTGGATGCCATAAGCTTGATTTTTTTCAAATTTTTTGATTACACGGTTGGAAAATTACAGGGGGGACACACATTGTTAATGACTTTCGGAGCTCCTAGTTCACTTAATATGGACTTAAATAAAAAAGTCATTTAGAAAACTCTAAATTATTTTTAAAGACCTATCTAATATCTATATATATCCCACACGAAGGGGTGCCCGTAAATATTTTTTTTCATTTCAGTTTCATGTATGGGGGCCACCCCTAATTATTTTATTTTTCGTAAATTTACTACAGGCCTTTATGGCGGCTCACAGAAGACATCTAACTGCGAAGTTTCATACAGATTGGTTATGAACTGTAGATTTGACGAGGTTGTGACAGACGGACAGACGGACAGACAGACGGACGGGACGAAACTATAAGGGTTCCTAGTTTTACTACGGAACCCTAAAAAACATTTTAAATCATTCATAAATTGAGCACTCTCTCTTTAGGGGATCATCTCGCATACCCCTATGTACATTATTATTTTCCATGCCTCCCAACTAGGGGACGTCTCAGGCTACATTTTTCGATCGGTTTTCACTCAAGGACTCGTCAGCTCCAACGGCCATCGGTCCTTTGACAGATAGTATGATTGACATGATTTCTTCCTCCATCAGTCACGGTTAACTCACGGCCACAACACTGATAACAGAAGGCAGGTACTATATGATCTGAAACTATAATTACCTGTAATAGGTTTCAGCAACACAACAGTCACGGGGCTATTCTCATAGTATCCTGTCTCCAGCCTCAAAGCGCGCGTGTGTGCGTGTCGAGACTGCAAACATCTCACTGAAGCTTCACTAGTAGTTAACGCAGACATACGATGGCTAGAATCCACCGTAGATGGGTCTACACCTTTAAAAAAGCAGATAAATATGTTTTAATAATTTACACACTTATGAAAATGACGTCAGTTTATGTATGTAGATATATAAGTTCTACACACAAGGATTGTAGCAAGCAAGCATGTGGGCACCTGACATAATTATGTGTGACAAGTTTGAACAAACATTTTTGTTCTTTGCCATCCCATACTGGTTTTTGTTTTTTAAACACTTTGATGTGCACTAAAAACCCGACAATAGATGGCAAAGTGAAAATATTTGTCAAATATTGAAGCTATATCTTTATAAAAATATTTTTGTATAATATGTTAGCCAGATTTGTGAGGAATAGTATAGGCTATTAAATACACGCTAAGACCCTTAGGACTCGAGCAACGGCGAGCGAAACTATGGGGTACAGTAAACTAATAAATGAACACAACTCACCAACATTAAACTCAATATCAGCTACTTCAAAGTCCACATGTCCCCTAACAACAGCCAGATAATACTTCAGAGTGAGCCGCTTTTCAAACAGCTTCCCTGCTCGAGCCGCGGAGGACTTGTTCTTAGCTATGCACAACACGCCACTTGTCGCGTAGTCCAGCCGTTGCACGAAATGAAGCGGGAATAATGATGAAGACAAATGCGAGTCCGGTGAAGCTATGTGATAAGTTACTGTGTTCTGGAAATAAACTAGAATAATAGAGAGCCTGTACACGTTATACACGCACCATTACGTATCAAGATTATATCTATTGCTAATCTATTTAGTTTATCGATATCGATATATCATGTCGATACTTTTGCTACAAACAACTCAACACTATTATGAAACAAATGTAAACATAACCTAACTAAAGCATAAAAAGCAATACGTTCAATTGAAATAAGCTTACCTTTTCACATTGATCGTCGGAATTAATGTACATATCGAAAGGCTTGTTTACGATCAAAAAATTATCGCTTTCATACAGCTTTTCGACCGCCATCTTTGTTGACAATAGTCCCGAATTTTTCAAAAACAATGCGTTCAGATACAACAGTGATCCAATAAAATGTTGTGGTTTAAAATCCAAGGACTTTTTAGTTCCAAAGACTTATCATTTAAAATTTTAATCGATGGAATACAATTCGATACCCTAGGGCAAAATACCAGCAAGAGGGATTTGAATACAGTTTGTATTGCTCGGTCGATGTAATTATCAAACATATCCTCTAGTGTCATTTTGCCCAACGGATACCGAGTAATGCTTTTATTTTAGTCACATATCATGAATTAAAAGTGGATGTTTACACAAATAATTTTGTGACAGAACCGGACAGAACTGATTGGAATTTTGGAACTGATGACATAATAAAAAACAAAAGCTGGAGAACTTTTTTTATTACAGACCATTTACAGACCTATAAATTCCAGTTTTTAACCTTTTCCGATTGCCTTGAACGCACCCATTATCTGTCAAAATTGACATAAATAAAAATTTAATAAACGGCAAAATTACGAAGTACCTTGTAGCGTGGAGCAAAGCGGAAGTTTCTAACCTTCTTAAATAGTCCAGCCTAACGTTATTTGAGTTGTTGTTTGTGTAGATTGCAAAACGCAATTTTTATGAGAAATTAACAAAATGAAACGAATCAAAAGGCATAAAGTTAAAACTGAGACGCCGGGAACATCCACATCCTACAATAGAGAGCAGGAAGTCCATGATTTGGCGTATTATATTCATGATCGTGTGGAACTCATGCACCAAGTGTTTTCCGTGATAAAATACAAGGAATTGAAGGCTATGGTCCCCGCAAGCATCAGAAACATATCTCTGGATGACTTACAAGAACTATGCACCGAAGAGGTTTGAAACTTCATGTATTTGTTCTATCAAATAGTTGTATTTTCTTTCCTATTTCGCCGAACTTTTCTAACCCCAGTCTAATCCCATATCAATGTTGGGTCAGAGATTCGCCTTAGGGGCAGTTTTTGAGTTACTCCGCCCCTAAGGCGACTCTCTTACCGTTCTACTGCCGTCACAGCTTTATAGATAGGCACTCCACCTGATTTAAACCCGTGTTTGTTCCGTCCCCCCTCAAAAGGAAAAACGGAACCCTTAAAGGATCACTTTGTTGTCCGCCGTCAGTCACCGGACCATAAGTGGAGCCATCTGCTCATAGATGGCGCCATTGGAAGTATGCAGTAGCGCCATCTATGATCATATGTCGGAACCCTTGGGGCGCGAGGCATACTCGCACTTGTCCGGTTTTTTTTATAAACACCTAATTTTTATCAGGTGTTTACGAAAAACACAGGGTTTAAATCGGGTGGATTGCTTATCTACAATAATTTTTAGGGTTCCATACCAAAATGGTAAAAAAGCAACCCTTATGGTGCGACTTCATCTGTCTGTCTGTCACACCTGGTTATGTCAGTAACTACTAATGCTATCGACTTCAAAAAAGGAACAATTATAAAGAATGCTTACCTAGCTTTATTGCAAGTGATTGAAGTTAAAAAATGTTTTTAGTTTCATTGCAAAAGGGGCCAGAGTGGGGGTCCGAAATTTAAAAGTGGGGTTACTAGGTCAAGTGGCATATCATATGAAAGGGCTTGATCTGCACATTTCAAAATATATTTTCATTTTATGTCTCACAGTTTTCAACATATGATGAAAAATGTCTGAAAAAATACCATTCCCCCCCTTATCTCCGAAGTTTACGGAGCGAAAATCTAAAATAATAGAGTTGATAGAAATTGACCCAAATGTTGCACCAAAAATAAAACGGTGTTCCTAGCTAGTACAGTTTTTTCAAAATCATCAAAATTCTTTCACAAACAAACTTGTTATGCGGTCCGGTTTTTTTAACATACCCACTTACTTATAGCAGGCGGGAGATAGTATCTATACAGGGTAAAATTAAAACCAGTGCGGATATTTTAGGAGGTGAAAGTACTCATGAATATGATCAACTTTTATTATGGGACCGACACAGAAATATGAAAAAAAAAATCTGCTGTTCCCTATAAAAATGCACTACAACATGATCAAAATGTATGGAACAGCAGATTTTTTTTTTAAAATATCCCCACTGGTTTTACTTTTATCCTGTATAATACTTTGTCTTCCAGCTTCTAGGCATAAGTTCCAAACGCCTGTGTGCGATCCTGGACGGCGCCGACCCCCCCTCGGACACGGAGTCTTCCAGCCCCTCACCGCCTCCAGAACAGATGGAGACCATCTCCCTGGACAGCATATCTTCAGACGACGAGATACTGAGCCAAGCCAGCAATAAGAAGAAGAAGGTATGTTATCAGACTTAGGCAAGGTTGATTGGACTTCTATCTGTACAATACGCAGCAGTGGCGAAGGGTAAGGGGAAGCCGTACAATAAAACAGTATCAAAATTATAAATAATTCCGTTTTACTTATGCCATAACTATTCAAATAATGTAAATACAGTGAATAAATGATAGGTATGACAGTAAAACGGAATTAAATGTAATTTTGTTACTATTTTATTGTACCGGCTTCCCCTCACCCTTCGCCACTGATACGCAGCCGTAAATATTACATGCTAGCTGTTCCCCGCGGGTTCACCCCTGCTGCTCGGCTCCTAAGGGTGGTAGTATGATGTTTAATATTCGGATTCGAAAAGTTCTTTTTGTATATGATAGCCAGATTCATGAGGAATAGTATAGTTGGTTATTTAGTATTACGTCACGACCCTTAGGAGCCGAGCAATGGAGATGAAACTGCGGCGCACAGTTATTATTAAATAACATACATAAAAAAGTCTGTAACTGTTGTTATTAAATATGTAAGAGCTTTTCAAAAACAACTGACCCAGGCAGGGTTTGAACCCGCGACCTCTGCCTAAACAGGGACAGCGCTCTAACCAACTGAGCTACAGTGTCATGTCTGAATTAGTTGAAATTGGAAACCTCTTTTTACGCCTGTTATGAGCGTTGCCTGTGTCAGTTGTTTTTGAAAATCTCTTATACAGGGTAAAATTAAAACCAGTGCAGATATTTTAGGAGGTGAAAGTACTCATGAATATGATCAACTTTTATTATGGGACCGACACTGAAATATGAAAAAAAAAACAGCTGTTCTATACATTTTGATCGTGTTGTAGTGCATCTTTGTAGGGAACAGCTGATTTTTTTTTCATATTTCAGTGTCGGTCCCATAATAAAAGTTGATCATATTCATGAGTACTTTCACCTCCTAAAATATGCACACTGGTTTAAATTTTACTCTGTATATTTAATAACATTAAATAAGCATATGGCTAACATGTTTAAAATTCGCAAAAATATTCATTTGTAATCTGTAATTGTCTCTCAGCATAAGCATCGCCGCCACTCCTCGAAGACTAAATCCAAGCGCAAGAAGTCTCGAGAGCAGGAGTCAGGTGAGGCCGAGCGGAGCGCGGCGTCCCGCGCCGGCCTCACCGAGCGGGGCCAGGCATCCCGCGCCGGCCTCACCGTGCTGGAGCTGCTGGAGCTGCAGGCTCGAGCTCGAGCCATCCGGGCGCAGCTGCAGCAGGAACAGCTGCACAGTACGTTGTAGCGCAGATCATACAAACAAGGAGATATGCCATCATAGCAAATTAGTACGGGAACAACTGATGCCACTTTGAGTACATTTTTCGACACAATTACGCGCATAATGAAGCACTCCTTGTGAATAAAAAGATCTCCCACGCATTGAACATTCCGCACACCCTCAATCTTACACTGTTAATCGTCACTCAACACTAGCACTAAACTAAAACACTGTATTTATACCATCGATCGTGTTCGGCTCGTCGCCAGCGCGTACGTTTATAATATGAGCAATTTGCTCAAGATCAGGCATCAAGCTCGATAGCGGCTTGGCACATCTTGTTTCTATGATCGCAGGTTGTAGCGGAGATCATAATAATAACCATACAGGGTGGCAGGTTAGACAGTGGAAATACGAAAAGGGGTCATTGTACTCATCATTATAAACAACTTTTACTATGGGACCAACCCTGAAATAACGAAAAAAAACATCAGCTGTTCCATACATTTTGTTGAGTTACGTGCACACCTCAGATCATAGAAACAAGGTGAACACAAATGTATGACACAGCAGATTTTTTAGGTACTGCATTTCTGTACGCCGTTATCTATTTCGAAATCAGTAGTTTGGTTCATACTCGAAGGGGCACTCTCCTTTCTATAAAATATTTGTTATACAGGGTAAAATTAAAACCAGTGCGGATATTTTAGGAGGTGAAAGTACTCATGAATACTGACGGACCGACACTTAAATAAGAAAAAAAAATCAGCTGTTCCATACAAAAATGCACTACAACACGATCAAAATGTATGGAACAGCTGTTTTTTTTTTTTTTTCATATTTCAGTGCCGGTCCCATAATAAAAGTTGATCATATTCATGAGTACTTTCACCTCCTAAAATATCCGCACTGGTTTTAATTTTACCCTGTATATGCTATAAACAATAGTTTGTCTATCAACAGAACCGGTATCGGAGGTGGTGTCAAAGGAGCCCCCCCACTCTTCTGACAATGAAGTGGAGATCAAAGAAGAGCCCGCAGAAGTAGTGGAAATCAGTAGCGATGAGGAGAAGCCGAAAGTTGAGGATTTGCAGAAGAGTAAGTAGATCATCAGAAACCCGAACTAAGCGCTTTGATTCCACTTTTCTTGTGAAAACCGCCAATCAGTGGAATGCGCTGCCGTAGTGTTCCCTGATAGTTACAATCTGGGTGTGTTCAAGTCGCGAGTGAATCGGTTTCTTCTAGGCAAGCGTGCTCCATCGTAGACCGCATCATTGCTTAACATCGGGCGAGATGGCGGTCAAACGCAAGCGTATTATTGAATAAAAAAAATCATCATCATCAGTGAAAGGAAGGGCTCGTCGCTAAATGACAGCCGCGCTGATCGATCGATCTGCGAGGTTAAGCTGCGCTTGCCGCGGTCAGTCCTTGGATGGGTGACCGTTCTTTACACATCGAGACCCCTCCGTGCCTCGGAGAGCACGTCAAACAGTCGGTCCCGGTTGTCATAGGAATATTTTTGACAGTCGTTACTAGTCAGGAGCTAGTCAGGAGCCCAAAAGTCTGACAACTGGTCTAACATTCGAATACCTATATTTCCTAATAATTGTGTTGTGGAGGTCAGATTGCAGTCGCTCCATGTAAAATATTGATATTCAGCCGCAACCAGTTAGACTGGAAGCCGACCCTAATCATGTTTGGGAAAGGCTAGGCGGATGATGATGATCATCACTGAGAGCGGTGGTGGCCTCGACTTACAAGTCATAGGTCTTGGATTTGAACCCGGCAGGCGCACACTTTGTGCAAGTTTCATCACCACTGCTCTAAAAACGGTGAAGGAAAACATCGTGAGGAAACCGGCCGATCACGCTCGGTTAGTCGGCAACATGATCACATTGATCATATCAAAGCGTCAAGCTCAATAGCGCCTTGGCACATCTATCATCTGAGACATTATCACATCGAGCCTTAAAAGTAACTTTAAATTGGTTTTTAAAATTAATAATTAAAACTTTATTTTTCAGAAATAACTCAAGAAAAAGACCCTGAGCCGCACGAACCACCGGTTGCGGTAACCAAACGTATAAACGACTTAGTAATTACAGTCCCGCAGAAAACTAAACAAAAAATTAAACTAAATAGAACTAAATCCACGCCCACTCCCACTGAAAACTTTAACAGTGTTGCCATTACTCAAAAAACTAATGACAGCACTCAAAATGTTGCCACTGTCAAAAATGTTGACAAAACACCTGAAAACCGCGTTGATGACACCAAAACGGGAACTGCTAAGAAAGATAAATCTAAGAAAAAGAAAAAAGATAAGAAATCAGTTAGTAAAGATGATATTGACAATGATGAGATTACTCTCCAGTTGTCTGATACGGAGAAAATGGATCTTTTAGAAGATCTGGACAGAAAACATTATGATAGTGTCAGTTCTTGTTCTGAAACAAGCTCAGAATCTAGCAGTGATTCTGACGAGCCTCAGAAAGATAAAGAAAAAGAAAGCAGTCTAAAAGAAGAGAATATTACACCTGAAAACAGCAAAGATTGTGAAAAAAAGACTATTGAACCTGAAAAAAAAGATGTGAACTCAGATAAAAAAGATTCTGTTGCTGATGATAATAATAAAGACGAAATTCTAGAAAAAACTTCTGAACTTGAAAAAGATTCTAGTAAGAAGACTGATCTAAAGTCTTCTGATATCGATAACACTAGCAAAGAAGACAAAATGGAGTCTGACATTGTTCAGATTGATTCTGAAACTGAAAAGAATCCTGAAATCGATCTCGAATGTGAAACTGTTGAAAAAACTGATTCAAACAAAAAAGATTCAGATAATGCTTTAAAAGATACTGTTGTAAAAGATACAGATACACCAATACATGATATACCTACGGTAGCTACAAAAGATAAGAAAGATGACGTAGGTAATGAACCAGAAACTAAAAGTTCTGACAAGGAATTGTCAGAAGGAGAGTTGTCAGACCGAGAGAGTTCAGAAATAGAAGCTGTGGACTTAAAACCGGAAGTAGTCTGCATATCAGACGAAGAAGGAGGTAAGAAGGGTAAGAAAAAAAAGAAAAAGAAAGAAAAGAAATCTAAAAAGGCAAAAAAATCTAAAAAGTCGGATTTTCGTGAAAGCGCCGATCAAAACTTTTACAAAGACGATATAGAAGTTATTGAAGAGTCTACTCAAGAAGAATTACAAAAACAAGGTTCTATACAGGCTATAGACAATACTACTCAGTCCGACAGTCCTTCAAACGACGCTCCTGTAACAAAAAACACTGACAAACTACTCTCAACTGAAATCATAGACAAAGTAGACTTAACTGCGGCCGAAAAACCCGTAGAAAATAAAAACAAAGACACAGAAACTATAAAAGAAGAAATCGTAGACAATGACAAAAGCCCTGCTGCCCTTTTAGACAGCGATATAGAAGCTGTTTACGAAATAATGGAGCTTTCAGACGATTCATCTTGCTGCGAAGTTGAATGTACAATATTATCAAAAGAACCTACTGCTTCGGAAATAGAAGCCTTATCAGCTAAAATAGATGAAATAGACAGAGTGGAGATCATCACTGATAAGGAAATAAGAGAGTATGAGAAAATGCAACAAGAGAACACAGGAGATTTAGGAGATATAGAAAACATATCGTGGAAAGATCGGTATTTAGATAGTAAAAAAGTAAAAAAAGTCTTAAACACAGCAAATATACTAAACGCTTTAAGAAAAAAGAATATAGACCTAAAAAAGAAGTTAGCAGAATCCAAAAAAGAAGCAGAAGAGAGTGTCCCAGAAGAGAAAGTAGAAGAAGAAGAACAGAATGTTCTAGAAGAAGGTTCCATAGAACAATTCAACACTTTAGAAGCGTTAAATAAATACGTGGATCCCGTGAAAGAGGTATCCAAGGATTTGAAAAAAGATGCGAAGCTACTATTGAGAATGTATAAAAAGCTACTTAAATACAATGACATGAATAAACCGGAAGATCTCAATAAAAAACGTAAGAAAAAACGAAAAAAGAGCAAAAAAGAGTCGAAAATTAAAGGAGATATTTGTATTACAAAAGATAAAGAAGATTATGTTCCAAACGTAGAAGATAAAGAAGTTAGTGCAGAAGATAAAGAAGATTTAAATAAAGAAGTTCATAATTTAGTGCCTATAGCAGAAAATATAGATGATTGTGTTGCAAATGCAGAAGTTAATTTAGATAATAAAGAAGAAAATGTAGTTCTTACAGAGGATTTAGAGAAAAATGATTTTGAATAAAATACATAATAAAAAATACGATAGACTCCGTAATAGGAAATGAGCGAACGATTGGATGGATGAATTTAAATAATAATAATATGCCGTTTTTTTTTCATAAAATTTTTGAGATAATTGAATAAAATGCTGCTAATAGAGAAGTTTTAAAATTATAACTTAGCAAACCTATTTATTTCTGCCTTGTGCATCAAAACAAAGACAGCACGACTGCTCTCAGAAAATAAAACAAAAATACTAATTACTTAATTTTATTTATTTCAGATCTTTATTATACTTAAAACTAGAATTATATCAAAATAAAGTACAAAAGTTCAGTCACATTGACCATTTAGTGGTAATATTCGTCGCAATTTATACAACGTGAAATTTTAGTGGTTGTTTTCCCGCGGCACAACGATTTGCCCTAAGTAGTACTATCGAAACATACGGTTAAATTTTAATAATTATTAGAAAAAAAAATTTTTTTTTTCAATATCTAAACTAAATAAAAAGTATAAAACAATTTCTAATAAAATAAAAAACGTGGGGCGCATCTTACAATTATGCGTCCTACATTTTTCATTTCATTAGAAATTATTTTACACTTTTTAGACCGTTTTAAAAATGTGGAATTTGTAAAAAAATTTTTTTTTTCTAGTAATTATTAAAATTTAACTCTATTTTTCGATAGTTCTGCTGCGGGAAAACAACCACTAAAATTTCATGTTGTATACAGGGTTATTTGTAAAACACTAACAACCTCTCAGCCGGCCTAGCATGACCACGATAGAAACGGGTTTTGTCTACATAGAAATAGACACAAGTGAAAGATTCTAGAAACATTTCTACGTTTTATGAATGAAACGGTAGAAATGTTTCTACAATCTGTCACTTTGTCTATTTCTATGTAGACAAAACCCGTTTCTATCGTGGTCATGCTAGGCCGGCAGGACTATATGACAAGTACCGCGTGTGTGACATGTTTAATGTTCGGAACTGCTTGTCTAGACATAAGGTCAATGATCATAAACAACAACTTTTGTTTTACTACTTTTAATAATTTATCAATTATACTTTCATATAAAATTAAAAATATTATCTGGCTTTTGCGTAAAAAGCACACACGTACCTAGCGTACCTAGATACTTACTCCGAATAATTATAATAATTAGCTTCCGCCCGCGGCTTCGCCCGCTTTTTTGGGATAACAAGTAGCCTATGTGTTATTCTGATGTATAAGCTATATTACTGTTAGTTTCATCAAAATTTGTTCAGTAGTTTTTGCGTGAAAGAGTAACAAACATCCATACATACATCCTCACAAACTTCACATTTATAATATTAGTAGGATAGCGCAAGGAAGCTGTTACGTAGTTATTCACTACAAAATACAGATCGAAAAAGTGTCAGGTAGTACAACAAAAACTTGAAAGTCAATTTTTTAGTTCTGTTTTGTGAAAAGTCGTAAAACAAAAGTTGTTGTTTATGATGTTAGTAATAGTTCTGCGAGGTTGTTGGTGTTTTACAAATAACCCTGTATGTGTAAGGTTGGTACCCTCGCGCTCACATCGAGCTATACAGGGTGATCTATTAAAAAACCCACCCTGTATAATTGGCCAGATAAATAAGCGCCCGGCTATTTCATTAAATAACAGCATTAATAGGCCACTTCATGAAATGGCCAGTCATAACTGACCATTTTGTAAAATAGTTACATTATTCACCGCTAAAAGCGCTGTTTGGTGCTTAGTTCATTCAAGGTATGTTTTCAATACATTTTGGTCACTCATGATTTCCAATACTTAATATCACAATATTGAGGAGACAATTCTCCGAGAAAAATACTGATACAGCCGGGTATACCTCTAGTTGTCGTACGACAACTCAGTTATAGTACGATTACTCAGTTGTAGTACGATAACTCAGTTGTAGTACGATAACTCAGTTGTAGTACGATAACTCAGTTGTAGTACCATTACTCAGTTGTAGTACGATAACTCATTTGTAGTACTTTACTCAGTTGTAGTACGATAACTCAGTTGTAGTACGATAACTCAGTTGTAGTACGATTACTCAGTTGTGGTACGGTAACTCTGTTGTCGTACAATAACTCAATTGTCGTACAATATCTCAGTTGTCGTACAATAACTCAATTTTCGTATAATATCTCAGTTGTCGTACAATAACTCAATTGTCGTACAATAACTCAATTGTCGTACAATAACTCAGTTGTCGTACAATAACTCAGTTTTACGATAACTCAATTGTTAGTTACATGTCGTATTATTTATTACTAACAAAAAGAGATGGGCCCAATAACAGTTTTACCGAATTTGAATATTCGGCAAATGCAAATTGCTCATTCGAGTAAAAACTAATGAGCAATCTACTAATCTTGAAATCGGTACTTTTGTCCATAAAACAGCAGCAGTCATCAATGGCCGCTTCAAGCAGTTGAATTTGACTGCTCGAGCAGTCCGTGTATGGCCAGCCCTCAGATCATAGAAACAAGGGAGATGTGCCAAGGCGCTATTGAGCTTAACGCTTTTATATGGTCACATTGACCGTATATAAAACGTACGTACGTAAGTTTGGTCGCAATCACCATAATTAAAACATACACGCTGGCGACGAACCGAACACGATCGATGATATAAATACAGTGTTTTAGTTTAGTGCTAGTGTTGAGTGACGATTAACAGTGTTAGATTGAGAGTGTGTGGAATTTTTTATGTGTGGGAAATCTTTTTATTCACAAGGAGCGCTTGTAATTGTGTCGCAAACTGTTCTAAAAGTGGCGACAGTGATTCCCGTACTAATTTGCTATGATGGCATGTCTCCTTGTTTCTATGATCTGAGGACCAGCCTATGTGTGCGTGTGGTCCTCGTGAGTCCAGACTATTGTCAGGGCGGTCCCGGCTGGTGCATGGGCGGCAATAAAACCTGCTGCGACAGAAGAGAGGGGAGGATGTCCCCCTTCTTGGATTTCTTCTTTTTAGGCTGAACTTTCATCTGTTTATTGACATAAAAAAATAGTCAAAATCTGTTATAATGTCATCGAAGGGAGTACGACCAAATGGTCGTAATAGCCGATAGTCGTAACAACCGGCGATATTTTTGAGGTACTATCAACCAGCCCTTTGATTTTGGTTAATGTAACCGGCGTGGGCGTAGCCAGTCATAGGCTCAGGGTGGGGCAACAGTCTAAAATAATATGTAACTAGCGAACTATAGACCCGCGGTCTTACCCCGGTTAATGTTTCCATACAAAAAGGATACACCCTATAGGAATCTGTATCTATGTATAATTCGAATTATCCAAAACACTTTCTTATTGCTCACCTACCTACACCACGAAATCTTCCCTGGTCAGGGCCAGGGTGGGGCAAGGCAAGCGCCCCACCCTGCCCCACCATGGCTACGCCCATGGTAACCGGTATGTTGTTCAAAATGATGTTGTCATAAACATAGTACCAGCCGAAGGCCGTGTCACTAGTGTGCTGGCACTATGTGGTACGTTGCGTGTTCGTGACGTACCTTGTAGTGCACCTCGCGCACGTGGCGGTACAGGCTGGAGTACCAGCCGAAGGCGGCGGCGCACTGCTGGCACTGGTACGGCGTCTCGCTCGTGTGCATGGCCACTATGTGGTACTTCAGCTTCGCGGCGTTCTAACACAAAACATATCATATCGGTTGGGTTCAAAGGGCGTAAAGGCCATTTTGGCAAAAATGAAATTTGGGCCTAAAGGTATCGATTATATGGCTCAAATTTCATTTTTGCCAAAATGGCCTTTACGCCCTTTGAACCCAAAGGTGTCGATATTAATTATGAGAAAGATTAAATATTAATATATTGGTCTCCGTCTGCCATTTTTACGTGTGCACATACATTGTTTCGGCAGGCGCCATAGGTTCCTATAGTTCCCCTTAACTTAGTCCACTACCATCCCCCCACAATAGCCCAAGTAGTTTCTTTTTTCCACATATATATTGCAATAGTCCTGCATAAGCTGGCAGTTATCCTTGGGTGTATTTCTATAG
Organism: Thalpophila matura; assembly: GCA_948465475.1. Taxonomy (NCBI): domain Eukaryota; kingdom Metazoa; phylum Arthropoda; class Insecta; order Lepidoptera; family Noctuidae; genus Thalpophila; species Thalpophila matura. Next base: position 177,176 of record OX419206.1, on the reverse strand, counting down.
TGCATACAAGGATAATCACCAGCTATGTCACCATTAATTTTTATTAAAAAGCTGTCATAAAGGGCTTCTACGTGTTGGCTTCGGCCCCGCGCACGCCTCCAAAAGGTCCGGGACTCCTAGTCCCGTGTAACAGAGACAAATATAATAAGTTGTCCTCGTCTGGTAGGACTGGCCACACACGTAGCACAGGTGGTCCTCGTGCAGTATTACGTTATAATGCGTAGTCCTCGTGCAGCAGTAGAGTCTGGCAAACGAAAGCTGAGCCTGAGATTTAATCGAAACTTTTTACATGGCAACATTCTTTATAGGGTTATTTTATCTGTTATAGTTTTGATACTTAAACTTAATAAATATTTCAAATTGTCCTATATTTACCTTATTCGCATAATTATGTAATAAATGGTTTATTTAATAGGTAGAACTTTATAACAAATTAATCTACGTAAAATTAAAACATAATTACGTACGTACGTTTACTTACGTTTGATTTTTCAATCGTCATTTAACTTTTTCTGAGGAATAGATGTCGATGTTTGGCATCTTTTGTGTAGAAAATATGTCAAACCAACCACCGCATTTATTTTTCAAACAATTGAAGAACCCGCCCCTAACATATTATTTGTTGTCAAGTATCAAAACAATTTATTCCTACTGTTCTTAGTGATACCACAATGTGTTTTTTTTTTAATTTGCCGCGCTTTATCATGATCAGCTTTCGTTTGCCAGACTATTATACGTTACAATATGCTGTCCTAACCTGGTAGGACTATCCCCACCCGTGGCACAGGTGGTCCTCGTGCAGTAGTACGTGTAGCGACATCTGCCGCCAACAGCGAAGACTACCTACATAGCTAGACAGCTAACAGGTACAACATTGTCAAATGTCACTACATGACGACCAACGTCTGAATCCTACATCGCGCAAGCAGAGTTTTCACAGCGATTCGCATATATACAGAAACCCGAAATCAACTGTCGGGGCAGTGACCCGCCAGAGCACCCGGTCTGGGCCCCATCTGCTAATGCAATTGTTATTATCGTGTCAGAAAAGTGTCTCAATGGCATTGTTTTGACCAATAACGAAAGAGTTAGTCTTACTCTAAGCCAATGACCGCTTAGGTTTTGATAGTAATGGTGTCGTTATGACACCATTCTTACACTATTCAAATAGCAGAATTGGGGCCCTGGTAGAAGGATCCTCCCTTTTCAATGGAGGGACATTCCACCTCGTTCCCCATTCCCCAAATACGTTATAGTTATAATACGTTGTCCTCACCTGGTAGGACTTGCCGCACACGTGGCACAGGTTATCTTTCTTCTCCTTGTTGCGGTGGACGTTTTGCATGTGCACATATAGGGACGTGTGGCACTTAAACGGCTGCAACAATATAAAATCAACGTTGACGGTGTGGCATGTTGAAAATACAATTTCAATGTTGCCATGCCGCAACATTGTGCTGTGTGTCGACCATTTACGTGTGGATGAGACGCAGGCATTATTTATACGTATTTATTCTTTTTTAAAATGTTTTAATTTATTTTTATTTATGATATTTTTTTTGTTATCGTTTTTTCTTTATTATTTTTTTTCTTATACAGGGTAAAATTAAAACCAGTGCGGATATTTTAGGAGGTGAAAGTACTCATGAATATGATCAACTTTTATTACGGGACCGACACTGTTATATGAAAAAAAAAAAATCTGCTGTTCCCTACAAAAATGCACTACAACACGATCAAAATGTATGGAACAGCAGATTTTTTTTTTTTTCATATTTCAGTGTCGGTCCCATAATAAAAGTTGATCATATTCATGAGTACTTTCACCTCCTAAAATATCCGCACTGGTTTTAATTTTACCCTGTATATGTATAACTTTTGTACGTAGATTAATGTGTCCATCTGCATGCTAATAAATTATTTTTCTTTCTTTTCTATTATATTTAGTATTTTAATAAGGATGCTGTTAAACGGGGTAGTTTTTTGACAATTTCTTGCTGCAATTGTATAGCCGTGAGTTGAGATCTATATTGTGCAACTCAGTAGAATAATGTGTTTGTTTTCACGAAATCGCCGTCGCGTCGCTGTCGCCATAACAGTGCGGCCGCCGCCTTAAAGTCCGAGTATAGTCGCCACGCACCTCGTTCACGAACTTCACTAAAGCCGACTTATTGCACAGACCACGCACCTTTATAGATGGGAAAAACACCCGGGTGTTTTGGTAAACACCCGATAAACACCCAAAATTGGAGTGTTTATCGGGTGTTTACCAGCCCCGGATCTTGAATTATTTCGAGGCAGGACAAAAATTGAAAAATGCCGCCTCGGTTCGACAATATTTTTACCTTTATCATCATCATATCAACCATAACACGCCCACTGATGTTGAAGGACATAGGCCGCCCTCAAAGAACGCCACAACGACCGGTCCAGCGCTGTTCTTTGCGATTGCTACGCTTGGTAGACGAATACACTACTCAGGTATTCTTCTACCAAGCATGAATTTGCCGCCCTCTAAATTTCCCGGCCGCGGCGCGGGCCTCAGCTTGCCCCCCCTAGACCCGGGGTTGGTGTTTCGGTTAACACCCTCAGATCATAGAAACAAGGAGATGTGCCAAGGCGCTATCGAGCTTGATGCCTGATCTTGAGCAAATTGCTCATATTAAAAACGTACGCGCTGGCGACGAACCGAACACGATCGATGGTATAAATACAGTGTTTTAGTTTAGTGCTAGTGTTGAGTGACGATTAACAGTGTTAGATTGAGGGTGTGCGGAATGTTCAATGCGTGGGAGATCTTTTTATTCACAAGGAGCGCTTAATTATGCACGTAATTGTGCCGAAAAATGTACTAAAAGTGGCATCAGTTGTTCCCGTACTAATTTGCTATGATGGCATATCTCCTTGTTTCTATGATCTGAGGTAAACACCCAATAAACACCCAAAATTGGAGTGTTTATCGGGTGTTTACCGAAACACCCGGGTATTTGGCCCATTTACACGCACCTTGTTGCACAGCTGGCAGCGGAATTTAATCTTCTTGAGGTGCTCCCAGTCGATGTGGTCGCGCAGCCGCGTCTTGTTCACGAACTTTTTGCCGCACTCGTTGCACATGAAGCTAGCAACAGAATGTTCATTAGTGTTATTAAATACATGTCGCATCAGGGCATTAGTAAAATAAAATAATATAATAATCATTTCAATAATCTCTATTCTATAAGTACCTGAGTATAAATTATATATTGAATATATATATCCCAATTATTATATGCATATAATATATATATATATATATATGTATCTCTCTCTCTATATATTTATGTACTTTTATACCTATTTTATTTAGTTATACATTTACACCTTTTTATTTCGATATTCTTACTTTCTTGTAATAAAATGCACCTGCCATGATATCTCTCCACCACCCTTGGTTGACTGGTAGAGAATGCCTACGGCATTAAGTCCGCCTTTGTATCTTTTAAGTTGCATAAAGTTTACATAAATAAATAAATAATAATATCAGCCCAGTTTATAAACTGTCCCACTGCTGGGCCTCCTCTCAGAATGAGAGGGGATAGGCCATAGTCCACTACGCTGGATATGTACGGGTTGGCAGACTTCACACACCTTCAACAACTTTATGAAGAACATACAGGTTTCCACACGATATTTTTCTTCACCGTTATAGCAAGCGATAATTCATTTCTAATACGCACATGACTTCGAAAAGTCAGCGGTGCGTGCCTCGGGATCGAATTCAAACCATTCGCCGCGGGAGGCACGTTGTCAATTGATGTCGAGTTCATATGTGTTATGAGCTTAAACCAGGGACTGAAATCGATTACCGTTAGAGATTAAGGTACATCAAAAGTATATCGGTTCTAGTTTAAAATAAAGGTTGAGCTATACCGATACCTTTATAAATAAAGGTTGGGCTATACCATTATTTAACCTTTATACAATTTCGGTACCGTTAAGGGCGTTTGTACATTTTGCTACCGTATTTTTTACACTTGCTAGCATACAGCGCGCACTCACCTGAACTCGCTCTCGGGCACGTGTCGCCGCGACACTCGCAAGTGCTGGCGGTACGTCGCCACGGACGCGAAGCGCTTGTCGCCCGTCTCAGTAGAGCTGTAGCTAGCATACAGCGCGCACTCACCTGAACTCGCTCTCGGGCACGTGTCGCCGCGACACTCGCAAGTGCTGGCGGTACGTCGCCACGGACGCGAAGCGCTTGTCGCACGTCTCACAGTACAGCTCGCCGGAGTCGCGCGCCTGCGCACAACACACCACATACCATTGCGGGTGAAATACTATTTTATCTAAGCAACATTTTGGGCGAATTTAATAATAATTTAGGCAACATTTTGGGCGATATTCATTCTGAATCATAATTTACGAGGGGTGAAAGACTATTTGATTTAGGCGACATTTTGGGCGATATTGGTTCTGAATCATCATTTACGAGGGGTGAAAGGTTATTTGATTTAGGCAACATTTTGTGTGATATTCATTCTGAATCATAATTTAGGGAGGAAAGGCTATTTGATCTAAGCGACAAAAATGTCGCAAATCAAATAGCCTTTTACCCCTCGTAAATTATAATTGATTTCGATAAAATCTTGAAAACTTCCCATAACCGATTCGTAAAAAGAAATCAACCAAATGTTCGGCAAAATAATACAAAAGTAGCCAGAATGTATGAAAAGTTGTTAATTTTTAGGGTTCCGTACCTCAAAAGGAAAAATGGAACCCTAGGATCACTTTGTTGTCCGCCGTCAGTCACCGGACCATAAGTGGAGCCATCTGCTCATAGATGGCGCCATTGAAAGTAGCAGTAGCGCCATCTATGATCATATGTCGGAACCCTTAGGGCGCGAGGCATACTCGCACTTGTCCGGTTTTTTTTCTCACGAATCGGATGTGGTCTCTCATAGGGAAAGTTGTTCAGTATGACGAGTAGAATCACCCCTTTAAAAGTTGCACGTGTATCTACAAAGGAGCGCTGTGAAGTGGCGACAGCGGTTCTCATACTAATTTGCTATGATAGCATATTAGGGATGTTATGGATATGAAATTTCGGATCTAGATGTGGATACGGATATATGAGTAATATTATATCGGTTTCGGATACGGTTACGGATATGAAATTATTTCGGATTATCCGGTAGTTACGGATAGTTTCGGTTACGGATATTACATTTTCAAGAAATTTTAAAAGTAAAATACAAATAGATAATGATGGGGCTTTCTTGTCCGTTCTTCTCCATAGGAATCTACATTTTGGAACGGACAACTAGCTTCAACTAACGGACAAACTGACTGACAACTATTGCTTGACTATTCGAAAGTGCCTGTAAATGGTCTAATTGAAATAAATGTTTTGACTTGACTTGACTTTATTTTTAGGTTAAACCGGCCGGCAAAATCAAAATCCTGTCATAACGTGTCTCATTTAGACTCCGCCCCTATCCGAAATAATTTGAAACTTTTTATATCAGATTCGGTTACGGATATGAAATAATTTCGGATATCCGATAGTTTCGGTTACGGTTACGGAGCTCCATAACATCCCTGTAGCATATCTCCTTGTTCCAATGATCTGCGGTAACAGTTTAAATAATAAGTCAATAGAACTCGCAAAGGTGCGTGAACTTGTCGCCGCTTTAGAAAAAAATACGTAAGGCACGTGGTGTGTTTAAAAATGTGACGTATGTGAACGGAATAAAGTTTAATTTATCGTGCACTAGCACTTCGCCCGCGACTTCGTCGGCGTGGGACACGCCGACGAAGTCGCGGGAAGTCGCGGTGCACAGGAACTGTGCATTTATTCAAGATAAAAAGTAGCCTATGTTACTCAGTGATAATGTAGCTTTCTATTAGTGAAACAATTTTTAAAATCGGTCCAGTAGTTTCGGAGCCTATTCGGTACAAACAAACAAACAAAAAAATCTTTATAATATAAGTATAGATATAGATTTGATGCTTTGACATTGACTGCAAACCGGTGACACGCGTCTGGTAGTATGGCCGGGGTTGCACTAATACGGCGACAGCGATTTCATGAACAAATAAACGCTTGTCGTTTCTGCAGTGCGGCCACCGACATATGTTTATTATGAGTATGTTTTCACGAAATCGCCGTCGCGTCGCTGTCGCCGTACCAGTGCGGCCGCGGCCTAAGTCAATAGAAGTCGCAAAGGCACGTGAACTTGTCGCCGCAACTGAGCTAATTATGTAAGGCACGTGGAGTGACGCATGTGAACGGAATAAAGTTTAATTTATATTGCATTTGATGCTTTGACATTGACTGCGAACCGGTGACACGCGTCTGGTAGTAAGACTGGCGCCGCACTGATACGGCGACAGCGATTTCATGAACAAATAAACGCTTGTCGTTTCTGCAGTGCGGTCACCGACATTTATGTTTATTATGAGTATGTTTTCATGAAATCGCCGTCGCATCGCTGTCGCCGTACTAGTGCGGTCCCGGCTTAAAATGTAGTAGATAAGATTTCTTTTGACTTATTATTAAGATTTCTGTGTCTGAGAGTCTTACCTTATGACTCCTGAGGTGTCGTCCGAGGTTCGACTTCCATTGGTAGACTTTGCCGCAGCGGGGACACGGGTAACGGTTCTGTCCTTTGTGTAGTACACTGCAAAAAAGAACGGCTTTAGCAAGGATATTTAAAAAGAGGGGCTTTTTAAATGACGTAACAAAGTACCTAGGTGAACATTTTTTTTGTCTTAAAACATACGGATTTGTCCTACTAATATTATAAATGCGAATGTTTGTGAGGATGGATGGATGTATGGATGTTTGTTACTCTTTCACGCGAAAACTAATGAACGGATTTTGATGAAACTTTACAGTAATATAGCTTACTTATACGTCAGAATAGTTTTTGTTTTATTGGTTTTTTCAAAATGTTAACGGCATAATGATTTTATATCTTATTTATTTCGATTTTTGATTCCAATTCTTAATCTCTAAGATAAATAAATTAGGCAAAGAACAATTAAAATATATTTTTATTTTTGGTTAAGCTTTTATTACTGTACCATATCAAGCCCAAAACTACCAACGTCCTTTAGGGCGGCCATGACAGTTGAGTTTGACAGTTTTGTTTTATGACGTGACGTTTGAGTCGTTGCGTGTGGGATTTTGGTTGCCATTTTGACTGACATTGACATAATTGACATAATAATTGACATCAACAGTTGTCAAAATGACGTTTCACAGAATTCATTTGTCGATTGTTGATCCACCATATTTGTGTTGTGTTGCTATCCTTGACAAAGAAAATGATGAATTACAATTCAACGAAGTAATATTATCGAAAATGAGCATTAGGAACCGGTTACTATCATGTATAGCTATAATAATTAATTGCGTATAATACTTAAGACTCCATACATTTCTGAAACAACTCCTTTAGACTTTCGCGAAATTTACCTTAATTTATATGTCCAAGGATGGTACGGAACCCTCGGTGCGCGAATACGACACGCACTTGGCCGGTTTTTTGTCAAGCACTCGTACATATTCAGAAAACATTCAAAATTCGTAAAAAACACATGAAGAAAAATATTTTATTTTTATTTATGCTTCAAAGTTGAAAACAATTATAGAAACCAGAGTTGCTTTAAAAAATATATCGACATCGATACTCTAAAATAAATATCGAATTATCCATACTTTTACAAGAAAATATCGTAATGTTTGCCCATCCCTACCGTACGTTTTGCTCACAAAGGCATCGCATCCATATCCTATCCTTGTTATTGTAGACAGTGAATACGGTTAGATTGCACGCAGCTACTAGTTATCCTGAGTGTTACACATTGTTGAATGCGTCGTATTCGTTCGGCCTGCAGTAAATCAGTGGACTCCTCGCTAGGGCGGGGCCAGACCCTGGAGGGACGCAGAAATGACCAGACCGGTGAGACCAGGACCAAGTGTTCGGTCACGCATGCTCGTTAGAGCCATTCAGAGCCGGGTAAGATTCCTCTCTTCTAAGTTGCTGTGCCCGACAGGGTCCATAATGTTCAACCTTGGACATATTAATAGAACGCAATACATGATTGAGTATTGAGATTAGAACATTTTTCAAGTGCGCAGTTATAGAAGCTCGCATCGCGCGCATACAAGGCTAGTTAGTGCATTGTTGAGTATCTTGAGGTAGCACGATTCTAATGCGCCTGCCAGACTTTGCTCCTTGCGCTGCTCATCGCTATGCTCCTCGCGCTGCCGTGATTTGCCGCGATGTTGCCCTCTCTGCCGGACGAGACGAGAGAGAGAGAGAGAGAGGACGAGGAGCATGACGTGTGGCATGACGAGTAATGTTGCCACACTATGTCTCTGCCTCCTTTCCTCGCCACTCGTCGAGTGTGTGTGGCAGGCGCATAAAGTTCTACCCAAAGTAATGCCGGCATTCGCTTAGTCACCCACTAACCAGTGTCGCGGCAGTACCTACGTCATTTTATAATGTAACACTTGCAACATTTTGCGAACAAAGGAAATGTCTTCCAAACAACACGCCCGCCGTAAGGTGGCATTCATATTGTTTTCCTATCTTCGCGCATATGCACTGGTATGTAGATATCTATAAATAGCTATTTATAGTATTTACGCTGTTTCTTAGTACTGAGCATTTCGTAAAATTTTTGCTCGGAGTTTTTTTTCTTGTCCGATGTTTTTAAGTTTTCTTATTCCGTGTTGAAATATATCCAAGTGTTGAAAAAAATACATCGTTACATAATATTTCATAAATCATTCGTATAAACATTCAAAATACGTCTAAACTAAAAACAAAAATAAATAAAAAATAAAATCCGAATCCCAAAAAAAGCGAATGTATGGAAAAGCGGCTGTCCTTTTGTTGTTCTCTAAACACTTCAAGTGCATTATTTTCCAATGATTTTCTTGAACATGTAGAACGTTACAGATTTCAAACGATAGTATAACTGATTGAAATTAATTTTACGTAGCGTGATTGATCTCCGTACAAGCTGAGAGACAAGTGAGCTTTGCCTACAGATAAGGAAAAATCATTCGGATTTTGTTACCAAGTATTGTGATTTATATGAAAACAATAGTGTATTTGAATGGCAGTATTATAATTGAAGATTTCATAACATTGAAGATTATAAAAAGTGCTGTGTAAAGTATTTCATAACAAAAAAATATTTTTCAAAGACTGCGACCCATACCCATCGATTCGTTAGGTACCTCACTTTTGGCTACTTTCGTAGACAAAAGTGAAGTTCAGTTTTGGTAACTTTTCACTAGACCCGTGCAAAAATTTTAGGAAATGTAGGTACTACTGTGTTGTTGTTGTAGGTTCGTTACCTCACTTTTGGCTACTTTCGTAGACAAAAGTGAAGTTCAGTTTTGGTAACTTTTCACTAGACCCGTGCAAAAATTTTAGGAAATGTAGGTACTACTGTGTTGTTGTTGTAGGTATAACGCCGGGTGCGTCTATTTATAATACGGGATTGATATATATATAACAGTGCGAAGTTGCGAACAGTGCGCATGAAGTACAATATTGCGCATGAAGTATTTTAGGAAATGCACTACTGTGATGTTGGATTATGACGCCGGGAGCGTCTATTAGGGTTCCATACCAAAATGGTACAAAAGGAACCCTTATGGGGCGAATTTGTCTGTCTGTCTGTCACGGCTGCTTATTTCAGCAACTACTAATGCCATAGACTTGAAATTTGGAACAGTTATAAATAAAAAATGCTTGCCCAACTTTATTGCAAATGAAAAAACCGGACAAGTGCGAGTATGCCTCGCGCTCCAAGGGTTCCGAACATAGATGGCGCTACTGCATACTTCTAGTGGTGTCATCTATGAGCAGATGGCTACACTTATGGTCCGGTGACTGACGGCGGACAACAAAATGATCCTATAAGGGTTCCGTTTTTCCTTTTGAGGTACGGAACCCTAAAAAGTAAAAAAAAACTTTATTTTCATTGCAAAAGGGGCCGTAGTGGGGGTCCGAAATTTTAAAGTGGGGTTACAAGTCAAGTGATATATCATATGAAAGGGCTTGATCAGGGAATCAAGTCTGCTAATGCAATTGTCATAATCGTGTCAGAATGGTCTCTCAATGACATCATTTTGACCAATGACGAAAGAGATAGTCTTACTCTAAGCCAATGACCGCTTAGGTTTTGACCGTTATGGTGTCATTATGACACGATTCTTACACAAGTGCAATAGCAGAATTGGGGCCCTGCACATTTCACAATATATTTTATTTTATGTCTCACTGTTTTTGACATATGATGAAAAATGTCTGAAAAAATAACACCCCCCCCCCCCCCTCCTTATCTCTGAAGTTTGCGGAGCGAAAAATCTGAAATAATTTGAGTTGATAGGAGTGGACCCAAGTATTGCACCAAAATAAAACGATGTTCCTAACTAGTACATCCCTAGCCATATTCAAAAATTAAGCCTTAATAAATTCAAATCATTAATAAAGCGAAAACTTTGTCATAAAGCCTTTTATAGTGTTAAAGATTATATGGAGGACAAAAAGGCTTGGGATTGAGCTGTTCCAATACATACATGGGCCAATACTACTATTGACATAACCACTAAATTATTGCTCTTTTATTTGATTTTATAATTTTTTCTATATACACTTTGACATTGAATGTTTCCTTTTGAAACAATTTATATACAAAATGACATTGAATGTGATAATAATGATAATATATTGATTATAATTATTGTAAATGTGAGATTGTGAGTACTATGTGGGTTATTATGTTACTGTTATAGATCTCAAGTTCAGTCTGACAGTTTGAGTACTTTAGGGGGCCTACCCAAATGTCCTCTCTGATGGTAATGTTCGTCGGGTCGTTGAGCTCCCTAAGTCTGGGTTGAGCTACCACGATACCCGGCACATGCGTGCACAGTCAGGTCAGGTCCACTCAAATCTGTATGGCTCTTTCCTCTAAAGGCCATTTCAGACTAACCTGCATGGTTCTTACACAATTTATCTTAATTGTCTGGACTTTAAAAGAGACATCAACCTTTGAGTTTGTTTCGGTGTTTCTTCTCAAAGGTAGTCATATAGGAAACACCGAACTCATCTAGCTTAAAAAAATGTTTTGACGTGTAAAAGTGTTATTTTTAACCTATTTACAAAATAAATATCATTTATCATTTATCATTTACAGTTTCTTCAAAATCATCAAAATTCCTTCAAACAAACTTAGTTATGCGGTCCAGTTTTTTTCACTTTATACGCATCGATCACTAATAAAAAACTAGATACACAATCAGCGTCAAAAAATGTCCTCACCGAATGACCGCCCACTTGAACATTTGGGTGGTCTTTTCGTCTAGTAGCATTCGAACGCTCCGACGGTAAACATGCCTCAGTGCTCGTTTAAAATTTGTAAAAATCACACGTCTAGGACGCTTAAAAAGGATGGATTTTCATATTTTTGGTAAGTATTATTATTATCATTATATAATTGTTAACACTGTATTGTAAATACTGATATTTTGTCAAGAAATCATCGTAAAAACATTATTTTAAATTAAGTCGTAATAAATAGCAGGCGATATAAAGCAGCTCAATTGTAAATACTCTTACTAAACGTATTAATCATACTATCGCATGCCCACTTAAATTGTTTGGGTTATGCGTGTCGTCGTAAAATTTTATTACTTCTTTTGGCACTTAGTAATTCTGACTTTAATGCATGCGTATAAGGTTGAAGTTGTTTTGATGTTTATTGAGCAGTGGGTACCGGTCGTAAAATTTTATTGCTTTTTGTAACAGCTTTGTGAATTCGAAATTACATTAATGTATATTTATTTTAAGTAACACACACACACAATACAATTGGCGACATTTTTAAGAGAACTTTTGCATGAGATTGTGTATCTAGTTTTTTATTAGTGATCAATGTTTATACATCCAAAAATGATACGGAACCCTCGGTGCGCGAGTACGACTCGCACTTGGCCGACAGACAGACGAAGTCGTACCATAAGGATTCCTTTTTTACCATTTTGGTACGGGACCCTAAAAATACTAAAAAATTGGCAATTAGTGGCAATTATTTAAGTTCATTGTTAGAGATTATGCCACCAACTGCATCAGACTGCTTGAAAAGTGATCTTGTTTTGAACTTTTTAGTTGCTTCTTGCAGTCAGGGTTTTGACTTTTTCAATTTTTAGGTCTTATTGATTTCATGGTCAAGGTCATGCATACCAAATACATAATTGAAGTACAAACAAACAACAAACCCCACAAAATAAAAGGTATTTTTATCTCGATTTGAAAGAAGGATATGACGCGCGACGGCGGTCCATAGAAAGGGGATACCATTTATTAGCATAATATCTTAATTCCTAATAAACTCTGGCATAACAAGTTAGGCATAACTTTGAATGGCATAATAGTACTTTGGCATAATGTTTAAATAGACATAACTATCATTTGGGCTATACATATTTATTCGGTCTAATTTTGAGTCGCATAAAGTTATGAGGAATAATATTTATTCGTCTATCTAATAAATAATTACGATTAAAATTGGTTTGAACAAAAATAAAATAATTAGGGGGACCCCATATCGTCGCTCTGCAGTGAAAACCTCGTGATGGCAATAAACGTAAACGTCTGGTAAAATAACCTCCTTTTTTTAAGTCGGTTAAAAACATGTAGGAAGTGTAAAAATGTAAGTTCTTCTGTATTCTAATAAGTATTTCAATATTATTTAATGAATTATTAATATATGTATGTGTTTTTTATGAGCATTAAGGGATGCAACAAATAAATAAGAAGAAAAATGAATTTGTGCTTTACGAGGTTTTCACTGCAAGGCGACGATATATGAAACTGAGGGATGAAGAAAATATTTTCACGCACCCCTTTCATGTGGGGTATCGTTGGATAGGTCTATGAAAATAAAATAAAGGTTCTTAAATGACTAAACATTATAAGCAAAATTATATTATGCCTAGGTAACGATAATTAGTATAAATATTTGATGCGTTATTGATATCAGAAACTTTCCTTAAACCGTCTCTCCCTTCTACTCACTATGTCCTTCCTGGCTTTGTTCTGATCAGAAATGACAGGACTGGCAAAGGTGGTGGTGGTGTTGCTATATATCTACGCGCGGACATACCGTATAAAATTATAAGCAAGTCTCCTTCTCAGTATTCTGAATCGGCAGAATTTTTATTTTTAGAAATCACATTGAATCATGCTAAAATCTTACTTGCAGTTTTTTACTCTCCTAATCTTCACATTAACTATTTTGACTCCTTAGAATGCACTCTTAATAATCTTTGCCCTATGTTCGAGCATGTTATTTTAATGGGTGATTTTAATACCTGCCTAATCAAAAATGATTCTCGCTCACTAAAACTTATTTCTCTCTTGTCTTCGCTTAATCTTCAAATTCTACCTCTTTCTGCGACCCATAACTCTCCAAACTGCGCGCCTTCATTACTGGATCTTATGATTGTTTCTTCACCTCACAATGTTGCTGAGTTTGGACAACTCACTGCTACTTTTTCATATCACGATCTTATCTATCTTTCTTATCGTATCCGTCCTCCTAAACGTAAACCTCACTTTTGCTATCTTCGTAGTTATAAGGGCATTGACCTGGAGGCATTGAAGCGTGATACTGGCGATATCGATTGGACTCGGGTCATCGAGAGCGCCAGTATCGATGAAAAGGTGAACTATTTTAATAGTAAACTGTTAGGTTTGTATGATCAGCATGCTCCGCGTAGACGCATTAAAATTAAACACAATCCTGCACCGTGGATGTCTTCAGACATTTTAAAATTATTAGCTCGTAAGGATAAGGCTAAGAGTAGATACAGGCGTAGACCCTCGGATCAAAACCTCGCTAGTTACAAGGCTGTGCGTAATCGCTGCAATAGTCTGTGTCAAGATGCCAAGAGACGCTATTTCCATGACTCTCTCGTCAATCGTAACTCCTTCGATATCTGGAAATTCTTAAAGTCAGTCGGTATCGGCAAATCTCCAACCAGTGCCTGTAAAGATGTTGACCTGTGCGCTCTCAACAGGCACTTCTCTCTTTCACCTGTCTCTCTTGATCCAAGCGTTAAAACTTCTACTTTGACTGAGCTCTCTAACTTGCCGTTACCGAATTGCCCTCTTTTCAATTTGAATCCTGTCTCTGAAGATGACGTCAATAAATCTATTCTTTCCATTTCTTCATCAGCTGCTGGCCATGACAATTTGTGTTCGAGAATGATAATCCCTATCCTTCCACTACTTCTTCCCACTCTTACTCATATTGTAAATTATTCTTTATTCTCCGGTACCTTTCCCTTAGTCTGGAAACAGGCGCACATTATTCCTCTTCCAAAAATAAGTAATCCATCTTCTTTATCCCACTACAGACCCATTTCCATTCTACCATTTCTTTCCAAAGTCCTCGAACACATTGTTCATGGTCAAATTTCCAGGTTTTTATCATCCAACAACCTAATTTGCCCCTTCCAGTCTGGCTTTCGTGCTGGTCACAGTACTGTGACTGCATTGTTAAAGGTGACTGATGACATACGCTGGGCTATGGAGAATAGGTCCCTAACTGTGTTAGTATTGCTCGACTTTAGCTGTGCTTTTAACTCAGTGGACTTTGATATCCTACTAGGGATCCTCCAATCTATAAATTTCTCACCCTCTTCTTTAGCCTGGCTTGATTCATATCTTCGGGGTCGCTCTCAGTGTGTCCGTCTTGAAGAAACCTATTCGGATTGGTGCGATCTCACTGCTGGTGTGCCTCAGGGTGGCGTTCTCTCTCCTCTCCTTTTCTCTATCTTCATCAACACAGTTACTAAAGTTATTTCTTCTAATTTCCATCTTTATGCAGACGATTTGCAGCTGTATCGACATTTCTCCCTGGCTGATGCGGACTCTGCTATTGGTGCCATGAACAGTGACTTGGACCACATCAGTAAATGGGCAAGGTCTTATGGCCTGCAGATAAACCCGACCAAGTCCCAGGCCATGATCATAGGTAGCAGATACGTCCGCAATGCTCTAGACCTATCTTGTCTGATGCCTTTAACATTAAACGGCTCATCCATCGCCTATACCGACACGGCTAAGGATCTCGGTATATTGATTGACTGTAATCTTTCGTGGCGTGCCCAAGTGAATGAAGTTAGTCGTAAAGTTCACTTTTCTTTTCATTCGTTAAAATGCCTTCAGAGTTTCTTGCCCTTTAAAACTAAAATCTCTCTTGCTCAATCCCTCATTCAGCCGATTATTGATTACGCTGATGCCTGCTATTTGGATGCCACGGAGGAGCTCTTAAATAAGCTGGAACGTCTGCAAAACTTATGCATTCGTTTTGTTTTTGGCCTGAGAAAGTACGACCATGTTTCTCACTTGCGTAAAGAACTTAAGTGGCTCCCTATCCGGCTTCGCAGGAACACTCGAATATTATGTCTCCTTTTCAATATCCTTCACAATCCTATCTATCCTGAATATCTGCGTGGCCGTTTTTCTTATACTCGTCCTTCCAATACTCCATGCAGATCTCATCTCAGAACTCTTCTTAAATTTCCATCTCATAAATCTGATTTCTACTCTTATTCCTTCTCTGTTCATGCAGTACGATTGTGGAACTCACTTCCGCCTGACATACGGGATTCTAGAACCATTTCCGTATTTAAAAAGCGTGTCAAAGAACATTACCTCTCCTTATAACTGTTATCTGATTATCTACACTGATTATCCACACATTTATAATATATATTTATGTATAGGTATGTATGTATGTATGGATTTTAATATGGTATATATTTATATATATATATATATTGGTAGATATGTATCTAGTTTATTAATATTAAGTTATTGTAGTTGCATTTTAGTTTATTTTATCAAATTACACACTGTGTCTACATGTCTAATCCAACTCTCCTGTCGCAGGTCTGCTGGAAGAAATTTCTTATGAAATAAGCAGTACCTTTGTGCTCAATTATCTGTCTTACTCTCATACTTTTATATGTGTTTTGTGTGTACATAAATAAATAAATAAAATAAATAAAAGTATGCCATGATAAATTATGACATTAAATTTTATGCGAATAAATAGTGACCCCATAGAAAGAAGGGCATTCTCCTGTGACTGGTCATTAAAACTAACGCCGTATAATATCTACGCCATTTTGACGCCATTAATCTGCCGAATACCCATCAAGTTGAAGCACGGGCGTAGCCAGAGCTCAGTGTCGGGGGTTGTTATTGTTATAAGAATAAATGAAGTAATTAAAACAACAGAAATGTACATGATACTTTATATTCATTTGAAAAAATATATAGTTTCCTACCCTTCATACTCGAAATATTTTAAGAAGCTCATCTATAGGTGGCAAAGATGACATACAAACGAAAAAAAATTGATCTGAATATTTTTTTTTATAAATAATTAAATTATTTTAAATAAATTATTTGACACATCAAAATATACGATTTTCGACATCCATTACGCTAGTTTCTACCATTAATTGTAAGTTACGTAAAAATTAGCGTAATGGATGTTGAAAATAATATTTTTTATGTGTGCCAAATAATTTTAAATTAATTTATTTAAAAAAAAATATACTCGGATAAATTTTTTTTTCATTTGTATGGCAACTTTACCACCTACAGATGTACCTCTTAAAATATTTCGAGTATGAAGGGTAAGACCTTATACATATTTAAACATACATATTTGGTTGAACCGCCAAACTCCCCTGGCTACGCACATGACTTGAAGTATTTCTGCTATTAATTTGTTGTAGCAATAGTTTAAATTAGGCTTATTTTATTTCAGATTCCTTAACATACCTACTTTATAGACAGACCCAAATATTCGAAGCAAATAGTACACAATTTAAATTATTCGCAATTCATTCCGAAATGACAGCAGCGCAGATCAATCAAAACAAAATACTGAATCAGGAACTCTTTTTCATTGCTATCAGAAAAAATAAGCCACCAGAAGAAAAAATAAAGAAACTCACAAAATATTTAGACAGAGGGGCAGATGTAAACGCCACAGACGCTAATGACAGACGTAACACGCCATTGCATGTTGCGGTTTTGAATGAAGAGTTGCAAGTTGTCACATTTCTTCTGGGAAAAGGAGCCAATGATACTATTAAAAATAGCGACGACCAAACTGCTTTAGACATTGCTCAACTATTAAACAGCAGCGATAGTAACAAAATTGTTAGCATTCTGAAAAATAACCAAAGTGGAAACCAAATACAAGCAAAAAAATGCAAGCAAACAAATACATCAGGGCAATTGAAACAATGTAACAAAAAAACAAAAACCACAAAATCAAATAAACCAGATGATTATCAAAAAAGAGAAGGCACTTCAGGAATGGGGGGGCAGTTATTCGAAACTAAAGTGTTATGTCTCATTTTACTCAGAGCTTTGCATGACAATGACATCAAGGAATTTCGTTTAGCAAGTAACATGGCAGGTCTGGGTGCGTTTGATGATATTGTTTTTAGATATGAAAAACAAGGTAGTCAAAAACCAAGAATTGTATTTCTGCAAACGAAGCATAAAGATGACCCCACAAAAGATAAAGTGACAATTGAAGAAGCAATGAAAGCAAACGGAAATTATAGTTTACTCAAGTATTTCGAAAGCTATATAGAAGTAATACAAAAAATCCATCCCGATAATACAAATAACATGTTTAAGGGGTCAATAGAAAATATAGATTGTGACTTTATATTATACACTCCTGCAGAGGAAAATTTTAGCAAAAAAACGATCATTCAACAAACCGATGAGACAAGTTACATCAAAACAAGCAAAAGCGGAAAAATATTTAAGTTTAATGCAGATAATGAAGATATTGAAATTTTAAGTCAAATTGTTGTTAAATCGCGTGCTGTGGACCTGGCTAAAAGGTTATCAAAATTCCTTTTAAAAGGATATGCAAATATGATGACAGACGACATGATAAAAGTGTATCATGTTTATTTGGCACACAATGTAATATCGTTACAGGTTCAAGTTGTCCAAGACAACAAACCGAACAATACTCACATTGATGGAACGTTTCGGGAAACGTTTCTTAATACTGACAATGATCTTTTGTTGCTTATGAAAAATACAATTTGTGAAGAATTATTAAAAGGCAAAAATCGAACTGGCGAAGAAAAAACAATAAAATCATCCTTTAAATTTCCAGCAGAATTTGGTAACACCAGGTTTCATATTAAAGAAAGTCAGAATAACAAAAAAAAAAAACAAGACAGGCTAAATTACCTATGCGAAATATTTGAAAAGCTCTTTCGTAAAGCTAAGCAAAAAAAAACTCATATCGTTGAAATTAATGAAAGTGATATCGGTTCAGATAAAATTAATGAAGCAGATAAAATTCTAAAGCCTTCGGATATGAAGTCCTGTAGGCTGGGCGGTCTGGTAGGTAACCTACTAATATTTGATCAACAAACTAAAATGTTGAAATTTAATCTTCCCGAACTTCTGTTAGCTGATGACAGTTTAAATTTAGTAAAACAATTAACGAACGATGGCCACCCTCTTAGCCAGTACAGATTCGATATAAAGATTACATTGTTTCCAAAACTGTCTTTGATACAAGAGGAAGATGATAAAATACTAGTCAGAGATTTTTTGAGTAAGTTTAAATTTTATACAAATCAAGCCAAAGAAGACCAGGTGGAAAATGTCCTTAAAGATGAAATTGATATCATTTGTAATAAAAAACTTATTGATTCGCTCAAACGGGATGCAATTTACCTAAGATTTCACGATAAAATGCAAAAATGGTGGAAAGAATCTAACTGGATAACATATTTGACAAAAAAATGTCAATTTTTTTATGAAGCTAAGCGTGACACACTGGATAGTTCACCGTTAAGTATTCTCGATTACATATGCAGTCAAAAAATAAAAGATAGTGGGATTCAATTCAAATCTTGTGCCATTACGGCACTAAAAATTGCAATTTTTTTAGAGGATGACTCGAAAGTAATGGTAGTTGGTTCAGATGAAATTCACTTCACGAGCATTAAATTTATTCAATACTTTAGCGAAACAAAATATAACAGTTACATTTTTTTAGATTTGGAACGTGTAATAAACGATAATTATTTGGAAATGATAGAAAAAGAGTTGAAAGATACAAAATGTTGCGTTTTGGTGTTAATTTATCAAATTGGTATAGCTACTAAATTTCAAATGACGTTTAATGCAATAAAAGAGGCATTTCAAGGTAAAATTATACTTATTACTAGTAATAACGTATCAGACAATTTAAAAGATAACATTACTGATAAGATTATTTGTCAATTTGATAATAATAACAGCTTTACAGATTTTGAAAGTGAAGTGCAAACAATGATTCTTGAGAAACGGGAACTCATATTTCAGGGAGAAAAAATATCCGTAGGTGATATATTCAACGTTGAATTGCTACAGGCTGTTAAGCCAAACACTATTTTTCGGTTAATTAATCATGAAACAATTGTAATAGGTAACACGTTAAGGACCGCATCATACAAAAAGACAGTCGACTTCTATATAAATCAAAGGTTATGCCGCTATATAACACTAAATACAACAAATAAAGAAAACTATACTGACTTATATTTTATAAACGATTACGTTCCTGCGGATACAAAGCCACAAGGTGATTGTGATATAATTTTAATAACAGAACAATTGGAAAGATTTCAACATGTTTGTAATGAATACGAAGATCGCAACGTCCACTGGTTTAGTCGCGAAATCAATGGTGGTGATAATATAATATGGTTAAAATCAAAGGGTCATTTGAAAACTCTGATAAAGTATATAAACAAGGGCTTTCACATTAAATACCAACTAACGCCCGACACATTGAAGAATAAGAAATTTATCATAATCAGCGGTCAACCCGGTTTGGGTAAATCTACATTACTGGCTCATTTAGCGGTCAATACGAAACAAAATCATCCAACGTTGTGGGTATCAAAGATAAATTTTTGTGATCTTAATAATATTGAGCAATTTATTATGTGGAATACAAAAAAAACTAACATTAATCTGGTAGAAGCTTTCAAGTTTCTTTACGGTGCAATTGATGTAAGAGCTTTAGACGGGGATGCCGAGGCAAGAAAAAATATTATAGAAAAAATTTGCAACCGAATGGTCATTAACAATGTCAACGAAGTACGTTTAGACAATGTCGACGAAACTGTGGATTTAACGGAGATTAATTTATTTAACCATTGTTATAACAATAACCAAGTATTTCTACTTTTTGATGGGTTTGATGAAATATGTCCCGATTATACAAACGAAGTGATTCAATTATTAAGCACTTTAAAGTCTTCTAAGGTTGCACATTTATGGGTAACCACGAGACCTTATAATGTTCTTAATCAATTGCAGTGTGCTCTAGGAAAATTTTCATTCACATTGCAGTTATTGACACGGCAAGAACAAAATTTGTGTTTCCAAAAAATATGGACGAAGGAAATGTGCTGTGATAATGAAGTGTTTTTAAAATTATTAAGTAATGCGCGAGGTTACGACGAATCATTAATGGGTATGCCGATTCATATTCATATGATTGCAGAAATTTTTCAACAATTCGATGAAAGTATTTTCCGTCGGGGAAAGTATGATGGGTTTGGAGCCATATTGAATCCGTTTAATTTGTATAAAGAATTTGTAAAGAAGATTTTTTTTAATATTCGCTTTGGTTCGAAAAAGCCTTCTATGAGCTTTAAGGATCCTGATATGCGAAAGATGTTAAATGAAGCGCATAAAGTCTTTTTAGATAATCATATGAAAATTAGTGCCCATGCACTTTTAAACAAAAGTATAGTGATGGAATTGTTTTCTAAAGAAGACGTTCAGGGCGTTAACGATTTTATAGAAACCGTAAAATCGGGAGAAGAAAAAACGGGTATTATCGAATGTATAGTCGATGGTAATCCTAAGTTTGTTCATTTAACTTATGGCGAATATTTTGCGATGGAGTTTATTTGGGATAAATTGATATCTGGTTCCTGTACTTTTTTGTTGTGGAAATCTTTAATCAATGAGATATTGGTAACAGATAGAATAGGAATCCGAAGGTTTATAGACTGGAAACTTCAATGTAAAGGTCAAGATCTCCCAGACCTAATTTCATATTCAAATTACACTGACATGGTACAAGAAATACTTTCGTGTCAGAGCAATTTACTGTACACTTTATTTGAAGTAGCGATCTATGAAGATTTACAAACTACTGCAAAATTTTTATTTGAATGTTTTACAATATCTTTTAAATTAATCAAAGACAGTTCACAGTCAAAGATATTTTTCAATATGTATTTTTTATTTGATATATATATTTATCAGGGAGTCGCCTTATGGGATTTACATCTCACTATCTATACCCATATTCGCAAACAAATAAAAGAATTAGGATTGGAATTTGAAAAAAAATATGAAATTTTAAATCTCAAAAAATATTACAATTATTACTTCCAGAGATATAAATAGGTTTAAAACAATGTTAACTGCCAGCAAGCGCATAGATATTAGATATATTTATTTTATATTTAGACTAGCTTTCGCCCGCGGCTTCGCCCGCGGCTTCGCCCGCGTTTTTCAGGACAAAAGGTAGCCTATATGTTATTCTGATGTATAAGCTATATTATTGTAGTTTCATCAAATTTCAAATTGCGTTCTGTGGTTTTTGCGTGATAGAGTAAAAAACATCCATACATACATCCTCACAAACTTTCACACAGGGCCGTCTTTACCCGGGGGTGCAAGGGGTGCGTGGCACCCGGGCGCAAAGACCTAGGGGGCGCAAGCCGATCGCCTTAGGCGTCGTAGACACCGGCGTGAAGCTAGTGGCGTATTTACCTTAGGGCCATGGGGGCCATGACCCGGGGCCGGGTCGGCAGCCTAAAAAGGGCGGCGAAGCCACCCCTCGCAGGCGCCTCTTTTGTCTTTTATGAAGTCGCCCCTCGCGCTCATCTCTGGGCGCCTTTCATAATCAGCATATGTGCGGGGCCGCGTGATCGCTTCCACGCATAGGGCTTCGCAAACCACGCCTGGGTACGCGCGAGGTGCGGGGCAGTTTGTATGACGCCTAAGTATTAAATAAAAAAAATGGAAAAATAAATTTAGTTTTTTTTTTCTGTTGCCAAGGGGGGCGCAGGCTGATTTTGGCACCCCGGCGCCCAATATGGTTAAGACGGCCCAGTTTCACATTTTATAATATTAGCAGGATAGTAGGATTTTCGAAGGAAAATCAAGTTACGTAATGAAACTTTTTGAGACGAAGTATCGAATTTCGAATTGTAAACTGTTTTGTTTTTAAAATTTTATATCTAGTTGAATTTGGAATAGTTCGTCACACATTTTAATACGAAAATTTTCTTAAGCCTTGCACACCTTTTTTTTTTTTTTTTTTTTTTTTTCGAGGTGGAAATCCTCATGGATGTCCCCCGCCCTGGGGAGGGCGGAGGGGTCTGTCAGACTCTTACTGACTAAAACCACCCCGGTGTTCCTCCAACTACCTTACGCCGGGGGCACGGGAGTCGCTTGCGCATTCGTCCGCACCCCCGGCAGGTATTGGCCCGCCAAATGAAAGGCGGGCCCCGTCACCCTATGCGGCCGTCATGTACGGCCGCAATTCCTCTGGACAGGCGCGCGCGGAACACGTCGCGCCACCGTCTCGGGCCTGTTTCCGTTCGGGCGACGGACGCCCCAAGTCCGCCGCCCGCAGGCCGCACCCTATGGTGGCCGGAGATCGTTGGCCGCCCTACGGCGCCCGGTGCGTCTGCTGCGGATGGGGAGAGAGGACACCGCCTCCCTCTCCCTTTCCGCCGCCTCCTTGGCGTCCATCACCTCCTCGCAGAAGGAGGCGACGGCGTTCCAAGCGCTCCCGCTGCCGACCATGGCCTCAACCACGGCCGGGAGCGAGAGGCCACCCGCAGCTCCGACCGCCGCGACGAGGTCACGGCGCTGCACTGCCCAAGCTGGGCACTCCTCCAGTGTGTGCTGCGCCGTGTCGTCGGGGCAGTCACCGCAATGGTGGCAACCGGGCGTCGGCTCCCGGCCTATACGGCACAGGTACTTTCCGAAGCACCCGTGTCCAGAAAGCACCTGTGTAAGCCGGAAGCTAAGGGCGCCATGCCGTCTCCCGAGCCACTCAAGCCTTGCACACCTATCCGCACCCGCGCCGTAGCTAGTAACCGAATCTAACACAGATATAGAATAGGCTAAATACCGCATGTTCCTTTAATACTATGAAAACGAATGTGCCGTTTTTCCTTACTAACAATGACGTCACGCAAGTCATTCAAGAGCCTAAGGTAACCTTTTGAAGAGTGTGACATTTTGACGCGTCTATACAGGGTGATTCATTATAAGGGTGTTAACCCGTAAACACTGCATTGCTCTGTACACTAGTAGATATTCTGGAAGGTCGCCATAGTCGTATCTCAACTTTAAGTAATTTTGTTTTTCTCTTACAAAGTACTAATAATATTTTAATTTTGCCATGTCGTAGCAACCCTAATCGATGGGCGGAGTCAATTATTAACAAAGATTGTACATATGTATAAGTAGGCACTGGCGCGTCCTTTGACCTTGTCGCGCGTCGCTCGAAAACACAAAGGTAAGGTACCTACACCGTGTCTAATCGGCGCATATTATGAGTGAAAATTATCAGTAACTATTAAGTTTGTGGGTCTACCATTTTCCTTTTTTAATCCCGCGTAGCTTTACACACGTACGCGTACACTCATAGTTTTAGTAGGTAGGTAGGTACCTACATGAAAATATTTACTATAGGAACAACAAACACAAAGGGTAGGTACCTACCTGAACACAGAACTCCACACAGAACTCGGTCAGAGTCACATAACTCTAATTTATTAGTCTTCACAAAAATTGGCGGGACGGGTGGGCATTGTCTTTGTACTGGTTGGCTAATCAATGCGTAATACCACTATGAGTTGTACGATGAAAGGTCCCAGTGGAGTGAAGGCGATGCACCAAACCACTGAAGCAATCGTACCTACTACGGAATTCTTCTGTTGCGAAAACGCCGCCGCCTGTAGCATTGTCTTGCTGATGAAGATTATTTTCATTCGCAACTAGGTAGGTAAGTACCTACCTACCTACTATTCCGTCATGATTACTCATGATTCCTCGCTAAATTCACTGCAATCCAACGCGAAACTAGACGACATGACGACAAGCATCCGATTCGGAAGCATCAAACGAACTAACAAAATAAATACGTAATTATCTAACTAGCCTACAAATAAAAATGTACACAATTTTAGAGATCGTTATGATATTATGTGAATTCCAATAAATACTATTTTTAAAATAAAATAAGACGATCTTTTCATTGTGGATAAAACATACCCCTGACATACCTACACTGTGATGCCTACGGTAATTCTGTCGATATGATAAGGAGCGAGACAAAATTATGATATTGAGGTTGACTATTTGTAGCATTAATTACAAGTCTTACGGGTTTTTTTTTTTACCTATTTTCTGATTTTTTTGTGAACGAAAAAATATCGCTTATTACGAAGCAATGCTAATTTCGGAATAATCGAATACAGTTTTCGAAAAGTTCATAAAGATTGCCCATCATCATTACACTAATCTTATGTAGGTACTTGACGCATGAATAAATTAAAAGTTAGAATGATATTTGTTTTATCCCGGTTATAACTAGTTGTTTCGAAAAATGTTCGGTTTGTAAATCTTAGTTAAAAAAAAAACAATTGTACGGAACTTAGTAAATTAATTTTCGAGCCGGCGCGGCGGCGCGTCGGCGAAGCTCAAACAATTGTCGATCCGTAACATTAGCAGAGGCGGCTTAGCAAAGGGTTTTTGTAAGTTGAAAGATTTTGAATCTTATTTTAATGATAAAATAACATTCAAAATAATTTCAGCTTAAAAAAATCTTTCAGATTTGTCATATCCAATAAGAAAGCCGGAAATAATTAGGGCGTGTAGTTAGTGTAGTAATACGTTCGACATTGGTTGCATTTTTACCAATCAGATGATTCCAACTGCAATCAATTCTGTTGAAAATGTATTTCACCAAAGAGTAATGAAACAGGTCGTTCGATTTGTATTATTTTATTTGTACTTTTAAGGGTGGATTTCTAATAACCAAGAGAATTACATTACATAGCGAGCTAAAAGGTTTTTTTTAACTTGTATTTTTATAAAAACCTAGTTGTCTGGTTTTAACTAACAGTTTTATGCAAATGTATGTAGGTACATCTACTTTTGCTCTGCGTAGGTATGTCGCATACCGTACCGGTATTCAAGACCTAATTCGATCTTGAAATAAAAATACAACTTGCCTCTCTGATGCAAGAAAATGATAGGCTTTTTACCATTAAGTGTTAAGTGTCCTATCTGTCGCATTTATCCCTATATCGATGAAGTTCAACAGAGGTCAAACAATTTCAGGGTTGACTCCATCAAAAATATGAAAAAAACTTTGACATGTCGAAAACATTAAAAAACATTAATAAACAGTGTTGGGGATCTCATACAATGATCAACAATACACAACAGAATATGGAATTCACGGCTGAACAGAGGTTATTAGATTCACGCTGTATTAGTGGTATTAGGTACCGTCATAAAACACAGAACTTGAGCAGCTTGAGGCAGCTAGCAGAATTCGCAGGCATTAGGCATACCAGGCCCTTCGTAAAAATTCTGAAACGTCATCAGAATTTTGAGGACCTTCCAAATTCTTCCGATTCGGTGCGGATAGGTGCGCGAGGTTTCATAGGATTTCATACAAAGAATTCTAAAATTCGGTTCGGGTAAATGGACATTCAGCTTAAGTTCTTGCTCAGTGCTCTAACCTATTGAATTTTGAACTCTACATCTAAGAATTTAAAGTTAAAAGTTGATCAGACCAAGTAAACCCGTTTTTCCATACAAACTTCGCCACCCCTTTTCACCCTCTTGGGGGTGGAATTTTCAAAAATCCTTTCTTATCGGATGCCTACATCATATAAAGAATACGTCCTCCAAATTTCACGTTTCTACGACCAGCGGTTTAGGCTGTGCGTTGATCCATCAGTCACGTCAGTCAGTCAGTCAGTCAGGACAAAGCATTTTATTAATATAGATATTATCATAAAACTTTTCCACAAAAATAACTATGAAATGCAATGGAATGGAATGTGCCTATTTTGTGCAACTATATCACTTAATCGATCCATTATGCTAGACTATTTAATAAAACTTATAAAAGAAATTGACCATGAAAAAGTTAGGAATGTAACATTGTGTTGCGTCCGCGTCGCCGGCACGTCAATGTTGACTCACGTTGCACCCGCTATAAGGATACGGGCGATACGGCGCACGCCGAAAACGTTCGGGTCGCTCGCTCGCGTGGTCAGTCGGCCCCCCGCTACGCTGCTAGCTAGATACCCCGCGCACGGCTGCGATCGTGCGGCGGATGCCATTTTGTATAAACGCCGATTATCTGTATTTCGCGATTGATATTGTGTTGTGCTGTTACCAATAATTACTGTTTTACCGAATCCGTGCATTATTTATTCTCCAACGAGAATCCCCCTTAAAGGAATATATTTTTATGTCCGAATATTCCAATACCTTGTGAAAATATGAATATATATTCACGTCTCATCGTCTCATTATACAGGATAACATAATAAAGTACCTACAGAGATTTGTATGTGGATATTTTAACTTGGCACGGTTTCGATGGTAGTCTCATTGTGGCTCATTTTTTAACCGACTTCAAAAAAGGAGGTTCTGTATTCGTCCCGTATGTATGTATGTATGTATGTATGTATGTATGTATGTATGTTTGTATGTGCGCGATTTTCTCAAAAACTACTGATTCGATTTGGATGGGGTTTTCACTAACGTAATCTACATACTTTCAGGAAGGTATATAATACATTATGTAATCATTCCTATGTACAAAGTTATATGCATAAATGTACACACTCCGTAGAAGATTTACTGTTGAACGAATTCGTGAAAGTAATCTAACACGGGATAAAGAACTAAAAAGGGAAAAATAAAAAACTTTTTTAACAAAAAATAACCGACTTCAAAAATCCACTACAAAGAAAATAATAATTTTGGTTTCGGAAGTCGGTGGCAAAAAAAGCAAACAAAAACCAAAGCCACCGACTTCCGAAACCAAAATTATTATTTTCTTTGTAGTGGATTTTTGAAGTCGGTTATTTTTTGTTAAAAAAGTTTTTGAGTACTACCAGTTACCGCCAAAAATGGCTTAGGTGGCAAGTTCAGCCACGCAGGCAGCCAGGACCTACGAGGACGAAGCCTGCACCGACGAAATATCGGCACTCGGACGCATCGAGACAGTCAAAACATCGATCGCATCGCAACAGACGTCAATAACTCCGGTAAGGCAACTGGCACGCTAAAAAACTGGCCCGCGTGCGAGTTTACCCCTTTTAGAAATGGGTAGTGGTAAACTGGCACGAATAGTTTGATGATACTGTGCCAGTTTACTACTTGCAGAATAGGTAGTGGGAAAGTGGCACGAACTGTTTTAAGTCTTTAAATATCGTCATTTTATCTATATAAAACACTGTTAGGTGATTACTATAAGTATAAGTAAATAATCTACATCTATACTAGGATTATAAAATTGTAAAAAAGCCGTGTCTGTACATTGAAGATATTCCAGAAAAAACAGTCGGGATAGGGTACTGGGACGTAACCATACTCAAAAATATTTATTTTTAATGTTCGTCTGTTTGTGCGCGCATCACGCTAAAAGTACTGAACGGATTTTGATGTGGTTTAGACAGTTCGATAGCTTAGGGTCCAACTTAAAATCTAAGCCACGTTTCATCTGATTCCGCTGAAAAAAACCAGAGATACAGCTTGACCTCTTAGTAGTACTTTAGTAAATTAAAGTAAAGTAATTAAAGTAGTTTTTCTAACAAGCTGGATCGTAAGAACGTTAGCGAAGGTCATAGTCAACGACCAATCAAACACCGGTTTGCGCTCGGTAGTGATGACGCTAACGCACATGATTGGTTACTCCATTCACTTCGATAGAAGTTTACTCGATTAAGGCGACGGTAAATGGTAACGGCCGTAAATCTCAAGTTTTAAATCCCTTATTTCGCCGTCAAATAATGCAGGTTAGTTGTGCATTTTTTTATGTTAAACTAGAACATAATTATGTACATCAATCGTACCTATGAATATTTAACTATTGTAGTAAAATACTTAATGAAATAAATTCATGAATTCCTGTCTACCCAAAACATAAAAACGTAATTACTTTCAAATCGCTTAAGATATTTTCATGATTTGTTTTGTGTGAAAAGACTATGTTAATACCTATAATATAGCCTGGTACTTTTTTTTATTTTATATTTTAGATACTGAAAAGTAATAATACGTCTAATTCGGCACAGCGCGCTCCTTGATAGGCGAGTCGTATTGCTCGGTGGATGTATGTCGCGTTGCTTGAGCTCAGCGCAGAACACTCAAGCTATACCGCCCAAATCACTCAAGGCCGTTGGCAGTTATCAGCGCCTTAACGTGGTGATTTGCAACTCGGAATCAGCACTGAGCGGCATGCGACCACGGCTATACCTTGGACATTCAAACGTTGATTTATAAGTTTCTCATAACACTGAATTCCTTTTAAGTCTAGAGAATAATTTCAGACAGAAATATTTTCTTGTTTCATGCTTTTCAGTTCGATTTTTGTCGTAGTCGAGTTTTAGTTTTCAACCAACTTAAAAAAAAAGGAGGTTATCAATTCGACACTTATGTGTGTGTAATATTATTGGAACTGCAATATATTCACACATAATAATCTATTAGGGATTCCAAACAAATATTTTTTTTTAAGAGCAGTGATAGCCTAATGGTTTAACCATGTGCCTCCCACGGCGAATGGTTCGAGTTTGATTCCGAGGCACGCACCGCTGACTTTTCGAAGTCATGTGCGTATTAGAAATTAATTATCACTTGCTTTAACGGTGAAGGAAAACATCGTGAGGAAACCGGCATGTCCTAGAACCAAAAATTCGAAGACATGTGACGTCCACCAACCCGCACTGGGCCCGCGTGGTGGACTACGGCCCACTCCCTCTCACAGTGGAGGCCTGTGTGCCAGCAGTGGGAACATTATAGGCCGATTATGCTATTATGCTTATGCATATTTTTTTTTTAAATTAGGTAGTTTAAGTATTTTTGTATGAGAAACAATATTTTTTGATTTTTTTCCTTTTGAGGTTCAGAACTCTACATCTCGATGTGTAATATTTACTAAATCTCGATGTGTAATATTTACTAAACTCGATGTGTAATATTTACTAAATCTCGATGTGTTAACTAATATGTACTAAATCACGATGTGTAATATTTACTAAACTCGATGTGTAATATTTACTAAATCTCGATGTGTAATATTTACTAAAACTCGATGTGTAATATTAACTAAACTCGATGTGTAATATTTACTAGATCTCCATGTGTAATATTTACCGAATCTCGATGTGTAATATTTACTAAATCTCGATGTATAATATTAACAAAATCTCGATGTGCAATATTTACTATATCTCGATGTGTAATATTTACTGCGATGTGTAATATTTACTTCAATGTGTAATATTTACTGGCGCGTATGCACTTACTTTAAATGATGCCTATAATCTCGATATGTAATATTTACTTACTTTAAATGATACCTGTAAGTCTTCCTGGAGCTAAAGTTCTTCCCGCACTCAGCGCAGTGTGGTCTGTCGGGGAGGCTGTCTTTGAGGGGGGGCGCGTCCACACCACGCTTCACGTCGCCATTCAGTCTTGAACTCTGCGAGTAACCAATCGTTTTAAGGTCGATCCGTCACGGTTGCGCGCGAAATTCAGAATATCTTGGGTTTTATGCAAATAGCAGCGCTGTTTTACGTTGTATGTTGATCCAAATTCGATTCGCGACAATAATGTTATTATAGTTATATTTTATATATTAGTATATAGCACGTACATGAATCACTGTATCAAAGTTCATGTGAGCATTGATACGGTGATTCGGAGGCCTGGAGCGTAATCCAAAAAAAATAAAAAATAATAATAATTGTTATATGATATAAAATTGCGTCTTACTAACAATAGGTCATTACCAACACTTTGGATCTAGTTGTCTGAATAAATGATTATTTGAATTTGAATTTGAATTTGGGTACGGAACCCTAAAAAGTTGGGGATTACTGTGATAAAGCTGAACATGGATTAGTCATATTTAAAATTCATAAAAAGCAGTGGCGAAGGGTCCCTACAATACGATTCCTACCGGCTTCCCTTTGAAAAAAAGCACAGGCAGTATTGCCTACTTGTATTAATAAGCTTTTCGTAGCCAGGTAAGCGTTTGTAATCCGGCTTACCTCTCACAAAAACGGACCCTTCACCACTGATAAAAAGTACACTCGACATCATTGACGGTCGACCACTTTTCACCCTTATATTCCTAGTAATAAGGGTGAAAAGTGGTAGACCGTCAATGATGTCGAGTGTACCTACATATTATTAGAACTAACCTCTTCAAAAGGTACATCTTTTTCACGTTTCACAGCATCCTTGTCCTCCGGCAGATCTAGCTTATGTTCAGTGACGTCATCGTCTATGGCGTCGTCCATATGGGTGTCTGGCATAGAGTCCACAGACGGCACGCGTTTCTTTTTCACTTTAATCTTTTTCTTTACCGGATTTTTTTCACTTTTCGTTTTGACTTTTTTCTTGGGTTTTTCTTTTGTTGGCTGTGTTGAAGGGAAAACAATACGGTTAATTGAAGTTTGTTTTAAATAATAGTGTTAATTGAAGTTGAAGTTCTTAAAGTACTAAGTTGACTGAAGTTCATCACAGTCACATGTCCCTTGTTTCTATGATCTGAGAAATCATTCTTAGTCTTATAAATGTATATTTTTGCGAATTTTTAAACATGTTAAAGCCATGTTATGGTTATCTTAGTTATTAAATATTAATTACAAAAACAATTGACACAGGCGGGGCTTGAACCCGCGACCTCTGCCGTACGGCTAGCACTCTTCTAGCTGCAAAAGTTGGAAACATTGAATTGTAGTTTGTAACTATCCTCCGATAGATGTCGATATACGCTGGGAAGAAGCGTATTAAAGGGATTCCAAATTTCAATTGATTCAGGCGAAGACACAGTAGCTCAGTTGGTGAGAGTGCTAGCCACGGTAAGGCAGAGGTCGCGGGTTCAAGCTGTGTCAATTTTGTCTTAATATTTAATAACATTCTTATTCTTATTCTTAAAAAGCCAACCAACCTTTTCAATCTTCGCTTCTCTCTTCTTCTTCTTAGGCTCCATTTTAAGATTATTGACAAATGTTTCGGGCTCGCAGTGCGTCTCCTCGACCTTTATGTCGAGCCTGTCACTGTCGAGTGGCTGTGCGTCGTCTACCTCGGCCTTTATGTGCGCGTCAGGGTAGCTCACGTTGAGCACGTGCCTCACTTGTAGGTGGGGGGGCTCGGGTGCCTGGATGAAGTTGTTCTAAAATGAAAGAAAGAAAAATGTTTTATTGCATGCGACAACATGACAGCAATAAAGCCAAGAACAAAAAAAAAACTACTTACCTGAAAAAAAATACAAAAACAAAGAAAAAATTGAAAAAAAAGACCGGTCAAGTGAGAGTATGAACGCGCCCTCAGATCATAGAAACAAGGGAGATGTGCCAAGGGGCTACTAAAATTGACGCTTTGATACGGTCACATTGACCGTATATAAAATGTACACGCTGGCGACGAACCGAATACGATCGATGATATAAATACAATGTTTTAGTTTAGTGCTAGTGTTGAGTGACGATTAACACTGTTAGATTGTGGGTGTGTGGAATGTTTAATGCGTGGGAGATCTTTATATTCACGAGGGGCGCATGTAATTGTGTTGAAAAATGTACTAAAAGTGGCGACAGTTGTTCCCGTACTAATTTGCTATGATGGCATATCTCCTTGTTTCTATGATCTGAGAACGCGCCCTAAGGGTTCCGAAATAGG
Organism: Thalpophila matura; assembly: GCA_948465475.1. Taxonomy (NCBI): domain Eukaryota; kingdom Metazoa; phylum Arthropoda; class Insecta; order Lepidoptera; family Noctuidae; genus Thalpophila; species Thalpophila matura. The sequence goes on along the minus strand of OX419206.1, from coordinate 145,071 downwards.
GTCTCCCCACATAATCGGCTTAAACCGAGTGCGTATCACCACACTGCGATCAGTTAACAGGCAAACGGCTCGTTTCGCCGTCGGCCGGTGTCGCGACGGCTCATCCGAGCCGAGCCGATGCGAATGGTATTAGTAACACCCTTATTTCGTAGTCATAAAGGCTATTTTGACCGATGTTACCTGATTCCGCGTCGATAAATGTGGGTAGACACATTAGCGACATCTATGCCGCTATTACATCATAGCACAGCGCTACTGCATACTTCTAGTGGCGCCATCTATGAGCCGATGGCGCTACTTATGGTCCGGTGACAGACGGACAACAAAGTAAGCCCCCCCTAATTATTTTTTTTTTTATAATTTTACTACACGCGCAACTTTATGGCAGCTCATAGAAGACATCTATCTGCGAAGTTTCATACAAATTGGTTATCAAATGAATTGTAGATTTGACGAGGGTGTGACAGACGGACAAACGGATAGACGGACAGGACGAAACTATAAAGTTTCCTAGTTTTACTACGGAACCCTAAAAACGCAGGCAAAGCCGCGGACGGAAGCTAATCTGTACTAATATTATAAAGAGGAAAGTTTTTTTAGTTTGTACCGAATCGGCTCCAAAACTACTGGACCAATTTAAAAAATTCTTTCACCAGTAGAAAGCTATATTATCACTGAGTAACAAAGGCTACTTTTTATCCCGAAAAATGCAGTTCCTGTGGGACACGCGGAAGAAGTCGCGTGCAAAGTGCTAGTATTTAATAGTGACTTACTTGCTGTACATACTGCAGCTGTGTGTACGACCGCTTCACTCGCTGCTTGAACAGCTGCCACTTCCGTAGCCGCGCCAGGCACTCCCAGCACACTCGTATGTACAGATGTGACGTGTCGTATATCTGAGGGATTACAAGTTATCACTGTACGGAGAATGTTATAGCATAGCATAATCGGCCTATAATGTTCCCACTGCTGGGACACAGGCCTCCTCTGTGAGAGGGAGTAGGCCGTAGTCCACCACGCGGGCCCAGTGCGGGTTGGTGGACGTCACATGTCTTCGAATTTTTGGTTCTAGGACGTGCCGGTTTCCCATGATGTTTTCCTTCACCGTTGAAGCAAGTGATAATTAATTTCTAATACGCACATGACTTCGAAATGTCAGTGGTGCGTGCCTCGGGATCGAACTCAACCATTCGCCGTGGGAGGCACGTGGTTAAACCTATCACTGCTGCTATGTTATACATACAAGAAATAATATCAAGACACAGAAGAGAGACAAGAGGCGTCCATTAATTACGTGAGGCGATTAGGGGGGAAAGGGGTCAGAATTTAGGATACCATATTACTCACAAGAAATTAATCACACTAATATTATAAATGCGAAAGTTTGTGCGTATGTGTGTTTGTGTGTGTGTATGTTTGTTACTTCTACACGCTGAAACGGCTGGACGGATTTGGATGAAAGGACTTCGGCAGTTTTGGGCTTGATCAGGTACAGAATCAACAATCGAAATAAATAAGAAATAAAATGATTATGCCGTTAACATTTTGCAAAAACCAATAAAACAAAAGAATAACATTGGCGCCTAAACCCAGCAGCGGAAGTCGCGTGTGCCCTGGCGCGTGCCTCCACAGAATATCATGTCGACAGCAACTAAAACCTTTGAATTGAGAACTCATTGGTCGGGCTGTACTTTACTGGATCATTCACACTATAGTTAATTAACCTCACTGTCACAAATACGAAGATTTCTCTTTAACCCAATTACATACGAAAACAAAAAAAAAATGAATTTAAATACTCTTGAAATACTCTATCATACCAAACTAATTTCATATCTGTACTGACTTTCACAATCTGAAGCCCAGCGTTCTATGGGCGTCTGTCACTGTCCTTTGGCACACAGATAGATTATAGTATGGAAAAACACATAGGCTACCTTTTATCCCAAAAAACGCGGGCTGAAGCTAGTGCTTATATAATTAACCCTTTCAATCAGCATCATAAAAATACAGGATGTTCTTTTTTAGGGTTCCGTACCAAAATGGTAAAAAAGGAACCCTTATGGTGCGACTTCGTCTGTCTGTCTGTCTGTCACACCTGCTTATTTCAGCCACTACTTATGCTATCGACTTGAAATTTGGAACAGTTATAAAGAATGCTTGTTCAACTTTATTGCAAATGAAAAAAGTCCAAAAATATTAAATTAATGTCATTTAATTTTATGTCTCACAGTTTTTGACATATGATGAAAAATGTTCAAAAAAATACCATTCCCCCCCTCTTATCTCCGAAGTTTGCGGGGCGAAAAATCTGAAATGATTAGGGTTGATAGGAATTGACCCAAATATGGCACCAAAAATAAAACGATGTTCCTAACTAGTAGGTACAGTTTTTTCAAAATCATCAAAATGCCTTCACAAACAAACTTAGTTATGCGGTCCGGTTTTTTTCACTTTATATGTCCAAATATGATACGGAACCCTCGGTGCGCGAGTACGACTCGCACTTGGCCGGTTTTTCACATTTGGTCGGTTCGATTCCCAGACGAAGCAAGCAACTTTAAAAAAAAATTTGAATGCAGTATTACTTAATTATAAAAATAAAGTGAAGTCTTCATGAAGCAAAACTTCCTGTCTCAAATATTTAAAGTACTTTCCCTCCATGTGGCATAGCTGTGGGTCAACCTGTAGATCTCAACTCACGGTTATACAAATGCAGCAAGAAATTTGTCAAAAAACTAGCCCATTTAACAGCATCTTTACCCGAGGGCCGCGAAATGCCAAAAACAAATGTAGGGAAATTCGTTGCTGCTTGCAGCGTTTACTTCGTGGCCTTGTAGAATATTAGACATACGTTTGTTTTTGACGCTCGACGCTGACGTTTGCAGCGCAAGGCGAATTCGCTTGGAGCGTCGATTTCGTGGCCGAGCCATAATAACTACAAGGCCACAAAGTAGCGCTGCAAGCAGCAGCGAAGTTCGGTACATTTGTTTTTGACGCTTGCAGCACAAGGCAAATTCGCTTGGAGCGTCGCATTTCGTGGCCCTCGGGTTAGGGAAGCTTTTTTCATTTTGTGTCATTGTTACTTTTCAAAAACAATGCCATTCATGTTTAGAATCCACTTTTTTGGCGACTCTCTCACCGAAAACTGTTCTCATACTCCTCATTATCACAATAAAATACAAAAACCATCAAACTTACTTGTATTTCATTCAAAATTTGCAAATATATGTGATAGCATCCAGTGTCTCCAATAAAATATAAATTTCGCCCCGAACACATGCATGCCGTGCATAAATCTTCCATATTTATCTTCTAGAAGAAGCCTCGAGTTTAATACGGGTCGTTTGAAGGAGTTAAAAGGTAAAATTAAGTTATAATTTTTAAAGTATTGATTAGAGTTCTAACTTTTATTTACGAAATAATGCATTAGCGTCTGTTTTGTGACAGTTGACAATGTTTGACGGTTAATGACAGATTTACAGTTTCTGACAGTAATAACAGTGTTGCCATTTGTCACTTTGCCGAAAATGATACAGATTCACATCCTTTATTTTATCTCAGTCAGTTTGGTCGGGTGATCGGGTCCAGGCAGGTCGTATTTGAATTTAGACAATAATTTAAAACCTACGGAGATATAATATCAAAGCCAAAAAGCACAGTTAGAGTGGTATTCAAGAAGATTAAATAGGTAATATTCTTGGTGGTATTACACTGTCAATTAAACATTATGATCAATCTTTGAGTACCTAATAGAATATATTATATTTTATAATACATATGTCATGTAATAAAGACATTAGACATTATTACGTCATTTTCAAAGATTTTTAAAATCCTTCCCACTGAATATTGGATAAAAGATTATGATATTTTTTTGATACTGTAATATCTATCTTATCTTAGCGCATCCTCATAAAAATTGTAAGAAATCGCAACAATGAACCATTAACTATGTAGCCAACTTTAAATAGTAATCGCACACAATAGTCAGCTCAGTGGAACAATTCGGTTCTTGACAACATTGAAAATATGCTACAGATTGTGGTCATCCTATCAGTTCATAGCGTAAATAAACTTTCACTTGATTTTTAACTAAAATATGTATATTTTTTGCAAATTACACGAAAATAAAATGCAATATTTTTTGTAATTGTAGCTGTCACAAGAACGGCCTGTCGCACTCTGTTGACGTCACACGCTCGTAAGCCAGTGTTGCCAACTTATTTTTAGGGTAAAAAATTCTTTAGGGTAAATTTGAGGGTGAAATTTTAGGGAGCGCCTCCGCAGCCGGCGCCGACTAGGCTCCCAAAAATAATGCCGTTAGGAACCGGAGTAGCCTTGAAGTAGCAGTGATACCAGACGAAAATAATTGCAAACTACCGTAGCAGCAGATTAATGTTGCCGTGTTTTAAGTTGAATTAAATACCTTAGACTGACTTTTAAATAACAGTGTTAATGTAAAACAAAATACAACTTTTTTGGACTTACAAGGGGGATGGAGGTGGTCGACGGAGCCCCGGTACGCGGAGCTCCTATTTCTATCTGCAAGGTTAAAAGTAACATAACACGAAGGGGTTGACGGGGGCTTCGTTCGCTCGCTCACTGAAGCCCCCGTCAACCCCTTCGAACCTAACCTGTCCGTGTCGGGGTGTCCAAGTTCCCGAGCTCGCTTCGCTCGCTCTTCGACCCTAATTAGGTATGTTACTCAAATGAAACATGAAATGTTTTTTTTAATTATGACAAATTGCCAACTCCCTTTCCCGCTTTTTTTTTCAAAAGTCAGCGCCGGCTGCCAATTTAGCAACCAGTGCCGGCTGCAAATTCAGGTCACGGCGGCGGTCGCGGAGTCACTTCCAAAATTTTAAGGTTAGATTTCGTATTGTTGTTATGATTACTATAGTTTATGGGCTTTTTGGTAAGCAATACATGTAGGTACCTAAGTACCTATTTGAATTGAATTTGAGTTAAACAAATTCAGCATATTTTTATTGTGAAACATGACCATTGATTAAGAAAGAACTTGTTTTATTGTATATCTAAAACCAAAACTTTAGCCAGGTATTTTTGTATAAATAGTTATGATTTTAGAGTAAAATAAATCAGGCATTAGGGTAAAATGAAAATCTAGCTTGGCAACACTGGAGTAAGCACGGCTTTGACAGATTGTAGTTTGCGTTTTATGGTTTCTGGGTGCTATATTTGATCTTAGAGCTATTTCTGAAGCTGTTTTCATAGAAATCTTCTATCTAGTGGCATAAATATTCATATCGAATCTCAAAATGGAGTCAAATTTTGTGCAAGCTGATACAACCTACCTAAGATAGAAGCATTTATGGTTGCACTTTTCTTTAAGAATACCTAACGCTGATTATTAAACTGCGGAACTTAAAAATGTAAAAACAGCAGTGTAAGTACCTACCTGCCACATATTTATTTACAAATCTTTTGTATAATCATTCAGAAGTTTTGTGAAATCTCATTTTAGGTTATGTTGATAAAAACTTAGAAACATTACCTATAAATTATTTTGTGTCATGAATCATGATGGACTGCTTTAAGACGTATTTGTACATTGTGGAACTACACACCATTTATATACGCCATTATAGCCAATAAAAATGATTTATTGATGAAATTAATTTCAGCTGCACCGTCTGTCTTGTTGACAAAGCTCGTTTACTAGCGTGTTACGTCACTTCCGCAGAAACAGCGTTTTTGGAGCGGTTTTGGAAATTTATACTTTATCACTGATTTTTATTGATAAATACAGTAGATCTCCCTGAAATATCAATGTAGTGTGCTTATAATATAATGAAGATTAATATAAACCATTTCCCAAAATCAGTCAAATACCTAATTATGTGATCAAAAATGCTTATTTAGCTATGTACGACGGCCTCTGCCTCATCTCTTGACATTAAAAAGTGGTAGAATATTTTAAGCAATACGTTTGACTTGACATTAGGATGCAGTGCAGATAAGCCCGCATTGTTTTGACGCAGTTTATTTATAGAAAATAAAACAAAACTATCGGCATTGCTACTCTGATCGATGTGCTATACGCTACCTACATGTGCTTTTACATATCATATGATGTCTACTGGGATAAAATAATAATAACTTCAGGAAATACTTAACATCATTCTTTAATTTACTTATCACATAATTTTGTTGGTACATAGATACATTGTATGATACAATGTATCTTTTTACCAACCGAAATGATACAAATTGTATCATTTTGTAAAGCTTAGATTTTATCATCATAAGCATAACTATACATATATCTTATCTACAATTTTGTCCATGTAAAGTATTACGTGAGTGCGGATATAGGTACTTAGTCGAGATACTAGAAGTCAATACCTACATTTTAATATATTCAATAGTCTACAATCATGTGGCATGTTTTTAAACATTGACTACCCACGAGCAATGGAGGCACGAGTCTAAATACTAGGGGGGACGGGGGATTATTCTTTAACGTCTTAAGGTGCATTTTGACAAAGGCGTAACATAATGTTAACATCAATGCAAATGAAGCAGGACAGTTACAGAAACTGGGGGTTACGGCTAATGTCACATCGAAACTAGTTTTTAAGGCCGTAATTAAAACGGAAACCGAATTTCGGCTTCGGTCTCAGTTTCGGCTGAAACCGAACTGTATTAAAAATTAATTTCAGAACTCTGCATCTGTAAACTATAGGTATTCTATATTTTACACATATACAAAAAAAAACATCCATTGAGTTTTTTCATTATATAAGTGATTGTCAATTTGTAATTTGAGATCCCTTTGTAGCTCCTAAGAAGCGTATTACAAAGGGATCTCAAATTTCAAATGAGTCGGGCGAGACCCGGTAGCTCAGTTGGTTCAGAGCACTAGCCACGGTACGGCAGAGGTCGCGGGTTCAAATCCCGCTCGGGTCATATGATTTTTGAGAATCATTTATTTAGTTAAAAAACTTAATAGAAGCATAACATGGCTTTTACATGTTTAAAATTCACAAAAAACATCCATTTTTAATAGTAATGTGTATTATACTTAGAAATAAAGGTATATTGACCGAATACATTCAAATAGATACCTTATCTTTACTGTTAGAACGTAACGTACGAAAACCTACGCATTATTATAGAAGAAATAAAACATAACTGATTCGAAATAATGATATTATGTTCACTTGCAATTTCACACCAAACAAACTAACGCAAACAAAACAAGCAATACAAGTCCTGACACAACACGACTCACGACTGTGAGCGCGGATGTGGCAAAATGACACTTCGTCGCTCGCAGCTTAGAGCACTGAGCATAACCGATCGCAGAGCGAAACCTGAATGTAGTTTCAGTTTCGGCCGGATGAAAGCCGAAACTAGGCCAAACCTGTTTATTGGCCGAAACTAAAAACTAAACCGAAAATTCGGTCGAACACTAGCTCACAGCTTATTCACTTATTGCCAAAGCAACGTAAGACTAACAAACATTAACATTTTACTGAAATATGTACTAAAAGCTTTATTTTTGATATGTCTTTGCCATTTCTCGCCTAAGTTTATTCCTTTTGCATTCTTTCCATATTTATTATAAAATGTGTCCCAAAATTCCATGCGTTCCTCGAAGAGCCCGTAAAAGATGTGTTCGTATTGATCAATCTGTAAATAGGGCTTCGCCCCCGCAGTGACTGTAGTCCACTTCTCTGGCAGCAAAGGTGATGGCGATGGTGTTGGGTTACTGGAATCAATCATTCAAAATAACATTATTACAACATAATCTAGTCTGTAATAGTTTACGATAGATGTCGCCAAACGCTCATAAGAGGCGTTGCAAAGGGATCTCAAAATTCAATTTCATGTCAAGCACTGGCACGGTTTGCCAGAGATCGCAGGTTCAAATCCTGCTCACGACATTCGATTTTTGAGAATTCTCATAAAATATTTAAAAATCTAATCTACTTTAATTCGCAGATGCACGAGCGATCTCCTGCGGCCACCACCACAAACAATAGAATTTTAACAGTGTCTCATTTTACTGCATTATTCCTATAGATATTTACGATTCACGAGAAGTTTTCAGAATTTTATATTAGTAGGTACATACATAAAAGATTAGTTTAGACGTTTAGTCATTCATACGAAACTCTCACAAAAAGAAAATGTTTTCAGGTTTTTTGGCGAGTAGGTACAACGCCATCTGTTATGTGTCAAAACTTTGTACCAAAACCTATTCCTTGATAGCATTTTTTAGACCATTTACGAAGCATAAAATAAAGCTTTGTAAAGCTTCTTGGGCATTCTTGGGCGACATTGCGATAATGAACTAATTTCAAATAAGTAGGTATTAGGCTACGTCCGCACAGACATGTGGCTTGCCTAGAGCCTAGCGAGTAGCTTAGTAAAACAAACGTAAATGAACGAAAAAAAGCCCATTCTAACTATAAGTCCATTCCGCAAAAAATTTCGCTTATCCCTTTTGGCTGTTAAGCATCGATATAGTCTAAATAGTAATGTAAAATGTTACCTAAAGACATTTTTGTTAATTTGTTTTTAAAACTTTAGGTACATACCTACCTACTTACGATTTAAATCTTTGCTTACGAAATAAATTATAAATGGAATACGTACCCGTATTTTGCAAAATTCGTCCAGAGCAGGGTTATCCTGTCCACTATGACTTGATCTTCTTTTGTTATATTCCCAAATAGGGGCATATCGAATAAATACCCCAGCTCGTCTCCATGTGTTGAGCCTAAACTAGATATATTTTCGCGAATTTTCACGTAATTTCTACCGCCATCGTAAGAAAATAAATATCTATAGACGGTGCAGTTATTTTTAACATAATACCTAACAGCCCTCTCTATAGGGTAATTAAATTCAAAATCTGATATGAAATTGACAACGCTATCTTTTGAACTATTGTCGAAATGGTTGAAATATTTAACTTTTAAATCATCAACGGCGCCATCCGCCATTTTGGAAAATCCTAAGTCTAATTCTGCAGCAAAGTCAAAATTGTCATAAAATGTTCTATCTGCTCTCGGATAGAAAAAGAGCATTTCTTTCATTGTCCCACCGATCATTATTTTTATGTTTTGTAAGTTTTTCCGTTTCGGTGTTCCATCGATACAAGGTCGGAAATCATAATTTTTCGTAATATTCATGATCTCATCGGAATCTATGGCCGATATAATTTGAACAAAACGGTCGACGTCGATATTCTCGCTATCCACACCGATATCTTTAGCGAATGTCTCAGTATTCGTCTTTCGGTTACATAGCGGCGTAACAGCCGGCCCACTTTGCAGAATAACTTTGTTAAATAAGTTCTCATTGTTAAATAACACATGGAGCTCTACGGAGATAGACCCGGAGCTATGTCCAAAAAGCAAAATATTTTCGCTATCACCTCCGAAGCTTCCAATGTTATTTTTCACCCATCTCAGGGCCAGGGTCTGGTCTTTTAGGGCTTGGTTACTGTATTCGCTATTAGGTAAGCAGAGATGGCCATATGGTCCCAACCTGTAGTTGATTGTAACAACAATTACGTCGTGTCTAATTAAAAATTTCGGTGAGTATGAAGACAGTGCCCCATCTCCTTGCATGAATGCTCCGCCGTGAATATAGACCATGACCGGCGTTTTTGGCCAGGGGTTCAGCACGTTCGGTGTGTAAACGTTGAGACGCAAGCAATCAATCGTGCCTTTGATAAAGCCTTTGTCATATTGAGGACAAATTGTGGAGTCGTTGAATGCTTGCCACGGGATTTTGAAGTATGGGTGAGGACTTGCGGTCTGTGAAAAGAGAAGATATTTTTTCTTATTTTGTTTTGACCGGCTTGTCTGTTCTGTACCGACACGCCCCGCTGCGTGATATCACTGCTAATTTGTTTGCATACGTACGAGCAAGAATCTCACCGTGACATTCTCCCTCAAACGTTCGCAAACAAATTGGCAGTTCTCGCGGTGACATCACGCGCCGTGTCGGTACAGAATAGACAGAACCCATGAGGCAATCCTACTAATATAATATTATAAACGCGAAAGTTAGTGAGGATGTATGAATGGATGTACGTATGGATGTTTGTTAGTCTTTCACGCAAAAACTACTGAACGGATTTTGATGAAACTTTAGGTAAGTAGGTACCTACAGTAATATGGCTTAAACATCAGAATAACACATAAGCTACTTTTTATCCCAAAAATGCGGGCGAAGCCGCAGGCGGAAGCTAGTAATTATAATAAACTATTTTCTCGCTTATCGTAAAGTTAAACAAAAATAACATTTTAACTTTTATGTTTTGCTGTAATCGCTGGCACGTCACCCGAGTAAACGTATACTTACGATACAATAGGGATGTTAACTACTTTTTTTTTATTGTGAATCTGTAAACTATTTGAAACATTACTCTCCTTTGCGTCGCGCAGTCGGGTAAAAAAGACAATTAATACCAAAAAACCGATGAAACATCTACAAAATTAGCAAAGTTATAAGCGTTTTAAAATTATTTGCTAGACACGGACGGCACTACCTACTAGTGACGTAACACCACCAACGTTCGCTTCGCGCGACAAAGACGGAGCGATACTCCCTCCAAAAACTTTAAAAGCGTCTATGTTTTCCATTTTGTGATAAATTATTATTTTTGCTTTTACTTTTTTTTGTGCCTATTCCTTCTTTGAAATAAAATAATTTATTTGTACTTTTTTAATAGTAGGCCACTACCGTATTAATTCTGTTTGTCGTTAGACTATTTAAAGTCAGTAATGTCCTCAATAATAATGTTTTATGACAAGATAATAATTAGGAGCTAATACTTAGTAATAGAGGAAAAGAAAGAGACGGCTGGGAACCATTGTTTAATATCGCAACACGATGGTAGGAAAATTAATAAAATACTTACCTACCACAACTTTAACAAGTTGGAAAAGGCAAAAAAAAAACTATTTAAATGTTTATTTTGCCTATGTCGCTACGACATGTCGTAATCGTAACATTCTATTGTACGGGTAAAACATATTTATTACAGACGAACAGACAGACAGATGGACATGGACTACGGAACCCTAAAATGCGGACGATATCGCGGACAGAATCTAATTTATTTGTACTGGTACCTAATGTAGGTATATAATAATATAATAAATATGTAGTAAGCTTAGACCATGACCTATGGACTCTAATGTTCAATACGGTAGTGGCCTACTATTAAAAAAAATACAAATTAATTATTTCATTTCAAAGAAGGAATAGGCACAGCAAAAAAGTAAAAGCAAAAATAATAATTTATCACAAAATGGAAAACATAGACGCTTATAAAGTTTTTGGAGGGAGTATCGCTCCGTCTTTGTCGCGCGAAGCGGACGTGCGAAGCGGACGTAGGTGGTGTTACGTCACTAGTAGGTAGTGCCGTCCGTGTCTAGCAAATCATTTTAAAACGCTTATAACTTTGCCAATTTTGTAGATGTTTCATCGTTTTTTTGGTGTTAATTGTCTTTTTTCAAATAGTTTACAGATTCACAATAAAAAAAAAGTAGTTAACATTCCTATTCAATTATTTATTGCGAATACTTTGATTGTTATAGCAGTTATAGTGAGATATGTTATTCGTTGTTGTTGTTGGAGTGAGATATGTTATTTGGTGATTCACCATTTGGCATCTCAATAGGTTAAATACTCAAAGGTACTTACCCCGAATGGATCTCTTTCGTCAACTACGCCGTAAGGAATGCCGAGGAACATTTTAAAATCTTTTCCAGCGAATCCATGTATTTGCCCAACAAGTGTGTCTACTGAGGTTAGTAATTGAGACCCTAAAACGCAGTCACTCAATAATATTAAAAAACTTAATTTTACAAACATTTTTGTTCACTTTATTACGCTTTTATAAAATAATTTTCGATATCGACGAGAATATCAGCCGATATTCCAAAGACACCACACGAATACTTTTCGAAATTCAAAACTACGCGGGAAAAAGTTAACGAAATTAAATAATGAAAAACTTCGAACACATCTTTGTAAATGAATGCTTTAGCTACGACTGTTCTAACTTCTGAGTACTGTGATTCATTGTAAACATCATTTACATACGGTAGATACACACATAGTAGGTATCTGGCTTATAAAAGACAGATAAGAAACAAAGGTCAAGGTCAAAGTATGTGGGATTGTGGGCACGCTAAGATACGAAGATTTATTGTTATTAAATCATTGTTTATGAGATTATAAAAACAATTAACGTAGGAGGGACTATTGAAAGCTCGTGTAGATTTGTGTGGTTGGTACACTTTTGGAATTCAGTTGGGGCATGAGCAGGCATCGGAGAGAATAATTTGCAATAATAGTTCAGACACTGGACGGCACATTGAATTTTGATTTTATCTGATCAAACGGCTAAGTCAATGATAAGTGCTGCTGTGTCACTTTGGCAGCAGTGTTTCTACAGGAACTATAAATGTTGCGTTCTCTACTACTAGACACAAGTGATACATTATTAGCTTATGGCTACGTTCATTTTTACAGGGACCTATACTGTATAATCTATGGGAGGGACTTAAACCCGCTACCTTTGCGGTACTGAGGCGCAAATGCATTATTTTACGTAGGTATAACTAGCGGCAGTGGTGCCAACAATAATTTCAGAATTCCGTTAAACAAGTTGGTATTTTCCGTAAAAAATCCGTCAGGATTTAATATTTTTCCGTCAATAAAATCCGTCAAACAAAAGATGCAATAGATACCTACACCATTTTAAATTAGTTTTTAGTAATAAAATTAAAATTATATAATTTTATTATAAAATCCCAATCAAACGAAATCTAATACGTCTCAAACAATTGAAGAATAATTATGCTTGCTAAGCTTGCTTACATTCTTGCTTGTATTGTAACAATCAATCACAGGTAGATGCCTATAACCAGACGTTGTCCGGGAAGTCCCATAGCATAGACATTTGAATGACACTAAATGTAATACTTATGACCTTTTCAGCATCATTTAGCATTTTTAGCATCATATGACTTTTTTAGACAAAACTATTTCCGTTAATAAATCAGTTAGCCGTCAGAAAATATTTTCTCCCGTTAGTGCCTGACCTTAATCCGTTAGATTTGACGGAAAATCCGTTAAGTTGGCAACACTGACTAGCGGCACCACTTATGATCACAAACGTCACCTGCGCATTAGCTGGTTTTTCGGTATCTTTGGCGGAATGAAGAAGACGGGGGCGCCGAGGCTGCACGCGATTGGTTCGTCAGTCATGCTCGTCGTCTATTGGACTACCTATCTATTTCGTATTGTCAACTGATTTCCAACATATTCCATTGCCCCGGCTCGGAGTAAAATTATCTCTAACCCCGACTTGTTTCCCAAGATGTTATTATTTCATATCAAAAGGTCAAATAAAAAAAACAACAATATTTTTTTCATTAAAAAGTAACTATTTTATTAGGTAGGTACCTAGGAAACTTATTTACAGCAAATATAATACGAGACATACAGACAGACATTTTAGGCTAAGTAATAGGACCTTTTACGGGACCTTCATCGTAAAAATTCTGGAGGTTTAACACCTAAACCTCCCTAAACCTCAACAATTCCTGTGACAAACACAAATAAATTACGTCCTACCCTCAAAATCACCTTTCTTCGCCATCATACATATCTCTTACAATTTTCAGTAACTGATTCAAATTAAGTCCAGTCTTCGCCGATATGCCTAAAACATCCATTCTCTTTTTAACTTCTTCAAAAACCTTTTTCCCTTCTTCTAAATCTATTTTGTTGAGCACAACACACGTCTTCCTCTGACTAAAGTTGGCGTTATACTGCTTGAGTTCGTACGACAGAGTGTCGAATTGTTGTATTGGGTCTTGTGTGGCGTCCAAAAGGTAGATGAGACCTCGGCACCGCTCTGCGTGCTGGAGAAATTGTATACCTGTAATAAATAAATAAATAGAGATAGGATCTAATAAAATCTTCACAAACTAGATTGGAGTCGGCTTCCAGTCTAACTGGTTGCGGCTGAATATCAATATTTTACGTGGAGCGACTGCCATCTGACCTCTACAACCCAATTATTGGGTAATACCGGTATTCGAAAGTTAGACCAGTTGTCAAACTTTTTCGGGCGCTTGACTGTCAAAGATATTCCTATGACAACCGGGACCGACTGTTTAACGTGCTCTACGAGGCACAGAGGGGTCTCAATGTGTAAAGAATGGTCACCCATCCAAGGACTGACCGCGGCAACCTTGGAGGAAGAATATACTGGAGTTAGTCTAACCGTGTCTGTATACTGTGTGAAGGCTGTCATTTCTCGTTGACAGTGATACAGTGACGTCACAGTAAAGTACACCGCGCTTTGGCGCAATGTTTTGATACAGTGACGTCACTGAAGCGTCAACCAGTCAACTCTTCCCTAGTCACGCACACTAATACAAATCCAGACCCGCACACAAACAAGAAACGGCCAGCGGCTTTATCTTTTAGGCTATTATAGTATCCTATGTCTATGGCGGCAACCGTAGCCTAAAAAAAAAACTTTAAGTAGGTACTAATTTGTAATTTCATAAAGCTGAAAAAGTTTGTTTGAATGCGCGAGTCTCTAGAACTAGCAGTCGGATTCGAAAAATTCTTGTTGTATAATTATGATAGCCACATGCATGAGGAATAGTATAGGCTATTTAACATCACGTTACGACCCTTAGGAGCCGAGCAACGGGGGTGACACCGCGGGGGACAGCTAGTTCTCAATACAAACACAGTCACTTACTTGAGAACAACAAATACACACATCAAAAGTGTCTAGGGATCAAGCATTTTTATGCGGATTTCTTGAGATTGAGATGTGGCTTTGTAATAAATTTATGATTTTATAAATTTATATGGATCCTTTTTGGTGCATTTCATAATTTGAATCAGGAACTCTCAATCAAATTCGAGTAAAAGATGAAAATAAGCTGTCAATATTTTCCCTATAAAAACATACAACGCATTGAAGACATTATTAGTGCTACTGTTTCCCTACTACTGATTAAAACCAACGTTATTATGGAGCGGCGACGTCATTTAAGCAGGGAAGAAATGCTCAGAGCCGTGGGAATGATAGAAGCTGGTTCCCGGCAACGTACTGTAGCTTTAGCTCTGAATACAAGTCAGAGTGTTATCAGTCGACTTTGGACACGTTACCGAAGCACTGGTACCGTGGCTGAGCGCCATGGAGGACGGTATCGCTGCAGCACACGGAGACAAGACCGATACATTCAAATCTTAACTCGAAGAGCTCCAACAATAACCGCCATGATGTTAGCCGTGAGGCTTCATCACTCTTCAGGGAACTTAATTAGCGACCAAACAGTCAGAAACCGCTTGCATGAAGTGAACCTTCATTCCCGAAGACCGCTACGGGTACCACCTATAGCAATGCACAATCGTAGGATTCGATATCAATGGGCTCTTGAACACAGAAATTGGGCAGAAGAACAATGGCGTTTCGTGTGCTTTTCTGATGAGTCTCGTTTTGGTATGAGACCGGATACAAGACGTATACGACACTGGAGAACCCCTGGACGCCAACAGCGATTAAAATCCTGCCAGGAAGTCCATCCTTATAGTGGTGGAACCATCATGGTATGGGCGGGTATTTGGATCGGCGGAAGAACTGAGTTGATTTGGATCAGAGGCAACCTCAACGCTCAAATTTATGCTGAGACGATTGTATCAGACGTCATCGTTCCTCTACAAGTGCAAATCGGTCCCTTATTTCAGTTAATGCATGATAATGCACGACCGCACACCGCAAGAGTTGTAAGACAGACTCTCGCCGCAGCTAACATCAATGTCCTGCCCTGGCCTGCTCAGTCGCCAGACTTGAACCCGATTGAGCATGCATGGGATATGCTACAGAGAAGAGCTCTGCCGAATATGGAGGGTATCCAGTCGCAAGAAGACCTTTTTTTGTTGTTGCAACGAACATGGGCGGCCATTCCACAGCGTGATTTGGATGAACTCATTTTGAGTATGCCAAACCGATGTTCTTGTGTTGTTAGTGTTCGCGGTAGAAACACGGATTATTAATTGTTTAAGTTACCCAATAAAATTTTAAAGAAAACTGTTATTTCAGTCTTTTTTTCGAACTTTAATGTTAGTGGTTCAAATGTCAAAAATCCCTTTATTAGGAAAATGGCAAATTTCTTTATTAATGCAAAGGTGACTTGGTTTATCGTTACTGTGACAAACGAAAACACTTTATTTGATGAATCCTTAAAGAAATTTTTAATTAATATCAATCAGGAGAATTGCAAAAATATATGTTGATCCCTAGATACTTTTGATGTGTGTATTACAATAAAATAATTATGATATACGTCTTAATAATTATTATCTACCTTTCTAAGTACTCACCTAATGCATTTACCCCCTTATAAACGATACTTAAATTAAATAACTCTTAAGGGCCAAGTTCACCGACAAGATAACAGTCATACTTGGCCGTTTAACATGACTTTTTCTTTATAAAAGGAAATGTTAAACGGCCGATTTCAATTTATCGGACTGTTATCTTGTCGGTGAACTCGGCACTAAGTGAATTGATATCTCTATTCATTGTCTTACAAATGACAGGGATAGTTGTATATTTAATCAGTGGTTTAAATTAAGAGGCATTTATAAGCAAGGGGGTTATACGTTTGGAATCAACTGATTATCTTGATTTATCTTTTTTATTAGGTATATTGACGTGTGTTAGGTTACATAATTATTCTACTGTTAAGTATTTACCTATAGCTTTTTCTGTTTTAAACCTCAGTGTAACTTTATTTAATATTTATTTTGATTTATATAATTTTACATAAAAGTAATTGACAGACTGAATTGTGTTGCTGCGGAGTTTGTTGCGCCGTTTCTTCTTCGCAGCTACAACACTGGGAAGCGGTGAAGGGCGGGCGTTTTTGGGGGCTGTCTTATGTATGTTGACGTTCAAAATGTGCTAATCATTTAGCCCACTTTGAATAAATGACTTTTGATTTTTGATTTTGATCTGTTATTATGTGATGTGTCAGTTGAGTTTTTTATGACAGTAGACTATTTTAACACAGTACGCACCCAGTCCGAAGTTCTTGTGTGAGCCAGGAATCAAACCCGGCAGATCTGCTATCGCTACTTGCTCGTAGTCGTCGTAGGGTACCATGCCTAGAACAAATTATTATAAATAATTAAATTGTAATCATTGCATTGCAAGTGGTTTTACAAATGTTCCCTGGGAAGTTACAATTTGGACACCGGCGACATCGAACGCAGCGGCAGGCGACAGTGGCACAGGGCCCCAATCCTGCTATAGCATTTGTGTAAGAATGGTGTCATAATGACACCAATAACTGTCAAAAGCTAAGCAGTCATTGGCTTAGAGTAAGATTATCTCTTTCGTCATTCGTCGGCTTACTGCAAGAACTCATTAACTGACAAAAACAAAATTGATACATCAATTCATTACTTTTGATGTTATGGGTCGCCCTATACAGGGTGGCAGGTTAAACAGTGGAAATATTTTAAGGGGTCATTGTACTCATCATTATGAACAACTTTTACTATGGGACCAAACCCGAAATCCCGAAAAAAAAAATTTGCTGTTCCATACATTTATGTTCACATAACTCAACAAAATGTATGGAACAGCTGATTTTTTTTCGCGATTTCAGGGTCTTTCCCATAGTAAAAGTTGTTCATAATGATGAGTACAATGACCCCTTAAAATATTTCCACTGTCTAACCTGCCACCCTGTAGATTTAGATATAGGGCGTTCAATAGAATCGAAAGTAAAATTAATTGAGTTTTGATGATATTGAACGCCCTATATCTAAATCTCTATCTATAGGGCGTTCCATAGAATCAAAAGTAATGTATTGATTTCTCAATTTTGTTTTTGAGTTCTTGCAGTAAGCCGAAGCCGACGCATTGGTCAAAACGATGTCATTGAGAGACCATTCAGACAATTGCGACAAATGCATGAGCGGACTTGGGGCCCGGGCCACATGTATTGGAGGCTACAAGCGATGAGGCGACAGTGTCGCCGCGCTAGATTACGTTAGCAAATGAAAAAATGAAAAAAATATTTTTATTTTCATTGCAAAAGGGGCCGGAGTGGGGGTCCAAAATTACAAAGTGGGGTTACTGGGTCAAGTGACATATCATATGAAAGGGCTTGATCTACACATTTCAAAATATATTTTCATTTAATTTTATGTCTCACAGTTTTCGACATATGATGAAAAATGTCTGAAAAAATACCATCCCCCCGTCCTTATCTCCGAAGTTTGCGGAGCGAAAAATCTGAAATAATTACAGTTGATAGGAATTGACCCAAATATTGCACCAAAAATAAAACGATGTTCCTAACTAGTACAGTTTTTTCAAAATCATCAAAATTCTTTCACAAACAAACAAACTTAGTTTTGCGGTCCGGTTTTTTTACACTTTACTTTTTTCACTTTATACGTCCAAAACTGGGAACCCTAGGTGCGCGAGTACGACTCGCACTTGGCCGGTTTTTTTTTAAGTCGATAAAAAATAAGTAATTGTCAACGTGTGTTACACAATTTAGGCCGCAGAGTCGAATCTTTTTTGCAAAACATACCACCATTATTATTATTGGATCAAACAATAGCACTTTAAATCAAGTACTGAAAAGGAATGTTATTTGCAATCTATACTAATACTAGCAAACCCGGCGAACTCCGTTTCGCCACCGTAGTACATGCTATGTATCAGAGATGGCGCTGTATGTGAAAAAAGATTTTCCCGCTTTTATCTTTAAACTGAATTTTCTTTGCTATAAACCTCACGGAGCCCGAGACCTTTCCAACGAATGCAAAACCGTGGAAATCGGTTCGTCCGTTCTGGACTTATATCGTCAGGAAGGAAAACCCGACTTATTTTTATACAATAGATAATAAAGCCGAAGAGTTTGTTTGAACGCGCTAATCTCTGGAACTACCAGTCGGATTCGAAAAATTATTTTTGTATATGATAGCCAGATTCATGAGGAATAGTATAGGCTATTTAACATCACGCTACGACCCTTAGGGGCCGAGCGACGGGGGTGGAGCCGCGGGGAACGTACCTATGTGCGGGCGCAGCGTGGTGAAGGGGTAGGGCGCCACGGTGGGCCGCGCGCGAGTCAGCGCTCGCAGCAATGTGCTCTTGCCTGCAATAACAATACTATACTAAGGGCGGGTTGCTTCAAACCATCTGTATTCGTAAGTGAGTACGTAATCGTTAAGTCAGTATGAAATTGTCGTACAAGCCGCCATTATTGACGGTTACAGATACGTAACTGTAAGTTGAAACAACATGGCCTAAGGGGCTCTTTCACCCGGGCACGCCGCAATAGCGGCGGTAAGGCCCGTGATGAGGGAGTGGCTCGGAAGACGGCATGGCGCCCTTAGCTTCCGGCTTACACAGGTGCTTTCTGGACACGGGTGCTTCGGAAAGTACCTGTGCCGTATAGGCCGGGAGCCGACGCCCGGTTGCCACCATTGCGGTGACTGCCCCGACGACACGGCGCAGCACACACTGGAGGAGTGCCCAGCGTGGGCAGTGCAGCGCCGTGACCTCGTCGCGGCGGTCGGAGCTGCGGGTGGCCTCTCGCTGCCGGCCGTGGTTGAGGCCATGGTCGGCGGCGAGAGCGCTTGGAGCGCCGTCGCCTCCTTCTGCGAGGAGGTGATGGACGCCAAGGAGGCGGCGGAAAGGGAGAGGGAGGCGGTGTCCTCTCTCCCCATCCGCAGCAGACGCACCGGGCGCCGTAGGGCGGCCAACGATCTCCGGCCACCATAGGGTGCGGCCTGCGGGCGGCGGACTTGGGGCGTCCGTCGCCCGAACGGAAACAGGCCCGAGACGGTGGCGCGACGTGTTCCGCGCGCGCCTCTCTAGAGGAATTGCGGCCGTGCATGACGGCCGCATAGGGTGACGGGGCCCGCCTTTCATTTGGCGGGCCAATACCTGCGGGGGGTGCGGACGAATGCGCAAGCGACTCCCGCGCCCCCGGCGTAAGGTAATTGGAGGAACACCGGGGTGGTTTTAGTCAGTAAGAGTCTGACAGACCCCTCCGCCCTCCCCAGGGCGGGGGACATCCATGAGGATTTCCACCTCGAAAAAAAAAAAAAAGGGGCTCTTTCACCAACCTATCATTATCTGTTCATTAAGCTAATGTGATCTCTAAACTATTCAATAGCAAAAAATTGCGTTTCACCACCTGTCAATAGTGTTAATGACAACATTATTGAAGTAAAATTTAGGGGCATTTTCACCAACCTATCAATATCTGTTCAATAAGCTAAAGATAAGATTTTTGACAGATTTTCTATACAAAATCTGTCAAAAATGTAAACTTAATTGACAGATTTCTTTAATGATAGGTTGGTGAAATAGCCCCTAAATTTACTAAAAGTCACCTTTAGCTTATAGCTCACCTTTAGCTATTGATAGGTTGGTGAAATAGTCCCTAAATCCTACTAATATTATAAACTAGACTTTTGCCCGCGACTCCGTCCGCGTGGACTACAATGAGTGACCAGTTTAAATGACCTCCGTAGTGTAGGGTGGCTAGTACTACCAAGAGGTCAAGCTGTATCTCTGGTTTTTTTCAGCGGAATCAGATGAAACGTGGCTTAAGTTGGACTCTAAGCTATCGAACTGTGAAAACTATATCAAATATAGTATAGTACTTTTTGCGTGATGCGCGCACAAACAGACAAACAGATAAACAGACAAACAGACAAAAATTCAAAACAAAATCTTTTTGGGTATGGTTACGTCTCAGTACCCTATATCCCGACTGTTTTTTTCTGGAATATCATCAATGTACAGACACGGCTTTTTTACAACTTTATAATAGTATAGGTATAGATGACAATATTTGACTCACCGGCGTTAGGGAATCCTATGAGTCCGATGTGAGCCATGGAGCGCACTTCCAGCGTGTACACGTTGGTCTCGCCCGTGGCGCCAATCTCCGCCACGCTCGGCGCCTGCAGTAGACAGTTTCTATCAATACGATGAAATTAATGCAGTAGCGAGATCTGCCGACAACAACTAAGACTACTTACATGGCTAGACAGCTGACAATGACAACTTGTCAAATGTCACCACATGACGTCTAACGTCAAAATCCTACATCTCACAAGCAGAGTTTGCGACGCAATTAACATATCGACACCTTTGGGTTCAAAGGGCGTAAAGGCCATTTTGGCAAAAATGAAATTTGGGCCTAAAGGTATCGATTATATGGCTCAAATCTCATTTTGGTCAAAATGGTCTTTACGCCCTTAGAACCCAAAGGTATCGATATATACATATATACAGAAACCCGACATAAACTGTCGGGGCAGTGGCCTGCCAGACCAATACTACCCGGTCTGGTGAAATGAAATGAAATGATGATGATGATGAGTGGGAAGATCCCTTTTCAATGGAGGGACATTCCACCTCATCTCTCCATTCCCCAAACTCGATTCATATTATGACAGTAGCATTTCAGTCCAGCGGTGCTGGAATGCCAATGGAATAATGTGAACCGGTACTGGAAGACAGGGCCGTCTTAGACCATGTAGGGGCCCTCGGGCACACGTTTAGATGATTAAATTAAACAGCTCTTAAATCTTTTGTCATCTCTATTCATTGTCATACAAATTACAAGGATAGTTGTACCTATATTAAGCAGTCGCGGACTATAGTGCCTGACGACCGAATGATCAAGGGATTCCCACCCACCGCGGTCGTCCCGCCCCGTTAACGGGACAGTTGGGAAAAATGGTTGCATCGACCCTGGTAGTGACGACCCCGTAGTAGACCCCCCGGTAGTTTAAGGCGAGGGGTAACTCCCATCCACCCCGGTCGCCCCGTCCCGTTAACGGGACAGTTGGTCACCTGCTCAGTGTCGGTGAGGAAGAACTTGTTACCCCGCCCCCCGCAGCCGCCGCGCGCCGCCACGAACATCACCCCCTCCACGCTCAAGTCGCCCACTACTTGTCCCGTGCCGTCGCGAATTATTGTACCTGACGACCGAATTATGATATAGCATTTTTATAAAAAAAAAATTGTGTCGAACTTGTGACGTACACCACAAATTCCATGGGAACCATACGTTTTTCCAGGATAAAATGTAGCCTATGTGCTATTTCAGACTACCTCTGTGCCAAACAGCCCGATCCGTACAGCGGCTCTGACTTGATTAAGTAACAAACATCCATCCATCCATCCAAACTTTCGCATTTATAATATTACTAGCTTCCGTCCGCGGCTTTGCCCGCGTTTTTGGGATAAAAAGTAGCCTATGTGTTATTCTGATGTATAAGCTATATTCCTGTAAAGTTTCATTAAAATCCGTTCAGTAGTTTTTGCGTGAAAGAGTAACAAACATCCATACATCCATCCATCCTCACAAACTTTTGCATTTATAATATTAGCATTAAATATTAATAAAACATTTTTACTATTGATAAATGTGTATTATTTTGGAACCAGCTTGAGTTTAAAAGTATTAAGTGGGTCACAAAGGGGCAGTGTGATAATGACTGGGCCATGCATGGCAGACGATTGCTTGGGACAGGTATAGATTATAGTATAAGTAGATGTAACTCACCAATAGGGACGGGCACTACGATGTGCTGAGCGTTCTTTCCGTTGCACTCCTTGTTGTACCCCCTCTCTCCATGTTTGGCCTGCACCACCGACTTGCAGTGGTTCAGACTTTTCGATGCGTATGTCGCCTGTAATTACAATTATTATAAATAAATTAAAGTGTATTATTTACCGTTTTCTATAGGTACTAATATTATAAAGAGGTAAAGTTTGTAAGTTTGTATGTAGGGGGTAATCTCTGGAACTACTGACCCGATTCTAAAAATTCTTTCACTAATAGGAAGGTGCATTATCACTGAATGCTATAGGCTACTTTTTATCCCGAAAAAATGCACCGTTCCTGTGGGTCACGACTCACACGGACAAAGCATGGACGGGCAAAGTGCTAGTCCTACTTCCCACTAATATTATAAACGTGAAAGTTTGTGAGGATGTAAAGATGTATGGATGGATATAATATATCCATCCATACATCTTTACATCCTCACAAACTTTCACGTTATGGATGTTTGTTAACTCTTTCATGCAAAAACTACTGAACGGATTTTGATGAAACTTTACAGTAATATAGCTTATACATCAGAATAACACATAGGCCACTTTTTATCCCAAAAACGCGGGCGAAGCCGCGGGCGCAAGCTAGTGTTGAATAAAGTAATGGATATGGTATAGCAATAAAGGCATTTTATTAATCATGAAATTACCTTAACCTTTCGAACGTTACCCCTGCCAAGTCGTCCTCCCGAAACTGCAGGGTCTACTAGGGTATACTGTACTACTGAGCAGGGTCTCGGCAAGAACCGTAGCCTTACAATCTCAAACATTTGTTCCGTCAACGAACCTGGAATATAACATGTCCGCCGTTCCCGCCATCGCCTCCGTCCGGCCCTGCGTGGTCTTTACACCACGCACTGAGAAAAGATATGCAGCCATCGCCACCAGATCCACCGACTGCTCGAATTCGGTAGGAATCTACGTAATATTGAACTGTATTCCGAGTAGACTTAGCCTTCAAGCTACGAAGAGCTTTTGGCGCGTATTCGGAGCTAAGACGTGTGATTTGCACTTGGGAAGTTAGTTTTAACGATTTAAATAAGTTTATTAGTCGCATTTTTGAGTTTTTTTTTAGGTTATGTTCATGTTATGAAAATTCTCCTGTCACTGACTGTTAGACACTTGACAGGACAGTGACGGACGCTGACAGCTGCAGTTGACAGATTGATTTTTTTTGTTTATTTACTGTTGAGATTACAGAATTTTTAGCAAAACAGATCGTGGACATCCGAACGCTCAGGGGGCTTACCATGAGCTTTTAGAAAACCATTCAATTTCCAGTCAGTTCTAAAGCAGGCCTGCTGCCACCCTGCTGCTGAATCGCTAAAAATCGTACCATGACAGTACTAAAGGTGAACGATTATTGAACGAAGTTGAATAGTAAAGCTTGTCTCTGGCCTGCTGTAACGTCATTGTTATGGAGAGTAAATTGAGGAGTATTAAGTCTTACGGGAGACAAATTGAAAAAGTGTCCAGCTTTATGTAGTAAAATAATAGTTTAAAAACCCTTCAAGTGACGCTAGCATATGCAAATGGTATGGTATGAATGTAACACAGTAGCGCCACCCTAATTTAACACATTTTGATGGACATTTTTCATACACTGACACTTGCATTGAACTGTTCCTCCATCTTATACACTCCAGTCAAATAAACAACGTTCAAAAACCTAAATCCAATTCTTTGCTTACGTTCCAAAACCTAAATCAAATTATTCTTTGTTGTAAAATAAATTAGTAGGTATTAGAAATTGAATAAATTCCTATTTTATATAAATTCCCATTTTGGTGATTTTATTTTTTGTTTTTAGTCGAACACAAAGAAGTTGTAATGTCCAACTATATTGATTCATAAATTCCCTTTCATTCATTTGAAAAGGCTCATCTAATTCCCTAAGGCGATACCGTCAGTTTCTTTTTATCATACTTACGATAAATCGATAATCATTCTCCAAATTTATATTGTTAAATAATTCGTACTCGTCATACACCTACAAATATTATATTTATGTACCTAGCTAATAAAAAGTGTTATTGGTTTATGCACTTATTTCCCATATTTTTAAATAATATTGACTTCACAACCTCATATTGTGTGATATTAGTCAGACGGTCGCTCAAGTCCTCACAGCTTACCTTCAATATCAATTTAAATAACAGAACAATGTTGAATAAGCTTGTGTAATAGTAACTTTTTCAAGATGGTTTATTTTGACATTACAGACGTTCAATAAACGCTTTGCTAGCACGTCATGGTATGAAAAGTCTATACAAAAAAAAGGTGAACGGTTTTCATAAACGTCAACTCAGCAGGCCTGCCGCAGGCCTGCCGCAGGCCTGCTAATGTGATGTCATAGTACAAAAAAGCAGGGCAGTTCAATTTCTGTCCTGCTCTAAGAGCTCGTGGTAAGCCTTCAGGCCTAAGCTCAACTCCTCGGACGAGACCTATGGTATCTTAGACCATTTATCTGTATCTGTGTATTCAGACACAAAAAGGCCACGCTCACAGCTATCAGCCGCAGCTTACGGTCGCGTCCGATAGTGTTTATCCCTTTAAACACTATGCTATGTTTGTGTTTATCTAAAAAGCCTATGTTCCAAAACTATGCCAACTGTCAAAAAAAATGATACTGTAATTAAAAAAAAGTACGTACAAACAATTTTCACGACAAAATGTTTTTGTAAAATAATGTGAGTTTATAAACAAAAACAAGATATGAACGTGAGTCCAGAGCAGCTGGACGCCGTCTGCGAAGGCTGCTTGAGCCCGGACCGGCAGCGAATTACTGAAGTCACTGATTTCGCAATCAAGAAAGTGTTTTACGAAATTCTCAATGAAACAGTACAAGCCGTAAGTAGGCAATTCATACTTTTATTTCCTCCTATTTGCTGGTTCTAAATTACCTTATAAGAAAGGCGGCGAAACCTGTTGTTTGTCTAAAACCTGTGACACGCATGTAGGGCTGTCGTCTGTCTGGGTATCTGCAGATTCGGGTTAAAGTCGCCTTAGGGGTTGTCCTAGTTTAGGAGAGCGTCTGGGGGGTTCCTAAAAGGTGTTCAGGTGAAACCGAAACCCGGACGCCTGTCGCATTAACAGTTTCGTTCGTTTTCCATCAAGCAGTTAATTTTTTGCAGCACACAAACATAATTATAATACTTGAATTAGCTTCCGCCCGCGTTTTTCGGTATAAAAGGTAACCTATGTGTTATTCTGACATTTAAGCTATACTAATGTAAAGCTTCATCAAAATCCATTCAGTTGTTTTTGCGTGAAAGAGTAACAAACATCCATACATACATCCCTTCATCCTCACAAAATTTTGCATTTAATATAGTAAGTAAGATAGGAGACAAACCACTGCCTCTTTGCGCGAATTCCAAAAACTTAATATTTTCAAGGATGTCTAGAGAAAACGTCTCATTTCTACCAAATATCTGTGGTCTTAAACACAAAAAAAGACTTAAAACTAACATGGTTGCTGTGTGTCTAGCGAACACTAAATACTGTTACCATCTCATCGGTGTAGTGGTTGCAAACATGACTGCTGAGCGTGAGGTCCTGATTTCGATCCTCAGGTTGGAAAAAGTGTCATTTGATTTTTCATTTGGGAATTTTCAGTAGCACTCCAGAGTCCGGAATTGTTTTTAAAATCCAAAGCCCAATTCTTATAAATAAAAATGAGTTCCGATTTGGATATAATCTCAATGCTATACAGGGTGAATTTTTCAATTCGGCTTGGATGGCTAAATCTGAAACTATAAGAAATAGCGAACAACACTCAAAGGAGTCTTGGAGCCGATTTTGATTAAAAATAATACTGCATCAGTAGATTTTTAAAAAATCTATTTTCCAAGCCAGGAATCGAACCCATCGATTTTGGAAAAAAGATACACACACTGTATTATTGCACTATTTGATAGTAATAAATGATAAATGATATTTATTTTGTAAATAGGTTAAAAATAACACTTTTACACGTCAAAACATTTTTTTAAGCTAGATGAGTTTGGTGTTTCCTATATGACTACCTTTGAGAAGAAACACCGAAACAAACTCAAAAGTTGATGTCTCAATGAATTGAGACTTGAATTGAATGAATTTGATCCTTATTAGAAACGCTATCGAATGGTATAATAATACAGAGTGTGTTCTTTTTCATAATCAATGGGTTCGATTCCCAGCAAGGAAAATTAATTTTTCAAAAATGTAATGATGCAGTTTTATTTTTAATCAAAATCGGCCCCGAGACTTCTTTGAGCGTTTTTCGTTATTTTTTATAGTTTCGGATTTGGCCATCCAACCCAACTTGAAAAATTCAAGTTGGGTTATATAGTATAGGTATGTCAGAAATGGTATTCTCTTAT
Organism: Thalpophila matura; assembly: GCA_948465475.1. Lineage (NCBI taxonomy): Eukaryota > Metazoa > Arthropoda > Insecta > Lepidoptera > Noctuidae > Thalpophila > Thalpophila matura. The sequence goes on along the minus strand of OX419206.1, from coordinate 118,011 downwards.
CCGTTTGACGTTGTCATTTAGTACATGAGAACATGTGTGACATTTAAGGCATTGAGATTATATCGAAACCAAATCGAAATTATGTTTTGAACATTCTTGTTTACGAGAATTGGTCTTCTTTTGTATATTTAAAAACAAGTTTATTTTATACAATTAGCAGAGCATAGAGAGTAAGTCGCTGCGGCTGTGCACCGAGTGCGTGGCCAGCATCCAACGGTTCCTGGCCTTCAAACAGCAGGTCCGGGAGGCCACCGAGACACTCAACAGGCATCTGGTAAGAAACATCATTCACTTCACTTGTTTTGCCAAAAGGGGGCGTCCATTAATTACGTGAGGCGTTTAGGGGAAAGGGGGCCGAGCCGAATCTCACCCAATCTCACTTTCTCGGCAAATACCACGTAATTTCATTCATTTTGACAAAATAACACGATCTATTGGTTCTTACGTTTGTAAAGTTCGTCTGCCTGGTAACTAGAGCGATTCAATGTAGCTATATTGTTGAATTGTCAAAATGAAGGATTGTCAACGGGAGTGTTACGCAATAATCCTGCGGGGTGGCGCGACTGGCAACATGCTAGGGGCGCGATTGTCAACATGCTAGGGGCGCGACTGCCATCATGCCCGGGGCGCCACTGGCAATATGTTAAGAGCACGACTGGTAATATGCTAGGGGCGCGACTGGCAAGATGCCAAGGGCGCCGAACACTAGGGGGCAGCGGGAGGTCCCGACAAAACGTGGCAGGGTTTTCTTCCTTATTCTTAGCTTAATTTTTAAGTATAGATAAGTTCTGATACAATTTAGATTGAAAGCGACACGCTCGAAAAAAAAACGTTCATATTGTAGATTCACAAATTGATACGTTCGCAAACATTTCACTGTTAGTTCCTAGCCACTATACAGGGTTATTGGTAAAACTCTAACACCCTTGCAGGACTGTATTACTAACATCATAACCAACAACTTTTGTTCTATGACTTTTTACAAAACATAATACATTTACCAAAAATAGACTTTGACGTTTTTGTTGTACTACCTATCGGACACGTTTTAGATCTGTATTTTGTAGTGAATTTAATACACATCGTCTCCTGTGCGCTGCCATTCATAATAATAATTCGAAGTAAGTACATGCCTACATTATGAATTTCCGCGCTTTTTAAACATAAACCAAATAATAAAAATATTATTTGGTTATTAAATATATAAGTGATTCTCAAAAATCATATGACCCGAGCGGTATTTGATCCCGCGACCTCTGCCGTTCCGTGGCGTGCTCTGTCCAACTGAGCTACCGGGCCTCTTATAATGTATAGATGGTGATATCGTATCGATGTCCTATAACTGCAAAGTTATAAGCATTGAGTTGGAAGTCTGTATAGTTTTCCGATAGATGTCGCCAAACGCTCCTAAGAAGCGTGTACAAAGGGATCTCAAAATTCAAATGAGTCTGGCGAGGCCCGGTAGCTCACTCGGGAAAAACAAATCAGCTGTTCCATACATTTTGTTGAGTTAAGTGAACATAAATGTATGGAACAGCTGATTTTTTTTTTCGCGATTTCAAGGTTGGTCCCATAGTAAAAGTTGTTCATAATGATGAGTACAATGACCCCTTAAAATATTTCCACTGTCTAACCTGCCATCCTATATATTTAATAACATAATATAAGCTTAACATGGCTTTGACATGTTTCAAATTCACAAAAAATATACATTTATAATATTATTTGGTTTATGTGTAAAAAGCGCGGAAATTCATAATGTTAATATTTTGTATGAAAGAAAAATTTTATGAATTATCAAAAATAAGAGAACATAAGTTGTTGTTTATGATGTTAGTAATACAGTCCTGCAAGGGTGTTAGTGTTTTACCAATAACCCTGTATATACGCGATACACTGGGCGCACTGTACTGACTTTTGGCCTGTCTGCAGCACCCCAGGCCGAATACCAATAGCCTGCGGTTGCGAGCGCTCCTGGCGAGCTAATTAGCCAATGGGAGGGCAGCGACGTGCGCGAGTGACCAGTTCGGTAGGTACTCGGAGTACGCGCAATGTCTTTGACTGGTCTTGATACCAAGTTCTCCTAATTTCGCGCATGTACAATCGTTTATATCTGAAGCCCAATTCTCGTTTTGAAAAATGTTCAAAATGTAGTTTTGATTTCGTTCCGTTTCACATAAAGTCCCGTCGACGCTCTGTTGGCTCGTGTCCTAACTCCTGTTTAGGTCTAAAGTGGACAAAAACAGAAGCGGGCTTTACTAGAAACTGGGCGTAACAAGAAGTGGTCAAATACAGAATTAATCATATCCAGAAAGGGAGATTTTAAGAAGTTGTCACCATCCGCCTAGGAACAGACTGCTGATGACGCATTCGTTTTGTATACAGGCGCTTGATTGTATAAGCGCAGCCAGAAGTCGTCTCCCGTTTTTTTTTTTTTAATATTTTTAATGGCCTCTCGCAGTTGGCTTCTAACAGCCGTCACTGCTTAACCGGTCATCTGGTGAGGACTTACAAATGCCTCCAGCCAGGCTTAAAACTAAATAAAACTACAAACTAAGCGACCACACGCTAAGGGCACCCCCTACTGGGGTACGGGCCTCGGCTTAGGGCGTCGCTGTGGGGAGGGCAACTAGAGGGAGGGACTACTAGCTGGATCGGTTCATTATTTTGGGTCGAATTTAAATATACAGGCTCAGCGCGGGCTGGCTCGAGCAAGGGTCGGTTAGGGAGTCGTCTCCCGTATTTATCATGTAGTAATTGTAGTGTTGGGAGAATATTTCCCACTACTATTGGAGCTGACGTCATCTGAAGCAGTGGGTATAAAAGGCGTTGCTTCGTGCGGCCGAGCTCAGACCGCCCGATACACCCCCTCTCAGATTAGCAAAATTCGCCGCCCGAGGCATGCTTTAAATACTCCCGATGATGCTATCACCTTACTGCAAGAGAGCAGCAGGGAGACCAGCACTCTGCGTAGGTACAAACACAGACCGGCGCCATTCCGACCTCGCCGACGAGGCCCGTCGCGGCGTCCCCATTATGACCCGAGTCCGCCGCCGAGTATGACTCAGTCCCCTAATCGACCCTTGCTCGAGCCAGCCCGCGCTGAGCCTGTAGATTTAAATTCGACCCAAAATAATGAACCGATCCAGCTAGTAGTCCCTCCCTCTAGTTGCCCACCCCCCAGCGACGCACTAAGCCGAGGCCCGTACCCCAGTAGGGGGTGCCCTTAGCGTGTGGTCGCTTAGATTGTAGTTTTTATTTAGTTTTAAGCCTGGCTGGAGGCATTTCTAAGTCCTCACCAGACGACCGCTTAAGCAGTGACGGCTGTTAGAAGCCAACTGCGAGAGGCCCTTCAAAAAAAAAAACAGTAGACCGGCGTGCGCTCTACCGATAACATCTCTGTCTTGCCATGTTTAAGTGTTTTATTTATACTTGTAATGTAATTAGTTGGAAAAGAGTAACCATGGAGTTTCTTGTCCGTTCTTCTCCATGAGAATCTACGTTTTGGAACGGACAACTAGCTTCAACTAACTGACATCTATTGTTCGACAATTCCAAAGTAACTGGTCTAATTTAAATAAATGTTTTGACTTTGACTTTTGACTTTTATTTGATGCCGAATATTACAGTAGTATATTGTAATTTGTGTAAACTGGTACCAGTAAAATATATATTCCAACATGATCTTCATTTAGTAACTTCCTCATTCATCACACCCCTACATGTTAAAGTAATGCCTAAGACACGTTTACGCTCTCTATTCATAATGCCATTTATGTCACAGATGGCTATATTCTCTTAGCCGTTTGACTTTGTCATTTAGTATAGAGAACACCATTTGTGACATTTAAGGCATTGATATCGGAACCAAATCGGAAACCATATTTATTTACGAGAATTGGGTTGAGGTTTGAAACACGGAAACAGTGCGACACCATTCGCGCGCACGTCAGACCAGTAAAATAATATTGCGCGTATTGTAGTGATCAGTGTGTTTCGGTTTTTTTCGTTTGTTTTTTTTTTGCGGTTAGATGCCACCGACCTACCAACCAACCAACGTACGTGTATGAATGTACATTGTATTTTACATACGGCAGTCAGCAAGTACGCGGAATTCGTAAAATTTCCCTTTTGGCTAGGAAAAATAGCCGTAAAGTCAAGCATTGCTTTAAACCAGTTTTAAGCCGTTTGATTGGTTTAAACTACACTGGCCTGCAAAACTAAGTACTACACTTTTCAAATTTAATTTCCTTCTAAACTATAGATGAAGTTAGAGATTTGAAATAAAAAACGTTTTATAGCAATTTCGTAGCAAATTCGTATCTTTGAAACTATAGTAAATTATACATACATTAGTAACATTTATAAGTCTAAAAAAGATAAAATCTGAGAAGCAGGTTTGCAGATATCGCTCACCAGGTCGCCCGTAGACACTTCGCCTGCCATCAGAAGTGTAAAGTGAGAATCGAGACTCATCTGTAAACAAAATTCTTGACCATTCTTCTTGATCCCACTGTCTGTGTTCTCGGGCGTATCGCAGTCTCGCTACTCGATGCTCTCTCTCGGTTCGGGGCCACTCGCTGGTCTTCGGGGTTTTAGGTTTGCTTCAGTTTTTATATACAACATTAAACTCTTTTTCGAGTCCTTTTTGTTTCAAAAGTATATCTTGTGTACTTAAAAAGTTATTGCAATTTTAAAAGTGTGATACTTAGTTTTGCAAGCCAGTGTAGTTTTGAGTAATGCTTGAGTCTTGAATTAGGTTCTGTAATAGGCCCACACGTTTTCCGGGCGCCATGACAGGAACTAGAGACAATACTTCTTTATAACACACTAGACTTTTGCCCGCGACTTCGTCCGCGTGACTCACAGCAACCGTGCATTTAGTGAAAGAATTTTCAAAATCGGATGATTAGTTCCGGAGATTTCCCCTTACATACAAACTTACAAATTTTACCTCATATTTGTATAGATAAAACGGTTGTCATAGGAATGTCTTTGACAGTCGTTACGGGTAGTCAGGAGCCCAAAAGCCTGACAACTGGTCTAACATTCGAATACCGGTATTCCCCAATTATTGGGTTGTGGAGGTCAGATGGCAGTCGCTCCATGTAAAATATCGATATTCAGCCGCAACCAGTTAGACTGGAAGCCGACCCCAATCATGTTTGGGAAAAGGCTAGGCGGATGATGATTTGTATAGATAAAACCACACAGTGCGCCCGGTATAACTTGGCGGGTGGCGACATAAGGAACTAAATTCAATATGTCATTCAAGAAAATCCCAGAAATACTTAGCGTGGCGTAAAGGCCGTATCTCACTGGACGCCATGGCGACGTCGCCAAGCTACGTATCTCGAGTGATATGTCATATGTGCTGAGACGCATGCGCGGGGCGTTGATAGTGAGTGGCTAATGCTTTCAAATTGGCGTCGTGACCAGTTCGTTGCTAAGTGAGTTAACTGACATACGTTTCAATGTTTTGTTTGGCGACGTCGCCGTAACGTCGCAGTGAGCTAGGGCCCTAAGTAACATAATCAACTTTGTTTAAAACTATTTTTATTAGATACAATCATGTTCAACTGATATTTGTTAACTGATACATATTCGAATTCAACTGATACATATTCAACTGATACATATTTAACTTATACAGTATTCAACTGATACATATTCAACTGATACATACTCAAGTGATACATATCCAACTGATACATAATAATACATATTTAACTGATACATATCCAACTGATACAATCATATCCAACTGATACATTATTCAACTTATACATAATCCAACTGATACATATTCAACTTTTTCGTTTATTTTTCAGTTAAAATACAATTTGCCAAAGATATCAAGCATAGAGTCAGTGAGCGCGCGGCCGCAGGAACCTTTAGCGTTTATTAAAGTAGAGGACGCGGATGATGACCAGTACTATGATGACGGGTGCCGCGATGTGGACGATAAGGAATTGAAGGTACGTGTCGGTACTTCTTGGAACGAAGTTCCTTAACGCGGCGATAGGAGTTTACTGGTAGAAATCGGCACGTAAGGAAAAATCGTTATGCCCATGCGACTTTCTCTCTCTCTTTCTATCATATTCGAGGCGAAAAGAACTTTTTTCTTGACGATCGCACACGTTTTTTAGGGTTCCATACCTCAAAAGGAAAAACGGAACCCTTATTGATTACGAATCACTTTGTCGTCCGTCTGTCCGAGGCAAGACCCTTAACGGATGGAGGCATCTGGTCATAGATGGCGCCACTAGAAGGAGTATGTTATTACATTTGCTCATAGATGGCGCTTTAATGCATATTGCTAGTGGGATATTTCCTATTTCCTACTTTTTCCTACATAATATTACAAATGCGAAAGTTTGTGAGGATGTATGAATGGATGTTTGTTACTCTTTCACGCAAAAAATATTTAACGGATTTTGATGAAACTTTACAGTTATATAGCTTACTAGCACCTTGCCCGTGACTTCGTCCGCGTGACCCCCAGGAACCGTGCATTTTTGCGGGATAAAAAGTAGCCTATAGCACTCAGGGATAATGTAGCTTTCTATTATTGAAAGAATTTTCAAAATCGGATCATTAGTTCCGGAGATTACCCCATACATACAACCTTACTCTTACCTCTTTATAATATTAGTATAGATACATCAGAACTATTCAGAACGCATAGGCTACCTTTATCCCGAAAAACGCGGGCGAAGCCGCGGGCGGAAGCTAGTTGTTCATAATGATGAGTACAATGACCCCTTTTCGTATTTCGACCGACTTAACTTACACCTTGTATATTGCAGGTAGTATTAAAAACGGATCTCGAAAAACCAAACAAGTTAAAGCTAAGTAGAAATAAGAACATAGAAGATGACTTTGACGCTTCTGACGAAGAGCCGCTGAAGAACAAGAAGAGAGGTGACGGGAGAAGGGACAAGAAGAGAAAGAGGGAGAATGATTGTAAGTTGTACACACAACTGATACACTATATTTATGTATGTTTTTAACTTTTTATGATTTTTTTGCGGAGTTCGCAGCGAACACGCTGAGAATACGCCACGAATAGCAACGTGTAGCGAATTTGTACCCCGCCCCACTTCAGCGATAACGTTGCGCGCCCGCGGCTTGCTCGCTGTGAACTCGCTACGCTTTCGCTTCGCCTTTAACTCGCTGTTTTTCTCAGCGGCCGCCAAAATAGACCGTCGCAAGTACCCCGCTCCCAAGAAAGAAAAACCGTCCGGCGTCGTGAACAATCCCAGGGTCAGCAGGAAGCTGCAGCAGCTGAGTGTGGCGCCCGGACAGCTGGAGATGCTGGTGCTCAGTTGGGACGAGGTAACGTACACTACACACTACACTACCACACTACCTCACTACACTACCACACTGCACTCTCACACTACACTACCACACTAGCGGAAATACCTACTAAAGTACTACTTCAGAAATACTAAAGTACCACCCCAGAAATAAAATGCCACCCTCGCAATACTAAAGTACAAACCCAGATCTATTAAAGTACCATCCCAAAACTATTAAAGCATCACTCCAAAACTAAAATACCACTTCCGAACTATTAAAGTACCACCACAGAATTACTAATGTACATTGTATAACCCCAGAAATACTAAAGTACCAATTTAGAACTAATAAATTACCACCCCAGAACATTTAAAGTACTATTTCAGAAATACCAAAGTACCAACCTAGCAGTATTAAATTACCACCCCATAAATATTGAAGTACCACCCCAGAAATACTAAAAATACCGCTCCAGAAGTACTACAGCAGCACTAAAGTACCACTCCGTGTACAGGTGGAAGCCGAGCGAGTGAAGGCCCGCTCGAGCGAGTCGTTCACACGCCACGAGTACCAGTGTCACGACTGCGTGGTCGGCTTCAACCACAAGTTCAAGCTCACCAACCACATGAATAAGCACGAGCCGGTGAGCGCTACTCTTATATATATCACGTGTGAGTACCAGTGTACCAGTGTAGTACCAGTGCCACGACTGCGTGGTCGGCTTCAACCACAAGTTCAAGCTCACCAACCACATGAACAAGCACGAGCCGGTGAGCGCTACTCTTATATATATCACGTGTGAGTACCAGTGTACCAGTGTAGTACCAGTGCCACGACTGCGTGGTCGGCTTCAACCACAAGTTCAAGCTCACCAACCACATGAACAAGCACGAGCCGGTGAGCGCTACTCTTATATATATCACGTGTGAGTACCAGTGTACCAGTGTAGTACCAGTGCCACGACTGCGTGGTCGGCTTCAACCACAAGTTCAAGCTCACCAACCACATGAACAAGCACGAGCCGGTGAGCGCTACTCTTATATATATCACGTGTGAGTACCAGTGTACCAGTGTAGTACCAGTGCCACGACTGCGTGGTCGGCTTCAACCACAAGTTCAAGCTCACCAACCACATGAACAAGCACGAGCCGGTGAGCGCTACTCTTATATATATCACGTGTGAGTACCAGTGTACCAGTGTACCAGTGTAGTACCAGTGCCACGACTGCGTGGTCGGCTTCAACCACAAGTTCAAGCTCACCAACCACATGAACAAGCACGAGCCGGTGAGCGCTACTCTTATACAACGTGAAATTTTAGTGGTTGTTTTCCCGCAGCAGAACGATTTGCCCTCAGTAGTACTATCGAAACATAGAGTTAAATTTTAATAATTACCAGAAAAAAAAAATTATTTTCTAATTCCACATTTTTAAAACGGTCTAAAAAGTGTAAAATAATTTCTAATGAAATGAAAAATGTAGGACGCATACTTATTGTAAGATGCGCCCCACGTTTTTCATTTCATTAGAAATTGTTTTATACTTTTCAGACCGTTTTTAGACCGAAAAAAAAAAAAAATATTTTTAAATTTTTTATCCGGGCGTTTAGTCGGATAATGCTTAATTCGCAAAATGGCATCCGAGTCTTAAAAGGGCCAATTCGCGGGTCCCTTGACACCTCTCAAGTTTTTATATTATTTTAACGTTTCGTGGTATTGCGTGTGGCCAGGCCGCGGGAGCGCACGTGTGCTCCGTGTGCCGCGTGCGCTGCCGGGATGCGCACGCGCTCGGAGCGCACCGCCGCAGACATCGCGTCAGGTAACTACCGATATGCGATCGCGATAACAATAGGAACGTCTATGACCTCCAACTGTCAACTATCACTTGGACCCTGTTAAGCAGAAAAGATCCAACCAAAATTTTTGGTAAAATCGAGTTAAGACATTAAAGACATTAAGGATACGGTAGATAACTCGATTTTACAAAAAAAATTGGATGGATCTTTTCTGCTTAACAGGGTCCACTTGAAAAGTAAGTCTTACAAAGAACAATAATTTGCGCATCGATAACGTATATATTTTTTTCAATATATTTATCTTAGTCTTTGATTTACTACCGCTTCTAATAGATTTTTAAACACAAAACGGCTCAATTTTCAATACAAAACATCACAGTATGGCGCAAGGTCAGTCTTATTCTTATTTTGATCGCATAGCACATACAGTACGCAGCAATAAATGGTATACATCGAGTTGTAGAAATATAATCAGCTAGCTTGTGTAGAGCGTCGTATCCGTCACTCATAATACTGCGTGCGACAGAGATGACACTATAAAGCCGAAGCTAGCCGATTATTTCTCTAAAGCTTGGGTGTGTAATATTTACTGTGTAAATGAGATTTATTAAAAACTAGCAAACCCGGCGAACTCCGTTTCGCCACCGTAGTACATGCTATGTATCAGAGATGGCGCTGTATGTGAAAAAAGATTTTCCCGCTTTTCTCTTTAAATTTTCCTGAATTTTCTTTGCTATAAACCTCACGGAGCCCGAGACCTTTCCAACGAATGCAAAACCGTGGAAATCGGTTCGTCCGTTCTGGACTTATATCGTCAGGAAGGAAAACCCGACTTATTTTTATATAGTAGATAACTATTTTTTTTATGGCCGCCATCTTGGATTTTTAGGGTCCCGAACCAAAATGGTAAAAAGGGACCCTTATGGTGCGACTTCGTCTGTCCGTCCGTCTGTCACAGCTGCTTATTTCAGCAACCACTAATGCTATCGACTTGAAATTTGGAATAGTTATAAAGAATGCTTGTCCAGCTTTATTGCATGTGACTGAAGTTAAAAAATATTTTGAATTTGATTGAAAAAGGGGGCTGAATTGGGGGTTTGTTTAAAAGTGGGGTCATTAGGTTACGTGGCATATCATATGAAAGGGCTTGATCTGCACAGTTTTCAACATATGATGAAAAATGTCTGAAAAAATACCATTCCCCCCTCCCTTTTCTTTTTTTTTTTGAGGATGGGAAATCATCAAATGACCCCTCCCGCTCTGGGCGGAGCGGAAGGGAGTGTCAGACTCTTACTGACTAAAACCCACCCGTGTTCCTTCCTTAGCCCTTTTGTCCGGGTCAGCGGTATCCCTTTCGGACAATCCCGCTTTTCCCCCCCTCCCCCCCTCCCTTATCTCCGAAGTTTGCGAAGCGAAAAATCTGAAATAATTAGAGTTGATAGAAATTGACCTATATATTGCTGTGTAAATGAGATGTATTACGCCATCTTGGATTTTCTTGTATGAAAGCAGCTTTTTGGAATAGTAACAATTCTCTCGATAGTGACGTAGGCACGGTGTATTCCCTTAGATGGCGCTGCTGTGCATGCGGCGACATGTGGTCGCGCGCCGCCGTGGCGGCCGACCACGCCGCGCGCGCGCACGCCGCCGCCGCGCCCACGCACACGTGCCGCGTGTGCGGCAAGACTGAGCCGTACGTATGTGCTTACAACTAGTGCTGGTAGGCTTTAGCGTTGGCGTGGCGAAGGCGAAGCGAATGTGATCCGAAAGTGATGTGTAGCGGTGGCGGAGCCTGAAATGATTTTGGGAGGTTGTGCGCTCACACAGATATTATTGGGTGGGGGAGGGGCTTAGCCCTTTCCAAATTGCAAATCTCTCAACTTTGACTGCGGAGTTTGTTGCGCCGTTTCTTCTTCGCAGCTAAAACACTAGGAAGCGGTGAAGGGCGGGCGTTGTTGGCGGCTGTCTTATGTATGTTGACGTTCAAAAAGTGCTAATTGGCTTATGCTTACTTTGAATTAATTTTAATGATTTTTAAATTTGAATTTATTAAGTTGGAAATCAATAGGTATCTAGGCTGAACTCGGTCACAAATTAAGATTTGGGGAGTTTTAGCCCCCTAGCCTCCCCATGGATCCGGGATTCCCTAGACTGTAGTCTAGGGAGGCTCAGCTAAGGTTGGGAATCCCTACTCTGAAAGGATCCTCCTTCCATCCATCCCTTTCTCTCGTATGTCGTGAGTGCGACATATGTCGTAACTGAGACATATGTCGTGAGTGTGACATATGTCGTGACGCGCGCAGGTCGCTGGCGCGGCTCCGCAGCCACGCGAAGGACCACGGCGAGCGCGCCAAGTGCGAGTTGTGCGGGAAGACCTTCCGCGACCGCACCTCGCTGCGCACGCACCTCTTGTGAGTATAACGACGGGTCATTATTTTTTAATTAACTACACGGGAACGAAACCCGCGTGTGAGCATACAGGGTGGCAGGTTAGACAGTGGAAATATTTTAAGGGGTCATTGTACTCCTCATTATAAACAACTTTTACTATGGGACCAAGCCTGAAATCGCAAAAAAAAATCTTCTGTTCCATACATTTTGTTGAGTTTTGTGAACATAAATGTATGGACAGGTGATTTTTTATTCGCGATTTCAGGGTTGGTCCTATAGTAAAAGTTGTTCATAATGATGGGTACAATGACCCCTTAAAATATTTCCACTGTCTAACCTGCCACCCTGTATAATCAGCGCTGGATTCACACAAAGGACACTCGGGACTAGTGCCCAGTTTTCAGGAGCGGCATAATTCGGAGTGATAAAAACCTCACATTAACGAAAATGCTTTTTTATTTTGCTAAATATGAATAAAATGAAAAAAAGGTACCAAACTAAGGTACCTAAGTATAAATATTATTCTCATATAAAAAAAAAAAAATTGCTTTCCATACATTTATGTTCATATAATTCAACAAAATGTATGGAACAGCTGGTTTTTTCTCGATTTCAGGGTTGGTCGCATAGTAAAAGTTGTTCATAATGATGAGTACAATGACCCATTTCGTATTTCAACTCACTAAAATTTCATCCTGTATATTCTTGCTATCGATCGATATCGAGAGATTTTTGATCGGCAACACTACTCACGAAGCTGTAGTATCTGCTGCTGTAGATCAGCTGTATATCCTGCCCCAATAAAGAAGCGAATCTAAAATGGCGGCACTAGTCATACCCTCTCATTCGCACGTTATTGCTGTCTTTACTCACCGGCGTTAAAGTACCAGTAAGTCAAGCACGTTATTGCTGTAGTAAAGACAGCAATAACGTGCGAGTGAGAGGGAATGATTAGTGCCGCCATTTTAGATTCGTTTCTTTATTTTCGCGGGTTATACGTTATGTGTTGATTGGTGGCAGCATCCACAAGGGTGAGAAGGAGTACTCGTGTCCGCGCTGCGAGAAGCGCTTCCTGTTCAAGAAGGCGATGGAGGTGCATCTCGTCACACACGATGCGCCCGCGCACCTCTACTGCTACGAGGTATGATATTGTAGCGACACCTACTGGTAACATTGGGAAATAGCAGTGCAGCAGTTGTAGATGTCACTACTATACATCTGACGTCACGAATCCTACATCGCGCAAGAAGAGTTTGCACAGAAATAAGCATAAATCTTAAAGCGAAAGATTGTGTGTATGTGTGTGTGTGTGTTTGTTACTCCTTCACGCTGAAACGGCTGGACGGATTTGGATGAAATTTGACAAAGAGGTAGCCTGCGACTTGAGAAGCACATGGATACTTTTCATCCATTTTCGCGCAGACGAAGTCGGTCCCTACGTACAATCCCCTGACTACAAATGACAAATGTTACAGGAAGCGCTTCAAAGATTCAAACGCGCGTTATAATGTTCTACAAGAGAAAGGATGTTGGTAGTTTTGGGCTTGATAATGGTACAGTAATAAAAGCTTGTCCAAAAATAAAAATATATTTTAATTGTTCTTTGCCTAATTTATCTCAGAGATTAAGAATTGGAATCAAAAATCGAAATAAATAAGAAATAAAATGATTGTGCCGTCGACATTTTGAAAAAACCAATAAAACAAAAACGGGTGCAGCTGGCTGGCGCGTGCCTCCATAGAGTATCATGTCGACAGCAACTAAAACCTTTGAATTGAGAACTCATTAGTCGGGCTGTACTTCATTGGATCATTCACACCATACTTAACCTCACTGTCACAAATACAAAGATTTCTCTTTAATCCAATTACGTACAAAAACAAATAAAAAATGAATTTAAATACTCTTGAAATACTCGAACACACCAAACTAATTTCATATCTGTACCGACATACACAATCTGAGGCCCAACGTTCTATGGGCGTCCGCCGTGTCCTTTTGTGTGGTGTTAATGTTCAACTGGCCAACTTAGAATTATTTTTATTAAACTGAAAATTTCAACTGTCTATCACGGTTCATGAGATACAGCCTGGTGATAAACGGGTGGACAGCGGAGCCTTAGTAATAGTGTCCCGTTTTACCCTTTGGGTACGGAACCCTAAAAACACATCACGTGTCTACCACTTAGGGGATTGTACGTAAGGACCGTCGACATAATGTTACTTGTCCACAGTGTGACATGAACTTCAAGAACCGCATGTCTTACAAGCAGCATATCAAATACAGTCTCAAGCACATCGACCCCGCCAAGCTCAAGTGAGTGCCTGCCTTATAACATTGTTGTTCACTTATCCAGGGTGGCAGGTTAAACAGTGGAAATATTTTAAGGGGTCATTGTACTCATCATTATGAACAACTTTTACTATGGGACCAACCCTGAAATCGCGAAAAAAAAATCAGCTGGTCCATACATTTATGTTCACATAACTCAACAAAATGTATGGAACAGCTGATTTTTTTTTCGCGATTTCAGGGTTGGTCCCGTAGTAAAAGTTGTTTATAATGAGGAGTACAATGACCCCTTAAAATATTTCCACTGTTTAACCTGCCACCCTGTTTATCCACATATCACTCACACATATTTGATTGAAGGCGCGATTCCATTAGGCAAGTCTTGCATGCAAGTACGACGTCACATTTGCAATTTGTATTGTGGAAAGCACAGCTTGCAAACAAGTTGCAACTGAAATGTTCAATTCAAATCACTTGCGCACAAGTGTGACGTCATACTTGCATGCAAGACTTGCCTAATGGAATCGCGCCTTAACACTAATAATAATAAAAAAAAAACTTAATTTTAAATTATGAAAAAAAAAAATAATTGTATTGTCGGTGTGGTAGTGGCGTGCCTAGAGGGCAAGCCCGTCGCATTTTTTTGGTTTTAGAGAGTATTTATGTTCATCTGTCATGAATGTAAGTGATTTAAATAAAGGAGGTCACCAATCTTCCAAACAATTTTGGCTAAACTTGTACCGCAAGGTACACGTGCATAGTCATGCTAGTGAAGGAGGCGGCGGGACGGGAGAGGGAGAGATTCTCCCGTCCAAGCCGCCGCGGTAGACGCTCCGGGCGTCGGGAGCCGCGTGACGACTCCCGGCAACCGTAGGCGCGGGCCTGCGGGCGGTGAGTAATGGGTAGCTCACCGTCCGATCAGGACCAGGCCCGTGCCGAACGGCGCGTACGTGTTCCACGCGCGCCTCAAAGAGATGTCAGCATCGGAGAGGGGGCCCTCTAGGGCCCAAGCCTGCCGGGAAAGCGGGATCGTCCGGAAGGGATACCGCTGACCCGGACAAAAGGGCTAAGGAAGGAACATGGGTGGGTTTTAGTCAGTAAGAGTCTGACACTCCCTTCCGCTCCGCCCAGAGCGGGAGGGGTCATTTGATGATTTCCCATCCCCAAAAAAAAAAAAAAAAAAGGTATACGTGCATCAAATCGTAGAGAAAAAATAGAAGAATTAGAATATCACTGTATTTTATTACTACTAATTCACTATAAACTATTTAATAATTAATTTTGTCTACTGAAGAATAGAAACATTTCTTCTTTTCATTGTATGCATAAAACGGTAGAAATGTTTCTACAATCTGTCACTTTGTCTGTAGACAAAACCCGTTTCTATCGTGGTCATACTAGGCCAGCAGTGTGTCGTGTATTCCCGGCTCAGCTCGTGCGCGCTCGTGCAGGTACCAGTGCGAGCAATGCGACAAGCGGTTCACGAAAGCGTCGCGATTGCACGAGCACCGCGTGGCCGTGCACGAGCGCGCCACGCCCGTGCACTGCACCGCGCCCGCCTGCGACTTCGTGAGTACAGCTGCAGTATATTCAGCCTATCTATAATGTTCCCACTGCTGGGACACACGCCTCCTCTGTGAGAGGGAGTGGGCCGTAGTCCACCACGCGGGCCCAGTGCGGGTTGGTGGACGTCACATGTCTTCGAATTTTTGGTTCTAGGACATGCCGGTTTTCTCGCGATGTTTTCCTTCACCGTTAAAGCAAGTGATATTTTTTTTTTCACATCCGCATTGTTGCTATATTATTTATGTTCACCAAACACATTTAAATCTTTTACACTTTATTTATTTAATTACTGTTCTATTTTTAATCCTGAAAAACTGCAAACTCTTGTGTGTCACGCGGACGAAGTCGCGGGCAGTACTGGTCATACGCCAGTACGCCGCCAGTGGCCGCCACATGACTAGCGCACCCGCCAGCGGTCCTCGGCATTACGAATGCGCTTAGTGTTCGTGGCACTAAATGTGTTAAAAACGGACCGAAAAGGTCACCCGTATAGAGGTTTTATCCGGGTTATTTTTTTGGGTTAGGTGAAAAACCTTACGTAAAGGTTAACCCGTATTCTGGGTTAATCAGCCTAATAATAACCGGGTTCACGCATAGAGTTCATTTTTGTTCCTTTTTGTTAATTTTTGTTTACTTTCATTCGGGTTAGTCAGCAATATTTTAACCGGTTACCCTGCGTTAATATTAACCAAACATATGGGTTAGAGATTTAACCGGTAACCTTTTAACCCGATTAATCGGTGCCTGGTTAAAAATGACTAATGTCCCCGGTGGTCCCCTCAGGCGTGCGCGTCCCGTCCCGTCTTGCGCACGCACGTGCGCATGGTGCATCGCAACGGTCGACTTGTGCGCAACCACGTGTGCCACGCCTGCGGGAAGACGTATATGGTAAGATACACACGTTCATGTAACATACACATCAATACACTACACAATCGCACGCACTCACACCCAAGAGATAACCCACATTCGCACACACTTAAGCGTCGTCCAGACAGACAGGTCTGGGGTGCCGCTCAGTACTACACTTAGGGTCAAGTTCACCAACAAGATAGCAGTCCCTTAAATTGAAAACAGCTGTTTAGCATATCTTTTTCCATATTAAAAGTCATGTTAAACGGCCGTTTCCAATTTATCGGACTGTTATCTTATCGGTGAACTTGGCTCTTATAGCCGATGATTAAATTAAACAGCTCTTATGTCAATTGTCATCTCTGTTCATTGTCATACAAATGTCAAGGATAGTTGTATATTTAATCAGTGCTTAAAGTTAAGAGGCATCTATAAGTAAGGGGGTAAATCCTACTAATATCTTACTAATATTATAAATGCGAAAGTTTGTGAGGATGGATGTATGGATGGATGTCAGTGGCGAAGGGTCCCTACAATACTATTCCTACCGGCTTCACTTTGAAATATAGCACAGGCAGTATTGCCTACTTTTATTAATTAGCTTTTCGTGGCCAGGTAAGCATTTGTAGCTCCAGCTTACCTCCTACAAAAACTGACCCTTCGCCACTGCTGGATGTATGTACCGGGTGCGGCGATTGAACTGTCCGTCTCTATCTAACTGTTTTAAAATTCGAACCACTGAATCGAACGCCGCCAAAATTTCAAATGTTGGTCTTTGACATGTCCTCTATCATCACTTGAAGTGATTCTGTTGTGAGAGAAACACATTCGAATTTAGAACAATGGATTTAAAACGCAATTCAGTGATTGCTCTTCATCTGGAGGGAAAATCAAATATCGAAATACGTAGAGCGCTGCCGAAACTTCAATTGAACGAGAAATTTGTGCATCGCACTTTTCAACGTTATAATGAGACTAGTAGCGTTAATAAATGCTACGGTGGCAGACGACGATGTACTGCAACGGCGCCAGCAGTTGTCGAAAAGGTGCGTCATCGATTAAACAGAAATCCAGCGCGCTCAGCAAACCAGCTCGCGCAGGATCTCAAGGTGAGCGATCGCAGCGTTCGTCGCATATTGAAGGAAAAGCTTAAAGTCAAACCATTAAAAAAAAACCTTTCTCAAGAACTTACTGCTTTACAGCGTAGCAAACGGCTGGATCGATCGAAAGAGCTGATTCGCTTGCTCGACTCTGGCGAGCTTCCCAATTTGGTGTTTTCAGATGAGAAAACTTTTTGCGTGGAACAGTTTTTAAACAAACAAAATGACCGTGTTTGGTTAAAGGGACGTGTCAGCGACCATTCAGACGAATTGCAAGTCACTCGACGACAGGGAGCCGACCAAATCATGGTCTGGGCGGCGGTGTCTGAAAAAGGCTGTTCTCCGCTCGTTTTTCTTCCAATGGGTCGCAACCAAGTCAAAATAAACCAACAAATCTATCGAGACAAAGTTTTGCGGCCAGGGCTAATACCGTGGGCACGCAATACATTCGGTTCTGAGCGTTGGACTTTCCAGCAAGACTCGGCACCATCGCACAGAGCAATTGGAACGCAAAATTGGTTGAAAGCAAACGTTCCAGTGCTGATCGACCGAGATATGTGGCCGTCGTCATCGCCCGACTTGAATCCGCTGGACTTTTGTATTTGGGGTGTTTTACAGGCCAGGGCCTGTGCTAAAAAACACACTTCAGTGGAAGCGCTCAAACTTACTCTTACGCGAGAATGGAATGGTTTAAGTGATGACGTCGCTCGAGCAGCCTGCGCTTCTTTCAGAAAGAGACTTCAGCTTGTAGTAAAGGCTAAAGGCGGTATTATTCCTTCGGAATAAGTCATAATAAAACTTTAAACTTGCTATTTTCACATGGCAAAAGTGTATAAATAAATATTGAAATTTAACAAAAATATTTCATTTTCACATACGGACAGTTCAATCGCCGCACCCGGTATAGATGTTTGTTACTCTTTCACGCTAAATCGGATTTTGATGAAACTTTACACAACTTTACAAAATTACACAAGCTACTTTTTATCCCGAAAATTGATTTGATTGATTGATAAACTCAACAAAAGTCTCACTGCCGCAGACTAAGAAGACGCTAGAGGGTCACCTGCGCTCACACACGGGCGAGCGGCCCTTCAAGTGCGCGCACTGCCCCTCCGCGTTCGGCTACGAGGCCGCGCTCTACAACCACAACAAATTAGTGCATCTCAAGCCCAAGGTAAACTTAGTCTAACTTGGCCCACCTTTGTGTAACTTGGTCCACCTCTGTGTAACTTTGTATAACTTGGCCCACCTTTGTGTAACTTTGTGTAACTTGGCCCACCTTTGTGTAAATTGGTCCACCTTTGTGTAACTTGGCCCACCTTTATGTAACTTGACGCACCTCTGTCTAACTTGGCCCACCTTTGTCTTACTTGGTCCACCTTTGGCCTACCTTTTTTACTTGGTCCAGCATTGTATAACTTGGTCTATATTTGTGTAACTTGGTCCACTGGTCTAACTTGGCTCGCCTGTCTATCTTGGCCCACCTGTCTTACTTGGCCCACCTGTCTTACTTGGCCCACCCTTGTCTAACTTGGTCCACCTGGCCCTTCAAGTGCGCACTGCCCCTCCGCCTTCGGCTACGAGGCCGCGCTCTACAACCACAACAAACTAGTGCACCTCAAGCCTAAGGTAACCACTTTACTCAGCTTTGTCTAATTTGGCCCACCTAGGAAAAACTTGGCTCACCTTTGTGTAACTTGGCCCACCTTTGTCTAACTTGGTTCAGCGCTGTGTAACTTGGCCCACCTTTGTGTAACTTGGCCCACCTTTGTGTAACTTGGTCCACCGTTGTATAGCTTGGGCCACCTTTGTGTAACGTAGCCCATCTCTGTCTAACTTGGTTCAGCGTTGTGTAACTTTGCCCACCTTTGTGTAAGTTGGTCCAGCATTGTCTAATTTGGTCCACATTTAACTTGGTCCATCTTTGTCTAACTTGACGTATTCTTACTAGTATGTATGTTTGTCCGCAGTTGGGCCGCAGCCGCCCCCCTCCCCCCCCACAGCTGCCGCCACACATACCCCCCGCGCCCGCCGACTTACCACAGATAACGTAGATTTAGATACCGTCAGACAAGTTTAGATCTGACCATTTTGAAACCAAAATCCCGTGCACATATGACCACAGCTGTTTGCCGCCCATTTTGCATTGACAATAGTCTTAAAACAATAATTATAGGTATGCGCTTCTGTAGCGGTCGGGCGCTGCACGCAAGAATAGCCCTTACGGTGGTCAGATCCAGATTTGCCTGACAGTACATCATGAGTACATAATATTATATTTTGGTCTCAAAATTAGTTTTAAGTAACCATTAATTTCGGGGATGGCCGATTAATTTCCAACTCAAAGCTTATATTAATAAATTTGTCACGTGGTGATATGATAACGTAAAGACAGATGGGTGGTGATTCTCGCGGGCATGATATTGATATCGAATTCGATATATATTGCAACAACTGTGAAAATCCCTACTATTTTGACATTTGTTGCAATATATATCGAATTCGATATCAATATCGAACCCGCGAGAATCACCCCCATGAACGTATAATTAATGTTGTGCTTAATTAGGAATAAGTGAATGTACACTGGCCTGCAAAAATAAGTACTACATTTTCTACTACTACTTCGTACTAAGTGTGATACTTATTTTTGCAGGCCAGTGTAGTTGAGCCGAAATTAATCGGGCAGTCATGAAAAATCCCTCTCGTTTAAGAGCGGGTTTTCAATCGAGCAGCCGGCCTAGCATGACCACGATAGAAACGGGTTTTGTCTACATAGAAATAGACAAAGTGACAGATTGTAGAAACATTTCTGCCGTTTCATTCATAAAACGTAGAAATGTTTCTACAATCTGTCACTTTGTCTATTTCTATGTAGACAAAACCCGTTTCTATCGTGGTCATGCTAGGCCGGCAGGTAGTAATGCTGACTTGAGTGTGATACCCAATGCCATAGTTATTCTAAATCATATGAACCACGGAACCAGGGATGGAAAACCGCTACAAATTGCGGTACCGGTATCGAACAATTTCGGTTACCTTTAATATTAAGGTTACCGCTACATGGGTAACCAAGATAAAGGTTACCATTTTAATACCGGATTTACACACACCAACGCTACTCGCTCTTTGACTTATGCCGACGGCACGTGTAAAATAGAGGTGAATTTTATTTCAGTAACCGGTATTTTACCGGTAGTAGATATTCAATATAAAAATGCAGGTTAACTTTAAAAATACCTGTAAAAATAATAAAGGTTGTAACCGGAATAATGCAGGTATTGTTCATACCGGTTTCGGTCCCTCGCTCTTACATGTCATTTCGTAGGCTACTTTTTGCCCGAGTATTTGTAGGACTCACCGTTATAATATGTGTTGGGTACTTGGGTATCAATGTACTATTAAATAATAATTAAAATTAGGCATAAATGCTGTGTTGTATTTAATGCAATTTACGCAAATAGCGCGCTAGGCGTGAATTAGGAATAAGGAACCGTATTACGAACACGAGAAAGAGACGGTGTTATTAATTTTGTATGGCTCCATCTCTTTCCCACTCACGATTTGGCATAATACGGGTCCTTACCATGGATTGTTATCGCCAGACTGGTTTAAAAACTTTTAGCAGTGATAGGAACAACTTGTCTATTGAGGGGCTCGTGGCCGGCTGATCGATCGATCTGCGAGGTTAAGCTGCGCTTGCCGCGGTCAGTCCTTGGAAGGGTGACCGTTCTTTACACATCGAGACCCCTCCGTGCCTCGGAGAGCACGCTAAGCAGTCGGTCCCGGTTGTCATAGGAATATCTTTGACAATCGTTACAGGTAGTCAGAAGCCCTAAAGTCTGACAGCTGGTCTAACATTCGAATACCGGTATTACCCATTAATTGGGTTGTGGAGGTCAGATGGCAGTCGCTCCACGTAAAATATTGATATTCAGCCAAAACTAGTTAGACTGGAAGCCGACCCCAATGTAATTTGGGAAAAGGCTAGGCAGATGATGAGGAACAGCTTGTCTATTCTGTGCCGACACGCCGCGTAATATCACTCCGAGAACTGCCAATTTGCTCACGTTCGAGGGAGAATCTCACCGTGACATTCTCCCTCGAACGTTCGCAAACAAACTGGCAGTTCACGCGGCGAGTTGGTACAGAATAGACATCCTGATCAGTAACTCGCTGTTACATCTTATATTAGCAGCAATGTTGGTTGAAATCAAAACGCTGAAGAATTATTTCATTTTTTTTTCTGTATAATAATAATACTGGGAGGAACATGTATGGCATTAAAAGTCCATGGTAAGGTCTAAAGCACTGAGTGTTTTTAATTATGTGAACCAACGGGCAGCGGTAGGTGTAAGTAGGTGATAATATGATACGATGTGTAATAATTGTTAGCACAGAGGTTCTGAAGCTATTAGCATTCCCTGGCCCCAAGTCTGCTACTGCTTTTTTTTTTTTTTTATGGCAATTTGCCGAAGACTACGGCAATTTCTGCCAGTGTCGTCTGCTACTGCAATTGTGTAAGAATAGTCTCATAATGACTTAATGACATCATAACTGTCAAAACCTAAGTCCATAACCTTTGGTCATTGGCTTAGAGTATGGCTGTCCAACGTTCGGCCCGCGGGCCGCGGCCGCGGCTTATATTTGTGCGGCCCGCCACATGTTTTTGAAGTACCCAAAATACGAAAAAAATCCCATAAAATGGTATATTATTTTATTTTTATGGCATCAATTTTTCAAAAAATGAAAACTACATGTTTCTGCGGCCCTCCAAGCTATTTAATGATTCATTGTGGCCCCCGATCGTATCTGGTTTGGACAGCCCTGGCTTAGAGTAAGATTAAGATATAAGACTCTTTGGTCATTGGTCAAAATGATGTCATTATGAGACCATTCTGACACGATTATGACAATTGCAATAGAACTAATAGCAGACTTATTTTACCGTCAAAATAACTCGTGATCGGCCCACTGTGCAGTCATTGTGCCGAGAACCTCGACCAACACCTAAATTAGCTCTTTTTCGGTTGTTGGTCCGAGGTCATGATCCAAGTTTTTATATTTTTAAATATATTTTTCTTTTGTAAATATAAAAAAATGTAATCATGTTATATGTAATATTGATAAGTGTAAGCACATTAAATGTCTGAATGTAACAATAACATTGAATGTTATAAATTAATGTATTTTCGCAATAAATGTCAAAATTTTTGGAAATGTTCACGATATTACGTTGTTTTATTTGAGAATTCCTCATAATTAAAGTTAAATGAGTGTAACAAGCATATTGTTTAATAATAATTATAGTCTGTCGCCCTTACTTATAAACGATGATTAAATGAAACGTCATCTCTATTCACTGTCATACAACATATTAAGAGGCGTTTATAAGTAAGACAGTATTGTTTAAGACGAGGTTCGTCATCAACGGACATACCCTCAAAAGAATAACTAACAGACACCGTTCGAAAATAGATCAACTTTATCTATAGGAGCTACGTGAGGGTACATAGATAATTATTTTACTCTAAAGAAGTTTACCCTCAAATATTTAGACTTCGCAGGCAGACGGAATCGTGTGAGCTGTAGAACGCTGTTTGCAGTGTGTTTTACGTATACTAAAATAGGTTAAAAGTCTGCAATAAACTTTGTTCTTTCACTAAAATATTCTGTCAGTTATTTCTCGATTTACCTATGGGTAGTAACGGATATAGCCGCTTAAATCAGCCACTCGTGACTAACTTTTGCCCGGACAAGTAAGGTTGTGCGGATTGTAGTTTCCGGTTACTGCGCCTGCGCAGTCTACAATAGCTAGTGTTCTCGCGAAGTGTCGGACATAACCCGCGCTGTTCTTGTTCGCGTCGTAGTGATCTAAGGTCGAGATAAATAGACGTTAGTTAGCACGTACTTTGGCTAAGCCGTATCGTTGTCACTGTCGCGCAACTTGCAAGCAAGACAGAGACAGGAACATGACTTAGCCACGTGCCAAGACATGAAAGAAAAGAAAGAAAGAAAAATCATTTATTTGTCACAGAGACATGCACTTAATTAAGGAAACAAATTAAAACAACAAGGTAGGTACATAGTTGTGTCTGCTGCGACAAAAGGTGACCACTCAGCATAATGCTGTGCTATGGCATAGACCACAACCCAGCGCTGATTTTCAGTGGTCACCAATGTTTATTTATCTCGGCCTAAGCGTGAAAACGCACAGGCAGGTGGCTTGCTTAGTGCCTAGCGCCTAGATAGTCACCTAGCGACTAGCTTAGTATAACGAACGTTTTAGAATGATCGCGACCGGCCGCACTGCGCGCTTGGCGCCTAGCTAGTCGCTCCGCCGCGCGCAGTGCGGCCGCGAGCGAACATTCTAAAACGTTCGTTATACTAAGCTAGTCGCTAGGTGACTATCTAGGCTCTAGACCCTAAGCAAGCCACCTGCCTGTGCGTTTTTCACGCTAAGTGTTCAGTGGTGTGTGGCGGTGACGTGCCAGGCGGTCGCATGCCGCTGTGGCGCGAGCTCTGCGGGACCAGCACGTGAGTACCAGTTGATTATTACTTGCATCTTTAAATTATTAAATTTTAATATTCTCAAAACTCTATTGTCGCGAGCGGGATTTGAACCCGTGTTTCTAAGAAGCGTCAGACAGTGTGGGGCACTGACTGTACGATAGCTCAGTGGATAGAGCGAAGACCCCATTGTACGGCAGAGGTCACAAATTCAAGTCCCACCCGTGTCAGTTGTTTTACAATATTCTCTTATTTTTACATAATAATCAGGTGGTTC
This sequence comes from Thalpophila matura, assembly GCA_948465475.1. NCBI lineage: Eukaryota > Metazoa > Arthropoda > Insecta > Lepidoptera > Noctuidae > Thalpophila > Thalpophila matura. Next base: position 93,921 of record OX419206.1, on the reverse strand, counting down.
AAGTTTCAATAGAAAAACCAATAAATTCTGTACATTTTTATTGAATCAGTAACATGCATAACGTGAACATGTAACAAACATGTAATAAATAACATTAATTTAAATACATTGTACTTCATACACCAATATGTTACATAAGTTACTACCAAGTATATGACGTCTGTTGGTTGCTCCCACGTTTGTATTTCAATACAATACAACGTCTCCTTGCATTGTATCGATCTAACGGAACTCATTGTATGCAATACCGTGATCAGTATTGTGCGCACAAATACAACAATTATTTGATTTTGCATAAATGTAACTATTTGTATCAACACAAAACCATTTATTACTTTATATTTATGACTTGAACGCAATTTTGTATCAACTAAAGCGGAGCTACCCCGTTTGTATTGTCTCCGTATTTTGTATTGATACAAAACGCGATACAATTGTAGCCTCTTCATTAAAACTATGCTATAAACATTCCCAAATACTGAAATAATTATCTTAAAATTAAGTAAATATAAATTACTATAAATAATTGTGAAATACACGCAAACATGGACGGACGCGATGTTCGCGTGCACTTCGCACTACAAACTAAATAATCGTTACTAGAGTGCGTTTCACGTAAGAGGTCCCTTTAACGCTATGTTGGCACCCCTGTATGTCACTCTGTCTAGGTTAACGTTCGATGTTTCTTGTAGATTTACGTATTAAAGTATTGCCTAGGACACTAAAAAGTAGTGAACGAGAATTGGTGCTGAAAGAAAACTTCAAACACCGTTAAAAACGTAAAATATTGACATTCAGGGGAGCCAACATAGAGTCGAAGGGAATTATCAAATGAAACGCACGTTACATGATGGCTTGTACCAAAATGGCGGAACGAGCATTTGATGACGTCATTATAACACGAAATGTAACGACATACCGACTAGGGCTATTTTAAATACATGCTACGTACATTACTATTTGGACTTGTATTGATAGAACCTTCCAACGTTTATTACTGGCCCAAGGCTATTTAAATCTATTATTTTGTCGATACTGATATGATTTGATACAATGTTAGCACTTCTAGCAAAGAATATTTGAAGTTGTGTGAATTTAAACTTTCAGTGTATAGTCCTCCATAGTATTCTAGAATTTTTCGTTGTGTTAAGCTTCCTTGTCATTTGTATGACAATGAATAGAGATGCCAATTGACTTACGAGCTGTTTAATTTAATCATTGTCTATAAGTAAAGAGACTAATGTTTATATTAGTTCTGTAACTCCAGAATTATTTGACCAATCATGAAACATTGCTTGCTTCAAATTAAGTTATGTACCTACTGATTTACTGTTCATTTTGTATGGAGTCTCAAATAAGTCAGCAACAAACGCGTTTAGTTTCAAACGAGCTGTTCCATTATTTGAAACAACACTTACAAAATGATGCAGCAGTCATCGGGGACCGCATTATAAAGCGTTAAGCCCATCATCATCATAAACGGCACTAGAGCGTGCGAACAGTTGCTTAGAGTGTTCTTGCATGTTCGGACGTGAAGCGTTCTTGTGTTCTAGCGATTCATTCCGCTGATCTAAACATCTATTGTGCAAGAATTCTAGTTCTTGGTTGTCAATTTTGCTCGTTGATATTTTGGTGTGCACTTAAAGTTCGAGAAAGAATGCTCTCTCTAGCTCTTTGTTCGTTTGGTTTAATTCCACCTTTATTCAAAAAATCTAGTTCTTGGTTCTATTGTTTTTGTTCTATTCTAGTTCTTTGTTCGTTTGGTTTAAATCGACCTTCAAATGCTCGCAGACTAGATTTCTACGCCTTCGCTCGGCTGTATTCGTCCTCACTGATGCTGGTCGCGACGGATATCTCCGTGACAGTCTCGCTCTTATCATCGAAGTAAACCGCGACTTCATTATCATCCTTATCTATTGACGTCAGCTCGTTGGGAGGATCTACTACAACTTCGTTTTTGGAAGACCCTTCTGTTTTTAAATCACAGTTGTGTGTGACGTCAGTCCTCAGTACGTGTTGTGAGTGTTGCGTGTCCTGGTCTGCGTGTGAGTGGTCGATGGGTTCGTATCCCGCGGGGAGTACTAATCCTTCCGCGAACGAGTTGAAGTTGTTCTGATTGTTGTTGGGTAGGCTCTGTTGATGGGACAGTTGCTGAGACTGCTGTGAGAATGACTGTTGTTGTTGGAACTGCTGTTGTTGTTGTTGGATTTGTTGCTGCTGTTGTTGGATTTGCTGTTGTTGTTGTTGGATTTGTTGATGCTGTTGATCATGAATTTGTTGTTGTTGCTGATTTTGTTGATTTTGTTGGAGCTGTTGCTGTTGTTGTTGCTGCTGTTGTTGTTGTTGTTGCTGATTTTGTTGGTTTTGTTGAATTTGTTGTTGTTGTTGTTGATTAAATTGTTGGTTTTGTTGTTGTTGCTGCTGCTGTTGTTGTTGCTGCTGCTGTTGTTGTTGATGATGTTGTTGGGAATATTGTTGTTGTTGTTGCGCAATTTGCGGCAACTGCTGTCCCGGTTTAGACGGGTCGTCGATAGCTTGCAATATGCTTTGCAATAACCCTTCAGAGAGGAGCTGGTCGTGAGGGACAGAGGACTTACCTCCGGCAGAGGACTGAATCTGAACGGAGTAACCCGTATTACTGGTACGCGGACCTTCCGAATTAATACTCTGACTGTTCGACGCTATCTTCTGTTGTAATTGCTTTGCTTCTTCGTTCAAGTTTCTGATCCTGTCAGAAGTCTTTTGTATCTGTTCACTAACGAACTGTAACCTCTCATCTTTGATCGCGTGTTTCTCTTTCAAAGACTTCGATTTTTGTACATTGTAGCTTTCTTTGTTTTCTCTCTTTGTATTTCCTGTGTGTGTTAGGGAGTGGGTGTGTAGATCTCTTGTGAATGAATCGGGGATAGTCACTGTGTTCGCTGACTTGTTTAATGTTGTTCCTAGACTACTAAGACTGTTCACGTAACTAGATGCTAGATCTATCGGTATCCTCTCTCCTGCCTGAGCTGCCTTCAATATGGCTTCATGATACGGACAGTGTTTTAATATCGCAGCCGCGTCCAAATTAGATAAATTAGCTAGAATAGTTCCGTCTATGGTTGAGGTGACCGCGTTGCTGTGTGACCCTGAGGTCACGTGGTCTCCTACTCCTACCGTCAGCAGGGGGGCGGAGTAGGAGTCGATAGGAGATCCGTATAGGTTCGAAGGTTGTTGGACCTGTTGGAAGGAGATAGGGCCAGAGTGAGGTAGACTGTATAAGTTGGTCGGTTCTATGGAGAGAGAGACGCTGTTTCCATGGAAACCGCCGTTGCCATGGAAACCGGCGCTACTGGTGTGGATGCTGACGTCTTTGACGTCTCTGATTGGTGGAGGTAAGTAGGCGGGGCCTGCAGACCCGTGGTCTATGCCATGAGCATCTTTATGCTGCGTAGTGTGCGCGATGTGTTCGAATAGTCCTTCAGGCACGGATTCTCGGAATTTGATTGGCTGTCGCGGAGTGCTGCCTCCCGAGTGTCCTCCCCCGGAGTGGTAGCCGTACGGGAGAGGGAGGCCGGGACTATGGCGGGGAGGGGCTCCGTACTGACTGCCGGGCGGGACGCCGTAGTGTCCCGAAGGAGCTACAAGTCCCTTAGCTCCCTGTTGTCTTAACGATCCGGAGAAATGTCCGTTGGATATAGACTCTTGAGGAGGTCCGTATGTATCGAACGGTTTTCCTGGGAACGATTGAACTGAAGATATGCCGGAATGCGCTGCATTGTCAGTGTAATGTGCTTCAAACACAGTCTTTGATTGGTCGATATGGTTAGAGTCGCCGCCCACGATCGCGTTCAAATCGATGTTGGCGAGAGCATCGTGGTGTACGTTCGCGTAACCCGACGAAATTTGAGCGCCAGAGAACTGATCGCCGCCAGAAAATTGATGATTGTTGGAGAACTGATTTCCGGACGAGAAATCGTTTCCGGACAGGAATTGGTTGCTGCCGGACGTGAATTGGTGATGTTGTTCTATGTTGGGTAAAGGTTGGTCCAAATTGATGTGAATCTCTTGCGTTGGAGGTCCGTATTGGTCGCTGATATGGCCGATTGGTTTAGATACTCCAGGAATCGGCTTCCAGCCATCGTAAAGCACGTGTGGGGGGGTGGGGGGGGCGGGGATGCCCGGATGCGGCGGCTGCGGGTTAGGGTCCGGTTGCGGAGGTCCGTAATGCCCAACGTTGCCGATATTCTGCAACAGGAGCTGGTCGTTCGGACCGATCGGTCCCAACACGTGTCCCGGAGGACCGTACGTATCGCTCGGTATTGGGAAGTTTGGTTTGAGGTCTACTGGCAGAGATGATACTAGAGGTGTGCCGTAAATAGGAGCCGGTAGGTTCAGTCCGAAGTCGAGGTTGTTCTCTAGAGGTGGTAGAGACAACTGCGGGAGGTCTGGCAGAGGGAGTGCGGGAGTGTCCCTGATGGGAGGACCGTAGTTAATCTGAGGAGGACCGTACACTGGCTTTGGAGGCCCATACACGGGTTTTGGTTGACTAAAGAACGGCTTGTGCAGTGTTATCTTTGGCGGCTTGAACGGAACTCCATACGTCGGTTTCGGCAGACTTTGCTTCGGTGGCCCGTACGTCTTCTTCGGTGGCCCGTACGACTGTTTCGGAGGACTGTACTTCGGCGGCCCGTACACTGGTTTTGGCGGCCCGTATACTGGTTTTGGAGGTCCGTATACGGGTTTCGGGGGTCCGTATACTGGTTTTGGCGGTCCGTATACTGGTTTCGGGGGTCCGTATTCAGGTTTAGGCCTGTTTTGGACTGGCGGGGGCGGTCCGTGGTAGGTTTGTGTGGGGAAGTGCACTGGGGCGGGCGGCCCATAGGCCCCGGGCGGGGGGTCCGCGAAGACCTGAAGGTCAGGTACGCCGTACACTGGTACTGGGTGAGGCAGCTCTGAAACTGAGAATATAATAGGTTATTTATGATCATATTTTTTTGCTGATAATGAGGGAAAATGAGTTTTTAACAGTTTGGAATCACACACGTAGACCGTAGTGATCAGTTATAGCGTCAGTGACGTAGGTACCGTAGGGAAAATACCCTGGGGCACTCACGCTCAAGAGGCCCCTTGGCCCCCATGAATGACTTTCGGAAAACTTGTATCACACATTAATTATTAGTAGCTTTGCTGTAATTTACAAATATATATCATTTATCATGTAATCTGTTCAGCAGTGTAACTTTTTAAGTAGTTTTGCACCTTTAAAGTATTTAGTTCAAATAGGGCCGCAATATCATTTTTCCCAAGGGCCCTTGGTTTTACGCAGCCCCGGATCTGGGGGGGGGGGGGGCTAGCCAGGGCGCGTGCCCCGGGCGGTAAATTCAAGCTTGGTAGACGAGTACTTTGCTCTACATTGAGTAGTGTATTCGTCTACCAAGCGTAGCAATCGCAAAGAGCAGCGCTGGACCGGTCATTGTGGCGTTTTTTTGGGGAGGCCTATGTCCATCAGCATCAGTGGGCGTGTTAGGGCTGAAATTGTGATGATGATAAGAAAAATATTGTCGGGCGTGGATATTTCAGTTTTTGCCCCGCCTCGAAATAATTCAAGATCCGGGGCTGGCATACGTGTAGGCATACACGAGGCTCCCACCGCCGATGCCCATCAATGTGTTGCCGGTATGCCATCACTGTAGTCACCAGGCGTGACAGATCAGTGGTCGCAGTAGCTCCTATCACACGAGACTTCAGACGCAGTGATGATGGACCACCGCAACGTAACAAAATTAAGAAATTTTATTTTATCCTTTGTAACATATATAAATACAACCGTGACAGTAACAACAGTATAAAACGGAGTTTTATGGGGAAGAAACCCTATGTAAGAAATATGTGCGGTGTACTCACTGGTGTTGCCGTGGTCGGGCGGGCCGTACGCGTCGGCGGGAAGCGGCTCGCCGTACGAGTTCGACAGCGACGCCTCGCGCTTCTGCGCCGCGCCGCCTGCAACACGACAACACTCATCAGCCTATTCTGTTCGACGCGCCGCGTGATGTCACCGCGGGAACTGGCAATTTGTTTGCGAATTTTCGAGGAGGAATGTCATGGTGGTTCTCGCTCGAACGTTCGCATACAAATTGTCAGTCCTCGCGACGATATTACCATGCGGCGTGTCCGTAGGTACAGCACATGCAGATAGGCAGTTCACATTAGCAGTTGCATTTTTTTGTGGACACTTGTTATTGGCATTTGTTTGTGGACACTTGTTATTGGCATTTTTTTCTGAACACTTGTTATTGGCATTTGTTTGTGGACACTTGTTATTGGCATTTGTTTGTGAACACTTGTTATTGGCATGTGACACAGGAGAGGGTTTCAAAGTCAAAAACAATTTTCGATATCAAAATCGTTGGGAAGCGTTAAGTTGGAAGGCGCAAAATGTTATGGCTGAGAAACATCAGAGATGGACCGGTATCAAGAGAACAATTGGTCAGACTAGAGCCCTGGACAAGAATAAGTTTAAGGAGCTGACTGCCAACCTTCAATAATGGACAGGCACTAGAAGAAGATAATTATAATGATTGTGTAACGTGAATTGTGTATCATCAATATGTGATACTATAGCTTCCGCCCTCGGCTTTGCCCGCGTTTTTCGAGATAAAAGTAGCCTATGTGCTATTCTGGACTATAATCAAACTGTGTGCCGAAATTTCATCACATCCCTTCAGCCGTTCTGACGTGATTGGGTAACAAACATCCATCCATCCATCCATCCATCCAAACTTTCGCATTTATAATATTAGTATAGAAGTATAGCTGATATCGTACCTGACTGCGAGGCCTCCGCCACGAGATCTCGGTCGCTGTCGGTGCTGACGAGGCCGGGGGGCGTCTCCTCGCCGCCCGCCGCGCTGCACAGTGCCAGCAGCAGTAGGAACACCTGGAACCAGAGGACAGTATAATTAACAACAGCACAACTGACGAGGAACATGTCGGAACTGTAATCATTATTGCGAGCAGGAATTGAATCTGCGGTCTGTAGCGCAGAAGCCGATTGCTTCGCTACTGTGCCAATCTCAGATCATTGAAAAAAGGAGATATTATTATGTCATCATAGCAAATTAGTACGGAGACCACTGCTGCGTTGCGGGTAATTCCCATCCATCCCGGTCGTCCCGTCCCGTTAACGGGACAGTTGGGGAAAATTGATGCATCGACCTCGGTAGTGCCGACCCCGTCGTTTAAGGCGAGGTTTTCTCACTTTTGGCAATTATTGATACCTAATCTTTGAACGTTCCTGTCCCGACTGTTTGTTCCGGAATATCTTCAATGTACTGGGGGTCTACTCTCTAAGCACGAAATCCGTAGTTTCGGCCTTAGTTACGGGCGTTTCTTACTCCGCATCACCTACGGACTTAAAATTAGTTCGGGGTCCGAACTAAGAATTAATGATAGCACGATTTGACAGTTGTCCCTACCAGTGGCGTAGCTAAAAAATAAAATAAAAAATATTTTTTGCCCCGGGGCCTTTGGTTACCCCAAAGGCCCTGGGCCAAAAAATATTTTTTCCGTATTCGTCGTGTTCCGAATTCGACGTACACCAGATTTGTCGATATCCAGATTCGTCGTAATACTGTCAACTCCATAATAAAATTAAATTTATAGTTTGCAAGTCCGAGGGCCCCCCTGGGCTTGGGGGCCCCGGGACACTGCCCCGTCTAGCCCTCCGGTGGCTACGCCACTGGTCCCTACTTCCGATGTGTATTTATCCGTCCGAAAAATTGAATTTGACACTTGTTTTGACGGAATCTTATGTCTATTGTACTTTCGAACGGGCCCGTATCTTCGTTGACGGACTTACAGAGTAGACCCCCAGACACGCCTTTTTTCAGTTCTCTATTAGTATAAATCACGTATGATGTTATTATTTCTGTAGGTAGGTACGTAGGTATGTTAGTTACTGGCTAATGTTATGTCTCAACCTTAGGCAAACCTGCGTGTTATAGCTACAACTAGCTAAACAAAGCTTTCGTTCATCTCACGACTTTTACTTTCTACGTGGATCACGATCTATAGATCATTGCAGATGTAGTTATTCACGTGCACGCGGCCGGTCGCAATCATCTCGCTGTAATGTTATATTTGTGCAATTGTATTATATAAATATTAGAAAGTATGCGTCTGTTATTACGGTGGAGAGAAATTATGCATAAAATAATCATTTAGTTTTAGCCTAAAGCCTGTTGCGAGAGTTCCGCGCGCTCACTCTTACAGCACTCACTTATGACTCACGGAAATTAGATTTCTGTGAGTCATAAGTGAGTCATAATAGAAGATAATAGAAGTCGCAAAAGCGTGTGACCTTATCACCGCTTTTGAGAAAATTATGTTAAGCAGTCTACACACCAAAGTCACCGACCCGCTAAGCGCTCATTTGCCCGCCGACACTATTACGAATAACTACCAAAAAATTTACTGATTTCGTGTCGCCGACAAAGTTTTACTATTTGACTTGAACGACTATGAAGTCGCCGACTAGCCCGCCGACATAAAAGTCGACGACTCAATGTCGGCAGGTCGGCGACTTTGGTGTGTAGACTGCTTAAGGCACGTGACGTGTTACGCGCCACCACCACACTTAGAGCGCGCGTTTAAAAATGTTTGGACGCTTTGACATTGACTGCGAACCGGCGACACGCTTCTGCTTAGTCTATTCTGTAGCGACACGCCGCGTGATATCTCCGCGAGAGCTTTCAATTTATTTGTGAACGTTCGAGGAATAATCTCACCGTGACATTCTCCCTCAAACGTTCGCAAACAAATTGGCAGTTCTCGCCGTGACATCACACGGCGTGTCGCTACAGAATAGACAGCTCAAAAGTGATCTCTGAAATGGTTAGTTATTGCCTCAGATCATAGTAACAAGGGGCTCGACAACAACGAGGGGCTCGTGGCTAAATGACGGCCGCGCTAGTCCTTGGCCATCCAAGGACTGACCGCGGCAAGCGCAGCTTAACCGTTCTTAACACATCGAGACCCCTCCGTGCCTCGGAGAGCACGTTAAGCAGTCGGTCCCGGTTGTCATAGGAATATCTTTGACAATCGTTACGGGTAGTCAGAAGCCCTAAAAGTCTGACAGCTGGTCTAACATTCGAATACTGGTATTACCTATTAATTGGGTTGTGGAGGTCAGATGGCAGTCGCTCCACGTAAAATATTGATATTCAGCCAAAAACAAGTTAGACTGGATGCCGACCCCAATATAATTTGGGAAAAGGCTAGGCAGATGATGATGATGATGATGATCATAGTAACAAGGGAGCTGTGCCAAGGCGCTATTGAGTTTGACGCTTTGATATGGTCATATTGACCGTAATTAAAGCGTACACGCTGGCGACGAACTAAACACGATCGATGGTATAAATACAGTGTTTTAGTTTAATGCTAGTGTTGAGTGACGAATAACAGTGTTAGATTGAGGGTGTGCGGAATTTTTTATGTAATGGGAGATCTTTATATTCACAAGGAGCGTTTATAATGGTTGAGTTGAACGGTGCTAATGCATGCGTCATATCCGTGAACGGGCGCTGTCAGTTGGTGCTGGTCATCTCTTGACTGCTCAAGCAATATTTTGACATTTTATAGGTTTAAATGATTTTTATTTTATTTTAGTACCTACCTTTGATTATATTTTTTATCCTAAGGGATTTTTAAAATATCTCACATTGTTCTCACATATTAGGGCATAAATGTAAACAAAGAAATTGTATAGGTACTTATTTGAATTAGTTGAAAAAGAGTAACCATGGAGTTTCTTGTCCGTTCTTCTCCATAGGAATCTACGTTTTGGAATGGACAACTATATGTTCAACTAACGGACAAACTGACTGACAACTATTGCTTGATTATTCAAAAGTGCCTGTAAATGGTCTAATTGAAATAAATGTTTTGACTTTTGACTAATTGTGTCGCAAAATGATCTAAGAGTGGCGACAGTGGTTCCCGTACTAGCTTTTGTCTATGATCTGAGGTTCTTGCCTAGGAATTGCACTCATCTAGTTCTGGGTTCATTGTAAGCGCGGGTCGAGACGCAAGAACTCGACAAAAGAGTTCCTTCCGCTCACACTATGTATACTTTCCTCATTAACCAATTCCCATAGACTATAAAAACCGTGTCGCCTCTATAATTTGACTCTATTGAACATCGCATTGTTTCGTAATCATAGACAATGGCGATTGGAGAAAAAATGTTGAACTGGCTCCGCGCACAGCGCAGATGGGAATCAATTTGTTTTATCGAGCAATAAGGATGAGGCTAGCGTTGCCATTCGATAGTATCGATTAGTGTCAATACTATCGATTGTTTTAGACTGTCAATAGTTTATAAAACAATACTATCGTTGGGACAATCTTTAGTATCGATACTGTCGATAGTATGGCCTTTTTTAGATGAGAACTATCGACAGCGGGACTATCGATAGTACCTACAGTGGAACTATCGATCGGCAACACTAATGTGGGCGACATCTCTAACTGACGATGATGATTACCTAATTTCACTAAATTTAATAACCCATAGTTTTTTTAATTTATTAATTTTTACCCTAGCTGTGTCCTGCAATTTCACCCGGCGCGCTAAAAAATTGTTTTCGGTTAGCGTTTTTTTCTTTTGATCGGCTCCTAAGGGTCGTAGCCTGATGTTAAATAGCCTATAATCTTCCTCAATAATTAGGCTATCAAATGACAATTGAATTTTTCAAATCCGACTGGTAGTTCCAGAGATTAGCGCGTTCAAACAAACTCTTCAGCTTTATTATACTAGTACTAGTTGTGCCCCGCGGTGTCACCCCCGTTGCTCGGCTCCTAAGGGTCGTAGCGTGATGTTAAATACCCTATACTATTCCTCATGAATCTGGCTATCATATACAAAAAGAATTTTTCGAATCTGACTGCTAGTTCCAGAGATGAGCGCGGTCAAACAAACTCTTCAGCTTTATTGTATTAGGCTATGTTTCGATTATAGTAAAGGACGTCGGCAGTTTTGGGCTTGATATGGTACAGTAATAAAAGCTTAACCAAAAATTAAAATATATTTTAATTGTTCTTTGCCTAATTTATCTTAGAGATTAAGAATTGGAATCAAAAATCGAAATAAATAAGAAATAAAATGATTATGCCGTTGACATTTTGAAAAAACCAATAATACAAAAACGGATGCATGCTTACTGGCGCGTGCCTCCACAGAATATCATGTCAACAGCAACTAAAACCTTTGAATTGAGAACTCATTAGTCGGGCTGTACTTCACTGGATTATTCACACCATACTTAACCTCACTGTCACAAATACGAAGATTTCTCTTTAACCCAATTACGTACAAAAACAAATAAAAAATGAATTTAAATACTCTTGAAATACTCGACCACACCAAACTAATTTCATATCTGTACCGACTTACACAATCTGAAGCCCAGCGTTCTATGGGCGTCTGCCAGTGTCCTTTGATCTATACCATTCATAGCAGTGGTCGTTATGAGATACGTAACCAGAAGTGAATGAACTGCGATAGGCTGAATTAATTTAGGCTTAGACCATATTAATAGCTACTTAATCAAAAAGAGAGATTTACAATTATTTAAAAGGATCAATCAAGATATCACTTTCGTTAATTTAAATTCATTATAAGATCCTGATGTCAATTAATTTTTATTGCCTGATTAGCCTAGTTTTAAAATGTATTCTAGTCTTTAATTAGATAATTTGCTGTCGAAACTTTTTTTTTATTTCATAATAGGCTTGTGTTTGACCGCCATCTCGCCTGATGTTAAGCGATGATGCGGTCTACGATGGAGCACGCTTGCCTAGAAGAAACCGATTCACTCGCGACTTGAACACACCCAGATTGTAACTGTCGGGGAACACTCGGGCAGCGCATTCCACTATTTTGCGGTTCTCATAATGATAGTGGAATCAAAGCAATTGGTTGAAAGCAACTAAAACAACCTGTCTAATCCGGCGAAGCAAGAACTGCCAATTTGTTCAAGGGAGAATTTAACCGTGACATTCTCCCTCGAATCTAGCCGTGACATTCTCCCTCGAATCTAACCGTGACATTCTCCCTCGAATCTAACCGTGACATTCTCCCTCGAATCTAACCGTGACATTCTCCCTCGAATCTAACCGTGACATTCTCCCTCGAATCTAACCGTGACATTCTCCCTCGAACGTTCGCAAACAAATTGGCAGTTCTCGCGGTGATATCACGCGGCGTGTCGGTACGGCATAGAGAGGCAGTTTATGTCAAAGATAGTTTAAAGCCGAGATAAATAAACATTGCTTAGCGCGTGCTTTGGCTAAGCTATGTTCCCGTTAGCGTTGAAAAAACCAGGGAAAATTCCCGTTTTTAGGGTTCCGTACCTCAAAAGGAAAAACGGAACCCTTATAGGATCACTTTGTTGTCCGCCGTCAGCCACCGGACCATAAGTGGAGCTATCTGCTCATAGATGACACCACTAGAAGTATGCAGTAGCGCCATCTATGATCATATTTCGGAACCCTTAGGGCGCAAGGCATACTCGCACTTGTCCGGTTTTTTTTTCTAATTCCGTTGTTTTTTTCCATGTTTTATTCGAAAGTTGCAAGAAGATTCGCCAGCATATATTTCATGGGGGCGGGAAATATTCTTCCTGCGAATTTTTCCATGTTACATGCGAACGGAAAAAAACCACGATTTGATTTTTTCGTGGAAAAAAACCCTTCACCCATCTGCTTACTGGATGAATATTATTTTATTTGATAATAAAAATATTTTCATCCGGTAAGCAGATGGGTGAAGGTCGATCTTACCTCGGATCTGTACCTACTACTACTAAACTCAATGAAATCCGTTTTATGTCACAATCGATAGTTACAATGTATCGACAGTGTCCCCGCACTGCACGTGTAAACCAGTTCTCGTGCGCTTTCGTTTACAATCGGGAGCAGCGCGGGCGGCGGGCGCAGCTTCCGAGCTTCGCGTCGTACCGAGATAATGCATGCGTTGGGCTGAGTAATCATTATTATTTATTTACACTTAATGGAGCTCATCTAATTAATTTTATTCTTTAACGCCATGCAGCTGCAGTAGTCTGTCTGTAGTCTGCACAGCACTAGCGTTAACTTTTATGTTGCTACTGGGATGTTACGTCTCCGCAGTTTACGGCAGCACAGATTACAAATCAAAGGTCATAATCAAATTGTGTACACGTCGCAAAAATATCTCCCAAAGAAATAAAACACTATATCCAGAGCAAGACATTTTATTATACTAATTACCTCAAGAGGTCATTATTCGCCGGAGGATCTTAACACCGCGATTCAGACAGGGTACAACGCCATCTATCGAGCCATAGCGGTACCAAACATTCCAATTTTAAAACAAATTCTTAAAACTACATAAATCCAGTAAAGAGTTTAGACAAATTGTTTGAATAAGTTCTGTGGCAGTAAACTCAGGGGTCGTATTACACAACCTAACTCAAAGCATTGCTTCAAACTAGTTTTGACAATGCTTGAGTTTCCACTTAGGTTCTGCAATACGACTCTAAGATATACAGAGCACCCTTAGTAATCGTAAGATAAAGTGCACGAACGCCCTAAGTGCACAAACGCTCTACGTGCACAAACGCCCAAAGTGCACAAACGCTCTACGTGCACAAACGCCCTAAGTGCACAAACGCTCTACGTGCACAAACGCCCTAAGTGCACAAACGCCCTAAGTGCACAAACGCCCTACGTGCACAAACGCCCTACGTGCACAAACGCCCTAAGTGCATAAGCGTCCTGCGTGCACAAGCGTCCTACGTGCACAAACGCCCTACGTGCACAAGCGTCCTACGTGCACAAACGCCCTACGTGCACAAACGCACTAAGTGCACAAATGTCCATTTTCCGAGTAGGGGGGGCAGTGTGTACGTGATGCTTACCGCTCTCCGTCGGGATATCTGTAACAACAAAACATAATATCATTAAATATAGCAATAGTTAATATAAAACTGTATAGATATATCTAGTGACTAAGGCACAGATATACAACTTTTAAAGATTTTAAACTGAAGATCACGTCTAAACGAGTAGTTAATGATTTGAAAAAAATATAATTATGTTAAACTAAAGCATTTTCTTAATCATTTGATTAGAGTACCTACTTATAATTATTTTAGATTACGTTTATCTATGTAGTGTAATTTAATTAATTTGTAAAGTTAGGTCTAACACGTTCAAAAAAGTGAAGATCACGCGATAACTATTGAGCGCAGAACACTCAAGCTATACCGCCCAAATCACTCAAGTCCGCTGGCACTTAGTAGCGCCTTAGGGTTGGACCTCATCTGGCAGCACGGAATCACCTTTTTCCGTCACCCTTTCTCTTTCTGTCGCTTAGAACTGCCATTTGCTAGACTGAGACAGAAAGCATAATGCGATAGCACGCGGCGGAATCCTCGAGGCGATCGGCATCACGGACAAAATGCAATAGTCGGCAGGGAGACTCGGGAACGCTGAAGCGCGCGATAGCATGCTAACGCATCCTTTCACCGCCGACTTCTGCAGCATGCTGACGCCTTTTTTGTCTGCGGAATGCGACAGCGCGCGTTCGCATGCGGCAGCATACTGCAGCACGTGGTAACACAGGCGGAACAAATGCGATTCCGTGCTGCCAGATGAGGTCCGACCCTTAAACGACGACGTCAAAAAGTAATTAGGATGTCTATTCTGACCGACACGCCTGAGATTCTCTCTCGAACGTTCGCAAACAAATTGGCAGTTGTCGCGGAGTGCTGGCACTGACCAGTTCATCATGAAAACTACGGCGGAGAGGCGAGCACAGCTACTTAAAATTCTTCGACGGTATACGAAAACTTTGGTGACTAAAATTATGAAATTAGTCACAAGTATTGAAACCACCGTCTCATTGTCATCATGATAATATTTGTTGAAAAAATAGAAAGCGAGCCTTTGTTTTGTAATACAAGTGTACATTATTAGAACCTCAGATCATAGAAACAAGGAAGATGTGCCAAGGCGCTACTAAAATTGACGCTTTGATACGGTCACATTGACCGTATATAAAATGTACACGCTGGCGACGAACCGAACACGATCGATGATATAAATACAGTGTTTTAGTTTAGTGCTAGTGCTGAGTGACGATTAACAGTTTGATGTTTAATGCGTGGGAGATCTTTATATTCACGAGGGGCGCTTGTAATTGTGTTGAAAAATGTACTAAAAGTGGCGACAGTTGTTCCCGTACTAATTTGCTATGATGGCATATCTCCTTGTTTCTATGATCTGAGATTACAACACTCAACAAAACATACCAAATAAGTTTTTGCCGGTGACTCCGTCCGCGTGGACTACAATAAATTGACCATTTTCAATGACCTGCCTGAATATCCCGGTGAGATTGAAATTGGCAGTTCTCACGGTGATATCACGCGGCGAGTTGGTACAGAATAGATAGGCTTAGGCTCGTATTACAGAACGATACCTAAGCACCGCCTTGAGCTTATAGATTTAAAGAGATTTAAAGCCATTTCATTGCTTGAAACTAGTTTTAAACAGAGATTGACACTTGAGTTTTGTTCTGTAATACCGGCCTTAGTGTAGGGTGGCTAGTAGGTAAGTAGGTACTAAGAAAAGATCAAGCTGTATCTCTGGTTCATCCCACCGGAATTACATGAAATGTGGCTTAGATTTTATCCCTCTGTAGCTGACAGCGTCAGTAAATTGAAGCAGGGTATTCAGTATTCGATACTAGTTCAGTAGGACCAACCTTGAAATCACGAAAAATAATCAGCTGTTCCATAGGTGTGCATTTTGTCGAGCGATCCTTTTTGTATGAAACAGTTGATTTTTTCGTGATTTCAAGGTTAGTTCCATAGTGACTCGAACTAATACTGAATATTGTTAACCTTACTTGTATTTAAAAAATATGACCCCTTCCGGGGGAGAGGCCGGCCCTAGCTAAATTGCTTTTCTGTTAGCGCTCACGCCAAACGATAAGCACAAAATGCATGGCAATGACATTACCTGCGGAAAAGTCACGTGACTCACAAATGTCACTTGCATACTTGGCTTCTATAATTGGAAAGTAACTTGGCTAGGGGGGTAGCTCGGTTAAACAGGAAGGAAGGAAGGAAGGAAGTAAAATATTACACTCGATAATTTACGATCATGTGTAGCCCACAGCACCCGAGTTGGCTCATTCAACTTTCACTGGAGCAGGTGCGGGTTCGATGCCGATGCCGTCACACGCGGAGGTAAGCAAGAAAGTTGTTCTTTTAATGAGCCACCCGCCAGTACGCACTTTTAGGGTTCCGTAGGTAATCTATTCAAACTAAATCAAGCGCTTCTGTGATCTTATAGTCAAAGTCAAAGTCAAAACATTTAGGTATTCCAATTAGGTAGACCATTTACGGGCACTTTTGAATAGTCAAGCAATAGTTGTCAGTCAGATTGTCCGTTAGTTGAAGCTAGTTGTCCGTTCCAAAACGTAGATTTCTATGGAGAAGAACGGACAAGAAACTCCATGGTTACTCTTGACTCTTGGCCGTCCACCTCCTTCTGTACCGACTGTACCCCATTCTGTGCCGACGCGTCACGTGATATCACCGTGAGAACTGCCATTTTGTTTGCGAACGTTCGAGAGAGAATCTAGAAGTAGGTAATGTCTAAAAGCTATCTCAAGTAGAAGAAACAGCAGATAGATCGGTTATAGAACAGCCAGAAGTGCGTTGTCCACCCTACAGACAATGTTACTATGTCCCACGTGCCTGTAACTATACCGGCACCTTTCAAACCTGCTTTTAAAGGTGAGCTAAGCGGTATGTTTGATTTTTTTTTATGCATCGCAGTATGTGCTACTATGTTTTGAGTTCCGACAATACCTGCAAAAAGGTCTTGAAAATGTCATATATTTTTTTCAAGTTTTAATGAGTCGCTGATATTGAGATAAACTGCTTCAAAAAACTTTTTGCCATCTTTATGAATTGACAGCGCCTTAAGTATGTCTTACAAGTTTACGACTGGCGAGAAAGTATGTACCTAAGTAGTTACGTAATCTTTCAGAAAGGAAAATTGTGTTAAATACCGGTTGTCCTGCTGAACTTTTAAAGTTAAAATCTTAAGGTTACGTTGAAAAGTTAAATTGTATGTTGCGTAAGAAGCAGTTATCAGTGAGAGGACAAGTTAAACTTTTAAGTTACCAGCCGTGGCCCCGCCCCGCCCTGGCGCGGTGCCGCGTGTGAAATAATGTTGCCAATGTACCTATAAAACCTTTCTCGAAACCGTATCAAGATCCGTCAAGTAGTTTAGTAGTACTAAGTAGTTCAGTAGTACTAAGTAGTTTAGTAGTACTAAGTAGTTTAGTAGTACTAAGTAGTTTAGTAGTACTAAGTAGTTTAGTAGTACTAAGTAGTTCAGTAGTACTAAGTAGTTTAGTAGTACTAAGTAGTTTAGTAGTACTAAGTAGTTTAGTAGTACTAAGTAGTTTAGTAGTACTAAGTAGTTCAGTAGTACTAAGTAGTTTAGTAGTACTAAGTAGTTTAGTAGTACTAAGTAGTTTAGTAGTACTAAGTAGTTTAGTGGTACTAAGTAGTTCAGTAGTACTAAGTAGTTTAGTAGTACTAAGTAGTTTAGTAGTACTAAGTAGTTTAGTAGTACTAAGTAGTTTAGTAGTACTAAGTAGTTTAGTAGTACTAAGTAGTTCAGTAGTACTAAGTAGTTTAGTAGTACTAAGTAGTTTAGTAGTACTAAGTAGTTTAGTAGTACTAAGTAGTTCAGTAGTACTAAGTAGTTTAGTAGTACTAAGTAGTTTAGTAGTACTAAGTAGTTTAGTAGTACTAAGTAGTTCAGTAGTACTAAGTAGTTTAGTAGTACTAAGTAGTTTAGTAGTACTAAGTAGTTCAGTAGTACTAAGTAGTTTAGTAGTACTAAGTAGTTTAGTAGTACTAAGTAGTTTAGTAGTACTAAGCTAATACACAAACGACTTTACTAATAATGATTTTAGAAATAGAGATAGCTTCTTAATTTATAAGGCTTGAACCCGCGACCTCTGCCGTACCGTAACGTCGCTCTAACCACTGAGCTCTAATCACTCTCCCGTGTCCTACCCGTATTAGTTGAAATTTTGAATCAATTTAATACATCTCACCATAGGAACGTTGGTGACATCTATTGGAGACTAATACCAACTGCAACTGAATGCCTACTACTGCAGTTATAAAAAAAAACCGGCCAAGTGCGAGTCGTACTTGCGCACCGAGGGTTCCGTATCAGTTTTGGACGTATAAAGTGAAAAAAACCGGACCGCATAACTAAGTTTGTTTGTCAAGGAATTTTGATGATTTTGAAAAAAACTGTAATAGTTTGGAACATCGTTTTATTTTTGGTGCAATATTTGGACCAATTCCTATCAACTCTTATTTCAGATTTTTGGCTCCGCAAACTTCGGAGATAAGGGGGGGGGAATGGTACTTTTTCAGACATTTTTCAGCATATGTCGAAAATTGTGAGACATAAAATAAAATGAAAATATATTTTGAAATGTGGAAATTTAGCCCTTTCATAGTATAATATGTCACTTGACCTAGTAACCCCACTTTAAAATTTCGGACCCCCACTCCGGCCCCTTTTGCAATGAAAATAAAAATATTTTTTACCTTTTTTCATTTGCAATAAAGTTGGGCAAGCATTTTTTATAAATGTTCCAAATTTCAAGTCGATAGCTTTAGTAGTTGCTGAAATAAGCAGGTGTGACAGACAGACAGACAGACGAAGTCGCACCATAAGGTTTCCTTTTTTACCATTTTGGTACGGAACCCTAATAATTGTTGATACGATATCACCATCTCTATTATGGTAACGGCGGCGGCGGCCGTGACATACAGAATTACAGACTCACACCGAAGCGAAGTTGAAGACTTATTATTTCACTATTTAGGTACGGAACCCTACAAATTAAATAAATTACGTTCACAGTACACACAAAAAAGGCGTAGACGTCATTTACTAGATACCTACTGTAAAACAAAACTTGTTAATTCGTTGTTTTTTATTTCGGTCAGTACAAGCCGGCCGCTGATTCAATACGTTACCACATCAACTTACATAACTTAAAGTTTGACTGTTTACAAGTTGTTCACGAAAGCGAGTGAAAGCAGATGACCCGCCACAGAGCGGCGCCCGCGCAGACAAGACGCGCAGTTTGTGCCTATTATGCCTACTTGGTAGCGGCATCTGTGAGGAATAATGTATTACCGGTGTTTGAATTAAATTAATCATATTTTGTTGTTGAAGTTTACTTACCTACTCCTTGTGAATAGATTTCGATTTTATAGAGAGTAAACAACAACGCCCAACCTTATTTATACCCTGTTGGAGCCAGTAATACGGTGGCATTGCGACCACGGCTAATGCCCTGGATATGAAAACGTTAACCAAGTTTTTCACAACACTGAATTCCTTAAGTTTATGACAAGAATTTCAGGCTGTCAGACAGGAGTGTTTTCTTGTTTCATGCTTTTCTGTTTTCAGTTCGATTTTTTTCGTAGTCGGTTTTTAGTTTTTAACTATCTTTTGTTTTTCATTAAAAATGATATCCCTCCAGTTGTCAAGTTACTGCAAACAATTAAAGTCCGTGTATAAATAGTTTCGTGTCCCACCAGATTAAACGGTAAAAACCGGGTAAGAGCGCGTCGGACTACGCTCAGTCTAGGGTTCCGTAGCAAGAAGTATTTCAGTCTTCCGACCGCAAATATAAGTTTGTATTTCATAATATTATTATGAAATACGTTATTTTTGCGCTTGTCAAAACTCAAAATAGTGAATATTTCAAAAAGTTATTAACGTATCTTGTTCAAACCAATTTTAATCGAGAGTATTTATTAGATGGCATAAGCTTGAATTTTTTCAGATTTTTTGAAAACGCGGTTGGAAAATTACAGCGGGGGACACATTGTTAACGACTTTCGGAGCTCCTAGTTCACTAAATATGCACTTAAATAAAAAAGTTATTTAAAAACCTTCATGTTATTTTCAAAGACCTATCCAACGATACCCCACATGAAGGGGTGCGCGAAAATATTTTTTTTTCATCCCCCAGTTTTTTTGTTTTTGTAATTTCACTACAGGCCTTTATAGCGGTTTACAGAAGACATCTGCCTGCAAACTTTCAGACAAATTGGTTATGAACTGTAGATTTGACGAGGGTGTGACCGACGGACAGACGGACAGACAGACGGACATGACGAAACTATAAGGGTTCCTAGTTTTACTACGGAACCCTAAAAAAGTAAAGAAAGAGTAAACTCCAGGCGCGAGTTGGAGCTGACACGAACAATTTATTTTTATTCTTATACTTTTACTCAAAATAGAGGTCTATTTTACTGGCCAGTTTAATAAAACTAACATTTACAAAAACTAAAAAAGTTTTTGTGTAAATATAATTCCGATGATCACACTCATGCATATTTCATTTAAAAGAAACACTAAAAGCATGCAAATTAATTCAATAAATATTTGGTTCATTATCACTTTTTTCGTAAAATAAAAAATAAAAATGTTTCTATTCCCACACATATAAATATTAATATGGCATCTACCTACATATTTTTAAATAAAAAATATATAAACCCGCCTCCATTCACACAAACATCAATAGTTATTCACGTTGGTCGCTAGAGCATCGTTTAAGCAATGAATATTGTGTAACACTCGCTTAGAAAGTATAATTGCCGAACATAACCACAAATTCACAATGTTTAAATTAAATCATCTCATACTTCACGCCGCATCAAAAGTTATGTTTAATATCTAACTCACTCAAACAGTTCAACTGAGTTCAGTAAAACCCGGCAAGAGCGTGTCGAACCACGCACAGTCTAGGGTTCCGTAGGAAGAAGTATTTCAGTCTTCCAACTGCAAACATGAGTTTGTATTTCCTAATATTATAATGAAATACAAAGTTATTTTTGCGGTCAAAACTGAAAATAGTGAATATTTCAAAAAGTTATTGACGTACGTAAATTGAGATACGTTAATAACTTTTTTCTCAAAAAATCTGAAAAAATTCAAGCTTATGGAATCTATTCCACAAGCTTGAATTTTTTCAGATTTTTTAACCGACTTCCAAAAAGGAGGAGGTTCTGCATTCGGCGGGTATTTTTTTTTTTTTTTTTTTTTTTTTTCATGTATGTACACCGATTACTCCGTGGCTTATGAGCCGATTTACGTGATTCTTTTTTCATATGGTAGA
Organism: Thalpophila matura; assembly: GCA_948465475.1. NCBI lineage: Eukaryota > Metazoa > Arthropoda > Insecta > Lepidoptera > Noctuidae > Thalpophila > Thalpophila matura. Next base: position 72,647 of record OX419206.1, on the reverse strand, counting down.
AGAAGCTCGCGCGGTGGTCCCATATAAATTTTATTAACTTTGGTTGAGTAGATTTTTAACCAGGTGTAATAAACGGTATTTTTGGTGTATCTCGATGACATCATGACGATGATGAAAAAGTGATATTGTGTAGGTACATGAATTCCTGAACGCAATCGATTTCGATATTATACATATATAACATCACGCCGATATTTCCCGCAAGGTTAGACAGAGGTGTATAGTACACACATTTTTTTTATGCTTAAGTCGCATTTGATATAAGGCTAGGGAGCGAGCCTATTGCTATTACAAACTGAATTAAAAAACACTGTTTTTAGGGTTCCGTAGTAAAACTAGGAACCCTTATAGTTTCGTCATGTCCGTCTGTCTGACCGTCTGTCTGTCCGTCTGTCCGTCTGTCACACCCTCGTCAAATCTACAGTTCATAACCAATTTGTATGAAACTTCGTAGGTAGACGTCTTTTATAAGCCGCCATTAAGGCCTATAGTGAAATTACGAAATATAAAATTATTAGGGGGGGGCTCCCATACATGAAACTGAGGGATGAAAAAAAATATTTTTGCGCACCCCACCATGTGGGGTATCGTTGGATAGGTCTTTGAAAATAACATGAAGGTTTCTAAATACCTTTTTTATTTAAGTGCATATTGAGTAAACTAGGAGCTCCCAAAGTCGTTAACAATGTGTCCCCCCCCCTGTAATTTTCCAACCGCGCTATCGAAAAATCTGAAAAAAATCAAGCTTATAGCATTTAATAAATACTTTTGATTGAAATTAGTTTGAACAAGATACGTCAATAAATATTTGAAATATTCACTATTTTCCATTTTGAGTTTGACAACCGTAAAAATAGTAATATTTCATAATAATATTATGAAATACAAACTTGTATTTGCGGTCGGAACACTGAAATACTTCTTGCTACGGAACCCTACACTGTGCGTGGTCCGACACTCTCTTGCCCGGTTTTTGTTTACTGAAATGCTCTCATTCACCAACATCTATGAATATAAGTAGGTACCTACCTATTTAAAGTAATCGATCTCAGTAAAAGTACATAAATGATCAAAGTCGCTCTGTCCATGATTTTATGGTACTTTATTGTAATAAATTAACAAGAATGGTTACACTACACTAAAAAGATAAAAATTAAAACAGGTTTAAAAAAAACCGACTTCCAAAAACTACACTAAAAACTATGAAATAAAAATGTTAAACTTCCATAAATAAAAATCTAAATGCATATTGAAGTCGGCGGGGCCTAGCATAAATATGAGCAACATTATAGGAGGAATGAAAGGTTCGCTGCACACACCGCGCACGTTCTTCCTGTTCAAAGGCTGAGAGGTAAAAACCTGAAGAAGAGGCCCCGCCGACTTCAATATACATTTAGATTTTTATTTATGGAAGTTTAACATTTTTATTTCATAGTTTTTAGTGTAGTTTTTGGAAGTCGGTTTTTTTTAAACCTGTTTTTGATAAAGCGGTTGGAAAATTACAGGGGGGGGGGACACATTGTAAACGACTTTCGGAGCTGCACTTAAATAAAAAAATCATTTAGAAACCTTTATGTTATTTTCAAAGACCTATCCAACGATACCCCACATGAAGGGGTGCGTGAAAATATTTTTCTTCATCCTTCAGTTTCATGTATGCCCCCCCCCCCCTCCTAATTATTTTATTTTTTATAATTTCGCTACAGGTTTTTATAGCGGCTTACAGAAGACATTTATCTGTGATGTTTCATACATATTGGTTATGAACTGTAGATTTTACGAGGGTGTGACAGACGGACAGACAGACAGACAGACAGACAGACAGACAGACAGACAGACGGACAGAATCACATCACCGTGAGAACTACCAATTTGTTTGTGAACGTTCGAGGGAGAATGTCACGGTAAGATTCTCCCTCGAACACGTCTCCCTAAGATATGTCAGTTTCCTCACGATGTTTTCCTTCACATTTCACAGAGTGTGCGCTGGGATTCGAATCCACAACTTACGTGTAAGTCGGGAACGCTACCAATGCTCTTGTGCCCTCACTTAGGATTAGCGTTGCCAGACGTCCCGTATTTCCCGGGACGTCCCGTGTCTTAGGCATAGTTGTCCCGGCGGGACTGACTCTGTCCCGTAAATCGACCGATCTACGACTGACAAGTAGGTACCTACTCTAGTAAACTATTTGTTCCTTTTTCTTTCATGCATAATAAATATCTCACTTTCTTTCCGTTTGACTTTCGGTGTGTTATTTGACTTCAAAAAAAAAAAAAACACAAAATAATTTTGTTTCTTATTGTCTATTTGTCCCGGGTAAAAAACTGAAATCCCATAATTTTTTGCCTATTTAAGCATTTGTCTCATAGAGGCTGAAAAAGAAATCTGGCAACCATACTTAGGATTCTTTTATATATATAGCTTAAGCATAGCATAATCGGCCTATAATGTTCCCACTGCTGGGACACAGGCCTCCTCTGTGAGAGGGAGTGGGCCGTAGTCCACACGCGGGCCCAGTGCGGATTGGTGGACGTCACATGTCTTCGAATTTTTGGTTCTAGGACATGCCGGTTTCCTCACGATTTTTTCCTTCACCGTTAAAGCAAGTGATAATTAATTTCTCATACGCACATGACTTCGAAAAGTCAGCGGTGCGTGCCTCGGGATCGAACTCGAACCATTCGCCGTGGGAGGCACATGGTTAATCCACTAGGCTATCACTGCACTTTTATATCCGGACACATAAAGTAGTTTTCCTAAAGGGAAAAGGGAAAAGTACCCCAAGCTATCTGTGAATTCACTTCAGGGATTTGACAGTGAAAACAGGTAACAGATAGACAAGGCTACTTTCGCATCTATGCTATTAGTTCTGGTGTATCTAATTGGCTTATAGTTCGCATACAATAAAACCAACAACGATTACGAATATAATCGAATTGTCTGAACAACTTTTACTTGCGATTTCGTTCGAATACTTCTGTTACGCTATTGATTCTCTCGCGAGTCGTGACCGGTTATGATATCGAGTAGGCCCACGGCCAGCGGTGGACGATTATGGGCTGATCATTCAATTATGACTACGTAACTTAACATTTTTTTTAGTTTCAGGAAAGAATGTATATTTTTGCTTATTCAATGATCCACACGTTGGCCCCAACGCCACTCGCCCAACGTGTGGATCTATAAAATAGCATTGGCCCCAACGTTGGCCAATACTATTTTCTAGATCCACACGTTGGGCGAGTGGCGTTGGGGCCAACGTTTGGGCCAACGTGTGGAGCCGGTGTTAATAAATATATTAGAGATTTTCAACAACAACACACACAGTCAACAATGACACAGGCGGGGTCTGTACCCGCGACTTCGTATCGATGTCCTTCTAGCTACAAAGTTATTGATTGGGGATTGAATTGGAGTCTGTAATTAGTTTCCGATAGATGTCACCAACGCTCATAAGAGGCGTAAAAAAGAGGTTTCCAATTTTAACCGATTCAGGCATAATACTGTAGCTTAATTGGTTAGAGCAATACCACGGTGAGGCAGGGGTCGCGGGTTCAAACCCCGCCTGTGTCAGTTGTTTTTGAAAATCTCCTATATGTAATAACATTCAAGTAAGAAGCTTACTGCTTCGATGGTGTAGTAGTCGCTAGTGCGACAGTTGAGCGTGGGGTCCTGGGTGCGATTCCCGAGACGGGCAGTGATTCTGTCCTATTCAATCAACAAGTCTATGGCAACCTCGTCAGAATCCTGAAGTTGTGGAGGTCAGCCTGCCTATTTTGTACTGACTCGCTGCGTGATATCACCGCGAGTACTACCTACCGATTTGTTTGCGAACGTTCGAAGGAGAATCTCACCGTGACACTCTCCCTCGAACGTTCGAAGGAGAATCTCATCGTGACACTCTCCCTCGAACGTTCGAAGGAGAATCTCATCGTGACACTCTCCCTCGAACGTTCGAAGGAGAATCTCATCGTGACACTCTCCCTCGAACGTTCGAAGGAGGATCTCATCGTGACACTCTCCCTCGAACGTTCGAAGGAGAATCTGACCGTGACACTCTCCCTCGAACGTTCGAAGGAGAATCTCACCGTGACACTCTCCCTCGAACGTTCGAAGGAGAATCTCACCGTAACACTCTCCCTCGAACGTTCGAAGGAGAATCTCACCGTGACACTCTCCCTCGAACGTTCGAAGGAGAATCTGACCGTGACACTCTCCCTCGAACGTTCGAAGGAGAATCTCACCGTGACACTCTCCCTCGAACGTTCGAAGGAGAATCTCACCGTGACACTCTCCCTCGAACGTTCGAAGGAGAATCTCACCGTGACACTCTCCCTCGAACGTTCGAAGGAGAATCTCACCGTGACACTCTCCCTCGAACGTTCGAAGGAGAATCTCACCGTGACACTCTCCCTCGAACGTTCGAAGGAGAATCTCACCGTGACACTCTCCCTCGAACGTTCGAAGGAGAATCTCACCGTGACACTCTCCCTCGAACGTTCGAAGGAGAATCTCATCGTGACACTCTCCCTCGAACGTTCGAAGGAGAATCTCACCGTGACACTCTCCCTCGAACGTTCGAAGGAGAATCTCACCGTGACACTCTCCCTCGAACGTTCGAAGGAGAATCTCACCGTGACACTCTCCCTCGAACGTTCGAAGGAGAATCTCATCGTGACACTCTCCCTCGAACGTTCGAAGGAGAATCTCATCGTGACACTCTCCCTCGAACGTTCGAAGGAGAATCTCATCGTGACACTCTCCCTCGAACGTTCGAAGGAGGATCTCATCGTGACACTCTCCCTCGAACGTTCGAAGGAGAATCTGACCGTGACACTCTCCCTCGAACGTTCGAAGGAGAATCTCACCGTGACACTCTCCCTCGAACGTTCGAAGGAGAATCTCACCGTAACACTCTCCCTCGAACGTTCGAAGGAGAATCTCACCGTGACACTCTCCCTCGAACGTTCGAAGGAGAATCTGACCGTGACACTCTCCCTCGAACGTTCGAAGGAGAATCTCACCGTGACACTCTCCCTCGAACGTTCGAAGGAGAATCTCACCGTGACACTCTCCCTCGAACGTTCGAAGGAGAATCTCACCGTGACACTCTCCCTCGAACGTTCGAAGGAGAATCTCACCGTGACACTCTCCCTCGAACGTTCGAAGGAGAATCTCACCGTGACACTCTCCCTCGAACGTTCGAAGGAGAATCTCACCGTGACACTCTCCCTCGAACGTTCGAAGGAGAATCTCACCGTGACACTCTCCCTCGAACGTTCGAAGGAGAATCTCATCGTGACACTCTCCCTCGAACGTTCGAAGGAGAATCTCACCGTGACACTCTCCCTCGAACGTTCGAAGGAGAATCTCACCGTGACACTCTCCCTCGAACGTTCGAAGGAGAATCTCACCGTGACACTCTCCCTCGAACGTTCGAAGGAGAATCTCACCGTGACACTCTCCCTCGAACGTTCGAAGGAGAATCTCATCGTGACACTCTCCCTCGAACGTTCGCAAACAAGTTAGCAGTTCCCGCGGTGATATCACACGGCGAGTCGGTGCAGAATAACCAGGCTGGAGACAGACTTTACATGAGAAATAGCCGCCTCCAACACAAGAGCACAATGTACTCGGAGAAAGGTAAAATAATACTTAAACACATGATGAGGCGAAAAACTAAATGAAAGTCAAAATAATAAACCAAGTTTCTAACTGCGAGCGAGCGTTGAAGCTCGAGTTCAAGCACTCGAGATACTATCGTGTCCGCCTCAGAGCATAGACGCGAAGGAGATGTGCCAAGGCGCTAGTGAGCTTATACTTTAGTTTGATCACATTGATTGTGATAAAGTACACGCTGGCGACGAACCGAACACGATCGATGATATAAATAAAGTTTTTTAGTTTAGTGCTAGTGTTGAGTGACGATTAACAGTGTTAGATTGAGGGTGTGCGGAATTTTAATGTGTGGGAGATCTTTATATTCACAAGGAGCGCTTGTAATTGTGTCGAATTTTTTTCTAAAAGTGGTGAGTAATTCCCGTACCTACTAATTTGCTATGATGGCATATGTCCTTGTTTCTATGATCTGAGGGACCAACCCTGGAATCACCTGGAACAAAGTAGCTGTTACAAATGTTTGGAATAGCTGATTTTTTTTTGCGATTTGCTATGATGGCATATCTCCTTGTTTCTATGATCTGAGGTGTCCGCCTATTGCACAGATTATAAAATATTGATGATAATTTGCGAACAACGACCGACGCAGGCGCAGGAATAATAAATGACTTCCGTTTGATGCTCGGGTTTATGAGTTTGGAATTATTGTTGGGTAAGGATTGTTTATTATTATATTGAGTGCAGTAACAACTTAGCATAACTTTATAAGTAGCGAAACTCTTTGTAAATCAGTTTGTTCGGGAAAGTACTGTACTTACTATGACCCATTTGTGCGCAGTAACTTGACAGTTCGAAGCAAAACAATGACACTACATACAGGGTGTAAAAAGACACATCACCAAGCCGGAACCTACGCATTCTGTACGTGTAACTAAGTAACATTGAGCAAAAAAAACTGCTGGGAAACGACTTTTATTTTTAGGCATTAAAAACAGCTGTTTTTTGTAATTACGCGCTACCGACCATGCCTATGGATGTGATGATTTGTACGGGATGGGGAAGGTGGAGTATAGGCGTACCCCGGCCCCCGAACCCCGCTGCGCTGCAGCCCGGTGCAGTTTTCGAGAAAAACGAAAAAAAAAAAAACTTTAACCTTCAATATCTCCATAACCAGTCGGTTCCCAGGTATGGTCCAGTACAAAAAAATCATCGTATTGATGGTTCATCAGTTTTTGTTAAGGGTCTTTTTACATCCGATATACACTTAACCCCCTTACTTATCATTACTCTGATATTGCTCGCATGCCATGCCTCGGGTGTCCATAGGCGGCGGTACCGCTTACTTGCTTGTTTGCAACTTAAGGCGCAGATATACTACTTTTAAAGATTTTAAACTGAAGATCACGTCTAAACGAGTAGTGTTAATGATTTGAAAAAAATATATGCTAAACTAGAGAATTTTCTTAATAATTTGATTAGAGTATATTTTAGATTACGTTTATCTATGCAGTGTAATTAATTTGTAAAGTTAGGTCTAACGCCTTCAAAAAAGTGAAGATCGCGCGAAAACTATTGAGCGTATTTTTACTCAATCAAACTTTTAGTTAGAGTGTTTTTTTTTAAATTATCGTTAATATAAAGTAATAATACGTCTAATTCGGCACAGCGCGCTCCTTGATAGACGAGTCGTATTGCTCGGTGGACGTATGTCGCGTTGCTTGAGCTCAGCGCAGAACACTCAAGCTATACCGCCCAAATCACTCAAGGCCGCTGGCACTTAGTAGTAACATACGGGGTGTAACAGCGCTAGTAGACTGAAACTATAGGTTGAGTATCTTATTCTGTACCGTTCTGCGTAGGACTTTAAAAAGAAGCACTTTAAGCACAAGTATGGAGTGTTTTTAACGAACTACAAAAACTGAAAACAAAGTTTAAAAACAAACAAATTTTAACGCTGAGTGGTTCAGAATAAGGTACTGAACCCATGGTTTCAGCCTGTCTAGTACTGACACGCCGCGTGATATACCGCGAGATCTGCCAATTCGTTTGCGAACGTTCGAGGGAGAATCTCACCGTGACTCCCTCGAACGTTCGCAAACAAATTGGCAGTTCTCGTGATATCACGCGGCGAGTCAGCACAAACAAGCAGTTTTTGTAGCGATGTCAGACACATTACACGGCACATACTCGCGTAGGCAAACGCGGCGTCGTATCTGCGCCATACTCTGTGGCGGACAAGTTTTACTTTCTTGTAGAAAGTCACAGGTCGCGCCACTACTGCGGGCAAACAACATTACACGTGTAGAGGAATGTGAGCTATGACCCGCCAGGGAGATTTCTAACGGCCGCCAGGGCCGCCTTAGGCTATGCCCTCAGATTAGGGCTGCCATCCGTCCGGGGTTCTCTGGATTTGTCCTAGTTTAGAGGGCGTCCGGGGAGCGTCCGGTAGGGGTTTCCAAAAAGTGTCCACTTTTTGTGGCAGGGGAATCCTGATTGATTAATAGATAAGCTCGTAATCGTAAGTCAGTCAATTTATCGGGGGCGTCCGGGAAAAATACTGAATTTCACCAAAATGTCCGGGGTTTTTGATGATTTTGTCCGGCGTCGGCAATTTAGGTGATGGCAGCCCTACCTCAGATCATAGAAACAATTTAAGGAAATATGCCATCATAGCAAATTAGTACGGGAACAACTGTCGCCACTCTTAGAACATGTTTCGACACAATTACAAGCGCTCCTTGTGAATATAAAGATCTCCCACACATTAAAAATTCCGCACACCCTCAATCTGACACTGTTAATCGTCACTCAACACTAGCACTAAACTAAAATACTGTATAATTATATCGTCGGTCGTGTTCCGTTCGTCGCCAGCGCGTACGTTTTTAATATGAGCAATTTGCTCAAGATCAGGCATCAAGAAATCAAGATCGATAGCGCCTTGGCACATCTCCTTGTTTCTATGATCTGAGGTCAATCCCTACGCTACAAGCGCGATGACATGACAGCATTTCTCGTGATGAATTCATGCGGCGCCTCGTTACAGAATAGATTGGATAGGCAGAGTAGGTATTATGACGAGTTCGAGCCAGTATCATCGCCGCGTGATATCACCGACATTCTCACTCGAACGTGCGCAAACAAATAGGCAGTTCAGAATAGACATGCAGGACACGATAGCTCAGTCAGTGGTCCCAGCGACGCTGCCTACGGTACGACACAAGTCTTTCAATCAGTCTTCCAACTTCTACTAGGTCATAATCTACATGCAATATAATTTCAATATTAAATTATACACTCTAAGAAACTAGACCATAAAGTTTTTTAATTATCAAATAAACAATTAAACAAACATTGACCTCAACCGCGCACCCATCGCATTCCTCGCCTCGTTATGCGCTTAACCTCACGCGCGCGAGTCAAGGACACTGCATTAAATAACATTATCTAAGCAGAATTTGTATTCATTGTCTGTGCGTTGTACGTGGCGTGTAACGTTTAATAGTAGACTTGTGATTGTTTATGCGTCCCTTGTGCGAAATATGCGCGTGTGGTTCAGAAATGCTGTTACAAGACAACGCGTGGTTTAAAAGAGGATGTTGTATTGACAAAAACTGAAAAGGGTCCGTTTTGGACCGAACCATCTAAAGTTTTAAACGTACACCATCTGGTGAACGAGAGCTGATTTACAAGAGGAATTTATAAAGTGGTGGTGATCATCTTATAGATGGGAGGGGCTCGTGGCTAAATGACAGCCGCGCTGATCGATTGATCTGCGAGGTTAAGCTGCGCTTGCCGCGGTCAGCCCTTGGATGGGTGTGACCGTTCTTTACACATCGAGACCCCTCCGTGCCTCGGAGAGCACGTTAAGCAGTCGGTCCCGGTTGTCATAGGAATATCTTTGACAGTCGTTACGGGTAGTCAGGAGCCCAAAAGTCTGACAACTGGTCTAGGCTAACATTCGAATATCGGTATTCCCCAATAATTGGGTTGTGGAGATCAGATGGCAGTCGCTCCACATAAAATATTGATATTCAGTCGCAATCAGTTAGACTGGAAGCCGACCCCAATCATGTTTGGGAAAAGGCTAGGCGGATGATGGTGATCATCTTATAGATAGGTGATGTTCTTCAAAAAGGTCCGCAGCCTGCGCAGTACTCGCTACCGACGCGCGTGAATGACTAAAAGTATGTCTGCGAGAAAAAATAATAGTTTGCATGATGAAATACCTTTGATGAATGAAGTGGATGAAGCAACACGAGTAGGTACGTATGTGAGGATCGTATCTGCCGGCTTGGCATGACCAACTCTATCTCTATTCTACCAAAGAATAAACAAAGTTCTTTCCATCCAACTCGTTATAATATCTGTTCTGCCCGAGCATGCGGCGACCCGTGCTTGGCGTACCAAAATGTTGTACTGAAGAATAGAAACATTTCTTCTCATCATTCATTGTGTGTATAAAACGATAAGAATCTTTCTACAATCTGTCTATTTGTCTATTTTTCTGTAGACAAAACTCGTTTCTATCGTGGTCATGCTAATCGTGCTGTAGTGTCTCTGTCTGCTTATCCCGGCGCGAGTTCATGCGTGACTCAGCTTTAGACTTTGGAAATCGCACATTTTTTGTGGATTCGTGGCTTTTCGTCTGTGGTCAAGTCACATGTAATGAGTAATGGTCATACTACAATAGTAATAGTCCCGGCTGTGGTGTACGAAAGTGGTGTCGGGGAACCGGTCGCGGTTGTATTTTGGATGGGTGTGCCGCCACCTGCACGTTATGTCACCGCCACGCCACTTTCTAAATGTTGTCGTGAGAGATCGCCGATGACACATTAAAAAGGTTGTAAGCTGTTAATATGAATATTTGGAGGTTTTTTTCATTGCTTATTATAAGTGATAGGCAGACTTTTGCATACATTTCTAGCGCAAAAGTCGCAAAATTGGCAACAGTGGTCCCTTCCAGAGACTCTGAAAAAGAGCCAATTTTGCGACATTGTCACCTATTTCAGCCCAAAAGTCATAAATTTCTGGCGGAAAAATCGCAAAATTGGCAACAGTGGTGATAGGTACCTAGTCAAAGATTCAAATCGTAGATGTGCCCTCACCGTACTTACATCGCGCGAAAATGTGTCCTAATGTCCTTAATGAGACGCGTGAGCTCACTAATTAGACAGAGAACGATAGTGTAATATTCGATATGAGTGAGCGAGACAAACTAATAAGCCAAGCATTATTATCAGAGATTTGTCTACTGAAGAATATAAACATTTCTTCTCTTCATTGCATAAAACGGTAGGAGGGGAGGAGTTTGTCCTTATACTTCTGCTAAGCTCTTTTTGGAAACATTTGCCCAATAACAGTTTTCCCGAGCCCAGGGTTGCAAGCCAGCGTGTCCTGTACTGATACGCCGCGTGATATCACCACCAGAACTGCCAATTTGTTTGCTCACGTTCGAGGGAGGATCTCACCGTGACATTCTTCTTCGAATGGTAGCAAACAATTTGGCAGTTCTCGCGGCGTCTGTACTGAATAGAGAGGCTGCGCTTGCGACCACCAGGCTAACGAGTCAGTTCCGAACAACGCTTACTTTGTATTGAATTAAAACCAGTTTTCGTAGCCGACATATTCTGAATGCCTTCGATATTCCCACAGCGCACCGGATGTCAATTTTCTTAAGCATCGGAAGTGACGTGTGTCGGTCGCGTTTGAAACCTTGAGGAAACGACTACAATGTTAGGATGTTCTAAAGAATTGAATTGGAGCGGCCATTTTGTAAAGTCGTTATTATAATTTTGTCGGCTTTTGTTCGGTGACATTGCACAACTTATTCTTTTGGGAGTCACTGGAAACTGACCTTCATGTTCACTGACGTCCCACATTTTGGTCCAAAGGTGGGCATAAATATCTCTACTAATATTATAAAGCTGAAGAGTTTGTTTGAACGCGCTAATCTCTGGAACTACCAGTCGGATACGAAAAATTATTTTTGTATATGATAGCCAGATTCATGAGGAATAGTATAAGCTATTTAACATCAGGCTACGACCCTTAGGAGCCGAGCGACGGGGGTGGAACCGCAGGGAACTTTTATGGGACCCGCAGCCTAATTGCGTAACTCAATTTCTATCACCATGGCTTTCATTTTGACAGTTCAACAACATTCATTGCGTCGTTGATCCAGTTACAGGAGCACGGATTTTAAGAAATATACGGCGTAATGAATGTCAAAATCAATGCCACGGTGATAGTTAAATCAATTTGGTTCAATCTTTTTTTCACATCACCTCCAGCTCCAGCACGCTTAGCATGACCAATCCTATCTCTATTCTACAAAAGAATAGACAAAGTTCTTTCTATCCAACTCGTTATCTCTTCTGCCCGAGCACGCGGCGACCCGTGCTTGTTCATCAGAATATTGTCCACTGAAGAATAGAAACATTTCTTCTCTACAGTACCTATGCATGGAGGTGGTTTTATCGGAACCGAAATCGGACTCGGAGTTTTTAAATTAATTTGGTTTGTCGGAGTCGGAACCGGAATCAGAGTCGGAACCGGAATCGGAGTCGGAGTCGAAGCTCCGTAACATCCCTAGTATGCAGATGGGCCGGCGCCGCCCGCGGCGCTCGCATAGTTCCCACGTGTGAACGTTGACATCAACTCGTTCAAGATGCCATTGTGTTGTTATATCGCTCAATTCTCGTGAGACTCGTGACGCTAAGAGTATTCAATTATCAGAAGGTGCTTCTTGAGGTTAGCTGTTAGTGCCGCTCTGGTCGCTACCTACACTCGTTAATAATAACAACGATCACCGCTTCATTCGAATAGTGCTTTGAACCTTCGTTACACGTATCACTAGTAGCATGCTCATCAGTGGCGAAGAGTGAGGGGAAGCCGGTACAATAAAATAGTAACAACATTACATATAATTCCGTTTTACTGTCATACCTATCATTTATTCATTGTATTTACATAATTTGAATAGTTATGGCATCATTAAAACGGAATTATTTATAATATTGTTACTGATTTATTGTACTGGCTTCCCCTCACCCTCCGCCACTGATGCTGATTATCAAAATAAGCATGCTCGTGACTTTCGCACGTGCTGTAAGTACGTACACGTGTTAAGCCGGCTCCCCAGCGACGTGTTTTCGTGTTCATTGAACATCGAACATGTTTTCCGTCACGTGGTCGAGTGTTTTTGCTAAACAAAATGCGTAGGCCACGCCCCTTTTTGTTCATTAAACATGTTCGGTGTTCAATGAACACGCGCTGGAGACGCGGCTTTAGTAGGAAGCATTATTTTGTTCGATATTTATAGCAGGTTCCGTGTAATGCTTTGGATTTTATTTTATCTGACCTTTTTGAAGAACATCACCTCTATGATCATGTCCTTTTATCGGGGCGTACCCTCCCGGCGTATCCGCTTCCGCTTAATATTTTTTTCTATTTTGACATAAACAATGTCATTACTGATGAAGCGAGTGTCCCCTCTGTATTGTTCTATATGATTGGTGCAGTCCCGCGCCCGCGCAGGTGAACGACCGCCGCGCAGTGATCCACACCTGTCATTGAGTTACTTTCCAAACTTTAACACTAGTTCCGCTTTAATATTTATCTTATTACTATAAAACAAAGTCGATTGTCTGTCCGTTCGTTTAGTAGGTACTACTTCTATCCTGCCTGCCGGTGGTAAGTGGTCACACTTACCATCGGCACCACCTGCTTGTTAGCCACGCTAGTATGCTAATGAACGCAATACTATTCAGCTACGATGTGAACACGCTACAGTATTGTCTTGTGTTTATGTTTTGTGAAACAAAAACCAGCGCGTCGGTAACCGCTCTCTTTCACTTTCGAATACCGGTTAAAATTCACAATTATACCGCCAGCGTTTCAGACCTATACAATATACAGGATGGCAGGTTAGACAGTGGAAATATTTTAAGGGGTCATTGTACTCATCATTATGAACAACTTTTACTATGGCACCAACTCAGAAATCGCGAAAAAAAAAATCAACTGTGCCATACATTTTGTTGAGTTATGTGAACATAAATGTATGGAACAGCTGATTTTTTTTTCGCGATTTCAGGGTTGGTCCCATAGTAAAAGTTGTTCATAATGATGAGTACAATGACCCCTTAAAATATTTCCACTGTCTAACCTGCCACCCTGTATAAAAGCTGTATTACAATCTATTACAGTTCGGCAGATTACACAGAGCTTTAGAGAGAGATATCGGCTAGCTTCGGCTTTTCGACTACTAAGTGCCTTGAGTGATTTGGGCGGTATAGCTTGAGTGTTCTGCGCTGAGCTCAAGCAACGCGACCGACGTCCACCGAGCAATACGACTCGCCTATCAAGGAGCGCGCTGTGCCGAATTAGACGTATTATTACTTTTTAGTAACGAATATTGGATAAAAAAACACTAAATAAAAGTTAGATAGTTAAATTATCTTTAAAATGGTGAAGGTTTCGTAAAAATACGCTAAGTTGTGCGCGATCTTCACTTTTTTGAAGGCGTTAGACCTAACTTTACAAATTAATTACACTACATAGATAAACGTAATCTAAAATATACTCTAATCTAATTATTAAGAAAATTCTCTAGTTTAGCATATATTTTTTTCAAATCATTAACACTACTCGTTTAGACGTGATCTTCAGTTTAAAATCTTTAAAAGTAGTATATCTGCGGCGTGTTATCTAGCTGTGTCGCACGAAGCAATAAAGGTCGACCAGCACCCTTAGCATGACCACAACAGAAACGGCACCCTAATTGCGTAACTCAATTGCTATCACCATGGTATTGATTTTGACATCCATTACGGCCTGTTTCTAAATCCTTGTTCCCGTAACTGGCTCAACGTCGCAATGGATGTTGTTGAACTGTCAAAATGAAGCCATGGCGAAGGAAAGTGAATTACACAATTAGGCTGGTTTTGTCTACAGAAGAAAAGACAAAATGACAGATTCTAGAAAGATTTCTACCGTTTTATGCATAAAATGAAGAAAAGAAATGTTTCTATTCTTTAGTAGACAACACTCTGATAAGCCAAGCACGGGTCGCCGCGTGCTCGGGCAGAAGAGATAACGAGTTGGATAGAAAGAACTTTGTCTATTCTTTCGTAGAATAGACATAGAATTGTAATGCCTAGCGTGGTGTGTCTGTCAGCCACGCAATGAAATGGTAAGTGTAATGATATCGACACGCGTAGCTCGCTCGCCCATTCGAAATTATTACCATAAGTAGAGCATGTCTAATTTATATTTTCGTTCAACTCTTCATACACGCAAACTGAACATTATTAAAGTTTGACAACAAAATTCACTTTTAAAACTTTAGTTCAATTGTTGGAACCCAAAACCCGTAGCACCTGGCAGTGATAGCCTAGTGGTTTAACCATGTGCCTCCCACGGCGAATGGTTCGAGTTCGATCCCGAGGCACGCACCGCTGACTTTTCGAAGTCATGTGCGTATTAGAAATTAATTATCACTTGCTTTAACGGTGAAGGAAAACATCGTGAGGAAACCGGATTGTCCTAGAACCAAAAATTCGAAGACATGTGACGTCCACCAACCCGCACTGGGCCCGCGTGGTGGACTACGGCCCACTCCCTCTCACAGAGAGGAGGCCTGTGTCCCAGCAGTGGGAACATTATAGGCCGATTATGTGTACCTATACCCGTAGCACTGCAGCTAATAGCATGCGACTACGTCTGCGTGGACTACAATAACTATGTTAGGATTATATCGACGGTCCCTATGTACAATCCCCTAACTACAAATGACAAATTTTACAGGAGAGCGCTTCAAAGATTCAAACGCGCATAATACATAATATTCCGTTTGGTGTGTGGTTTTAATGTTCAATTGGCCAACTTAGAATTATTTTTATTAAACTAAACGATAGTTTAGGGTGTCTTGAAGGCAACGGAAACAAAAAACACAAATCACGTATCTACCACTTAGGGGATTGTGCGTACGGACCGTCGATATACTCGTAAATGACCTCCTTAGTGTAGGGCGACTAGGTCAAGCTGTATCTCTGGTTCATCCCACCGGAATTAGATGAAATAAGGCTTAGAATATAAGTTGGACCCGAAACTACCAAACTGTGAAAAACAAAATTCGTTCAGTACTTTTTTACGCGCATTTTTTTGGGTATGGTTAAATCCCAGTACCTTATCCCTGTTTGTTCTGGAATATCTTCAATGTACAGACACAGACAGACTTTTCTACAGTTTTATAATAGTACTAGCTGTTCTCCGTTGTTTCACCCTGTTGATCGGCTTCTAAGGGTCGTAGCGTGATGTTAAATAGCCTATACTATTCCTCATGAATCTGGCTGTCATATACAAAAATATTTTTTCAAATCTGACTGGTAGTTCCAGAGATTAGCGCGATCAAACAAACAAACTCTTCAGCTTTATAATATCAGTATACATAGATATCCGGTATAACATATAATAGTTATGATGAAGAAACGGTGTCAATGTTTCAAGATCAGACATGCTGGAGAAATTATACGCATGTCGTGACACAGCTCAGTTAACAATACTGTTTCAGTTTAAATGTATGTTACACGTGCGTAAGGGCCAGCAGTTTAAAAGTTACCTACACCACGGAAGGAAACTCGGGCGATTGGCAATAGGCTAGTATTAGAATAAGGGAGTTAAAACAAAAAAAACTCACGCCCTGAGGATTCCGTACAAGCTTATTTAAGTACCTATTTGGATAGTTCGTTTACCTATCCCGGAAATCGAGTTTTAATGATTATTGCTTATTTTCGATAGGTACCAATAGATATAAATATGCAATAGCGCCATCTACGAGCAAGATGCCGCTATTACAAACTTCTAGTGGCGCCATCTATGAGCAGATGCCTCTACCTGTTAAGGGTCTTGGCATACGGACAGACAGACAACAAAGGGATCCTATACCTAAGAGTACCGTTTTTCCTTTTGAGGTACAGAAACCTAAAGAGCTATATCACATTAGGACGCCAGCAACGCTTCCGTGTCGTCCGTGAGACGCCAAACTGGCCGCCAAAGCGAATGCCAGACGAGATTAGTATGAAAACAAAATGAACATCGAAGAAATGTATGCGTGTCGAACGAGTGAGCTTGGCGTCCCGGCTGGCGTCCCGGCTGGCGTCGCCGCCATCCCGACGCCACGATGTCCATATTGTTTTCATACTAATCTCGTCTGGCATCCGCTTTGGCGTCACTGCTGGCGTCCTAATGAGATATGGCTCAAAAAGTTAAGATGCCTACATTAGAAACTGACTCGCTCTTAATTCTGGCCAGTTATTGAAACCGCTCGCAATCGCAAAACCTCGTCAATTACAAAACGCATCAGCCGGAGAAAGGTGCATCCAATCTAATGGTCGGAAATAGGAAGCGACATCGACGCGAGATTAACTTCTAATTACTGTAAGAAACCGATAATTATCGCCATTGTAATTATGTCTGGCAGCTCTCTTTCCTGCTCTGTGGCGGCCAATGTGCCGACTGCGATCCTCGGCCTTGGAGGCACCTTCCTGTGCTCTTCCTTAGTACTCTATTTTAGGGTTCCGTACCTCAAAAGGAGAAACGGAACCCTTATAGCATCACTTTGTTGTCCGTCTGTCATGAATGATCATGAGTGGAGCCATCTGCTTATAGATGGCGCCACTAGACGTAAGCAATAGCGCTATCTGTGATCAAGATATGATATATCTATTATGACGTTATAGCAGCAAAGATGGCGCTATTGCATATTTCGGAAGCCTTAGGGCGCGAGTCGTACTCGCACTTGGCCGGTTTTTTTAGGGTTTTCTAGTAAACTTAGGAACCTTCATGTCATGTTCGTCTGTCCGTCTATCACACCCTCGTAAAGTCATTTTGTATGAAATTAACTGACCCACCCCGGCTTCGCACGGGTAAAGTTTAGTTTATCCTTATGAATCGTGTCACGCGACTATGAAGCAATCTCATAAATTATAATTATTAATATTATGAAATACAAACTTATATTTACGGTCAAAAACTGAAATACTTATCCCTTGCTACGGAACCCTAGAGTGCGTGGTCCAACATGGACTTGGCCGGTTTTTACTAACTACTAAAGGGAATGAGTAACCAAAATAGCTTGACCTGGGAATCGAACGTGTGATCTCACGCCTACGCGGAACCAACAAGATTCGCTTTCAAAAACATTAATAGATGTTGTGGAGTGGAATCTGTAGTGTGCGGCCATGCTAATGTATGCTAACACGAGAGAAAGTGTCAAACTACACGTGAACTTGTGGCTATGAGAGCTGCGCCCGCGCCGGTTCGCGCTGTAGCGAGGGACTATACTTTGGACCTATCGTTTATGGTAACTTGACAGTTCAAAACTAAATATACTACTTATATTTATACTAATAGTGTTGGGGCACTGAACGAATTTGCGAAAAGAACGAATGATAAAAAATCTTTTCAATTTTACTTACTTATATCTTCTAAAAAAATCTCATCAATGTTTCATCTGGTAAGGACGATACGTGACAAGTTGAATTACCTATAGTACGTTCAATGCGAGGGTTTTCGCAGTTAATCGTATCGTGTGGGAGGTTACGGGAGAACTGCCGTACCTACATGCAGTCTTATCAATCGGGAATCTTTCACTTTCATTAATAATGTTATGTCAATTTTGCCATTTTTCAAATCCTGTCAAATGTATGGGCAATGACGATGAACCAGCGTAAGGTCTATTATTATCTCCTAAAGGGGAATGTGGCGGACCCAGATATATTGGGTTGACATAATTTCCAGGCCCAAACCGCATTATCACATTCAACGCCAAAACCTAGCGTTTCAACTACACCAAAGCATGCAATGTACACATTGTAAAAACAAACCGCTCATTTGTTAACAGCTACCTTTGATCAGAATCAGAATCAGAATATCTTTTTTTGATCTTAACCGTAGTTGACATCAAAAGTATCAAATAGGTAAATAATTTAAGAAAATGTAAATCAAAGATTTTCGCACACCCGCATCTCCCGCCGGCCTCTAAGCGCAGGTGGGCTTTGTCGAAATTGTCGAAAAACGGGGCAAATACGGGACATGTAGCAATACGGGACGCGATGATCAAACACGGTGACTGTCCTGTATATATGGGACGTATGGCAACCCTACAGATATAGCATAATTCCCACGCATTCGATTAGTTCCTCCCGACAGAATACGAGGCAGCGGTCACGGTAATGATATCATTACCGTGCAGTGGTGCATTATTTCTGAGAACATTTGCAGACATATGCCTGAATACTCCAACGGGTCTGATTTAAAACCTCATTTTCTCTCTGTCAGCTTCTAACAATTGATAATACGTTTAGTGCATTGTGTTTAACGAGTGATGGTGCAAGCGGGCCCCAATTTTCTAGCCATCCCCATTTCTCTATCGCTCTAAGGTTTGCTGTAAGAAAATTCAATTTTGAGTTAAGCTCGCCTTTGTACCTACATAAAATCTCCATAAAAAATGTATTTAATATTTGAATATTATATGAATATGAATCGCCAACTAGGTTGTTCCCCTTCCAACTAGGTGCGGCTGAATTTATCAGTATTTCACAGGGAGCGACTGCATGACATCCACAAACACCGGGTAATACCGACAATCTCATGTTAGACCAGTTGTCAGACTTTCGGACTTCTGACTGCCTGTGTAACGACTGTCTTAGATATTCTTATAACAACTGGGATCGACTGTTTAATGTGCTCCCCGAGCCACGGAGGGATCCCAACTTGTAAAGAACGGTCACCCATCCATGGACTGACCGCGCCAAGTGCAGCTTAACTTCACAGACAGATCATCCCGCGCGTCTATCATTTCGACGGTCCCTACGTACAATCCCCTAATCTATAAACTACAAATGACAATTTTTACAGGAGAGCGCTTCAAAGATTCAAACACGCGTACTACATATACCTATGTTTTGCAAGAGTGTGTGTGGTTTTAATGTTCCATTGGCCAACTTAGAATTATTTTTACTAAACTAAACGATAATTTAGGGTGGTTTGAAGGCCACGAAAACAAAAAACATAAATCACGTATCTACCACTTAGGGGATTGTGCGTAGGGACCGTCAATTAAGCCACGCACAACCCCATCGATTCATTATCGCAAACAATTATTAATAAAAGTTAATTATAATTAATTTGTCAAGAATGTCATCATCATCAGTAAAATAAGTATAATCTGACAGTCATGTATCTGTATAATTAAAATGATGAATGACAGCCATAAAAAAATCATGGCATTTTTGTTACAATGTCGCTTTCAAATAACATTTAATTAAAATTAATAGCCTTTGCGGAAACTTATACATATTTATGACCAAATAGAGAGGCTTGCGAAACAAAATAAAGAAACATTTGCCGCAAGTTAACATTCGTAGATTTTTAAAAACTTAAAAAAGTTCGTACCTAATTGCATTGTTAACTGTTGTTCAACCGTCTAATTACGTTAATTAGTTGTTGTAAGAATACTAAAAGGTGAATAAAACCCATAAAATATAATTCCACTTACCATTTTTCCGGAATTTATTGTAGAAACTTCTTCAAAAATTATCCAAAACTCTCACACAATTAGTCTATCACTCCCGCCCGACGAAAGTTTAAAAAAAAAAACACAACTGTCACTGCATTCCGCGCCAAAATTATTAATACTTTTTAATTCATATTTGTATGTCGCACATGAATTCGGTCATTCAGCCAAAGACTTTTTTATTTTATTTTTTGGACGCGTGTCGTTGTAATGAATGAAGGACTTAAACTGAGTTCAACACATCAAGAGAGTTCTTCTAAAGAAAGTGGGGTGCCATTTCCTATACGCTACATGCTGCCTCTCAGACCTCGTAAGATCACGACGAACGAAACACAGCCTTATTACCAACTAATAAAGTTGAAACTGACATGTCGTAAGATAGGAAAAGAGGGGCTTTTAAAAGCTTGTTTAAAAACTCTAATATTAGTTTAGAAAATACTTTAAATAGACGCATAATTTAAAAATTAATAGTCAAATTGACTTTGGAGATATTTTACTGGCGTTTACGTAATGAAGGAGTTTGAATAACACGCTACGAGTTCTACAGGTGTTACTTACGCACGGTTATAATACATAAATATTATTTATGGCATACACGGCTCTGACTGAACCCCGGGACATGCCACGGGGTGCTCCGATACGTTCTACCGGAAATCTTGGAGACACAATTTTATCAAGCGATCAAGTTTATCGCTTAATTTGCATAAGTTCGCCCATAATATGTGTTCCTCCGTTAGGGAAAGTGACATCTAGTCATCTACACGATCATGATTGTGTATTTGATCAATCCTTTAAGACTCGTGCAGATTTGATTTGGTACAGGTATTTCGGGCTCGCGTTTTTCGGGATAGCGTTTTCGGGATAAAATGATTAGGGCTTCCGTTTTTCGGTACCTAGATGTTTAGCTTAAGTATAAGTCTGGATGGATGATAATGTGACCACGATAGAAACAGGTTTTGTCTACTGAAGAATAGACAAAGTGACAGATTGTAGAAATATTTCTACCGTTTTATGCAGTGTTGCCCAAAATCGGTCTTGCAACAATCATTTTCGCAAGATCTAGAGCACCTAATTACAGCAAGACTAAGACTAAGACCAAGAATGAATGTACAACACTAAAACTAAGACCACGACTATATGGGTATTGACGCAGAACCGAGACCAAAGACAGGGTTAGACTTGTCTCGGTGTTGCATTTGGGAAACACTAGTTTTATGCATACAATGAAGAGAAGAAATAGTTCTTTCTATTCTTCGTAGAAAAAATTCTGATAAGCCAAGCACGGGTCGCCGCGTGCTCGGACAAAGAGATAACGATTTGTACAAAAAGAACTTTGTCTATTCTTTGGTAGAATAGAGATAGAATTGGTCATGCTAAGCGTGCTGGCGTGTATAGGACAAGTCGGTAGATATGTCCGGCACGCGCCTCTATGTTGCTCACAAAGAAGGCATCCATGGAGATCACACGGAAACGTTCCCACACTTGTCGTGTCTGTGGCACATTATCGTTAACTAAGCTGGCCAGCGGGTGGGCGCCTACTGTGTCGCCGGTGGCTCGATAGGCCTCCCGTGGTGCGCGCGTGCAAGGGACACCTTAACAGCCTCTGTATTCTGAAGCCACATGCCACGTGATTTCACCGCGAGAACTGCCAATTTGTTTGCGAACGTTCGAGGGAGAATGTCTCGGAAGATTCGCCATCGAACGTTCGAGGAAATTTGTTTGCGAACGTTCGAGGGAGAATGTCTCGGAAGATTCGCCCTCGAACGTTCGAGGATATTTGTTTGCTCACGTTCGAGGGAGAATGTCTCGGAAGATTCGCCCTCGAACGTTCGCAAACGAATTGGCAGTTCTCGCGGTGAATCACGTGGCGTGTCGGTACAGAATAGACAAGCAGAGGAGGCACGTAGGTACTATTGTGTGGAATGGTCAATGTCACACTGGGTTTGAATCAGGGCTGTTGCGAACATCAGCATCAGCATCAGCATCCGCGGAACTTCAGCATCATTTTCAACATCAGCATCAGCATCAGCATCCGCATTGATCGATGCTGATTGTTAATGCTGAAGTTCGAGTCGTGACATGACCGCAGAGGGGGCGGGGCTTATAGCACGTGTTGTTTTCGCTTGCGAGTTTTGACCAATCCAGAGGTCGACCGCGGTGATTGCGATTGCAAACAAACACAAACTTGTCGCATTACGTTATAATTCGTCATTGCGCGTGAAAGTTATTGTGTTTTTCGTAAACTGTTGTGTGATAAATAGGTAAGTCACAAGATTATTGAAACAATCTTTTATTTCAATACCAAGGAAAAGTATGCAAGTTTTAGATATAAATTCATTATGGTCACTACTTTTTCCCTAATTTTTTAAGAAAATAATTAAAATCAGCATCAGCATCCGCTGATGTTAACGATAAAACATCAGCATCAGCATCAGCATCCGTTGATGTGAAAAAAATATGCATCAGCAACAACCCTGGTTTGAATCGAATTGATGTTCCTACATTTAAGGAACAATCGATTATTGAGGGAGTTTACACGTAAATTATGTTTAGCTGCCAACAAACGTGCTTGAGATTTTTTACTCTTTGACGATGGTGGCAAACGGGCGTATGGTAAGCGGTTACCGTAGCCAATGAAACGTGCGGAACACCGAGTATCACACGTTACCACCCTTTAGAGTGACAGCTTACACGCGCAGGTCCCCCGCTGCCAACACAGCGCATCCTCAGCAGCTCTGGCGACCTTACTCACCACAGGAACACAACACTACCGAACAGTAGCGTTACTTGTCTGTGGTGTTCGGTAAGGTGGTGGTACCTACTTCCCCAGTCGGGCTGCTCCAGATGTGAGCGAGGTATCCACCCTTCTGTAGACATAATTCTACAAACATGAAGATAGCATGCATACTGTACGGGGAGCTACGTTCTTATTTCGCACAAGTTATACTCATGAACTCGACACTTTTATTTTCCTCAGATCATAAGTGGCACGCACACAGTGCTCTGTAGGCGGCCGGACATCGGCGCTGTGACTGTTGAGCTAGTTATTACACACGCTGCACACGCACGGAATACTATCATTATCTCTAAGCACAGTAACTCGACGCGTGTAATTTGTAGCTCACTGAACACCGATAACTTCTAAAGTTAACTAAGTATAGTTTTTAAACTCAAGAAAGAAATGCGCGATCAAAGATTTATAAGAACAAATACATAACAATGGCGCCGATTCTGTTCAACAGCAGCTCGACTGGGGAAGTTACCTAGCTCTACCTTACAGAACACCGCAGCCAAATTACGCTACTGTTCGGTAGTGTTGTGTTGCTGTGGTGAGTAAGGTCGCCAGAGCTCCCGAATCCGAATGGTCTCATAATGACATCATAACTGTCAAAGCCGAAGTCAAAATTATGAAGTTTTAAGATTGTAGATTGTAGAAGTGTATCTTTTTGGTCATTGGTCAAAACCAACAATAACGATGTCATTATAAGACTATTCTGATACGATCATGATAATTTGCAATAGCAGAGTTAGGGCCCTGCACTGCACCCTAATTGCGTAACTCAATTGCTATCACCATGGTATTGATTTTGACATCCATTACGGCGTATGTTTCTTAATCCGTGTTCCCGTAACTGGCTCAACGTTGCAATGGATGTTGTTGAACTGTCAAAATGAAACCCATGGCGAAAGAAATTGAGACTGCCGGGCTGCGCCGGATCATCATATTATTATAATTGTGTATCGTCATTCGAGGAGGTTTTTAATGCTTTCTTATTTCGGCATTTATATAAGGCTGTTTATCAAAGGGGGACCGCATGTCCATCTTATAAGCTCTTACGACACTCACGGCTATAGAGCTGGTGGTCATGTAAGTTGTTCTTTCCGCAACCATACATTAATTTCAGTGATAGTGTCCACAAACAAACCCAGTTCCCTTTATAAGTACGTATGTGCAAGTGAAAGACGTAAGAGCACATACCCCCGAATAATGATCCTCGAATAATAGCAACATACTGCAGGTACGTCACTACAACGGTCATTTATGCTAACATTATTAAAGCTGAAGAGTTTGTTTGTAACGCGCTAACCTCTGGAACTACCAGTCGGATTAGAAAAAATATTTTTGTATAAGATAGCCAAATTCATGAGGAATAGTATAGGCTATTTAACATCACGCTACGACCCTTAGGAGCCGAGCGACGGGGGTGGAACCGCGGGGAACAGCTAGTATCACGAAAAACGGATTGGTGATCAAAAGGACCTCGTTCTAATAGTAACTGCGCGTTACTTAGGTAATATAGTAAGCATAGCCAGAAAATGGTTCAAGAATACGTTCATATTAATCGTTTAGCAATCGTGTCCACTGCTGGTTAAAGGACTTTCCTAATGTCAACAACCGTTAGTCCACTTTCCGTGTTCAAGTCGCTGTAACGTATTGAGGTCGTAAAAATAAAAAAAAACCGGCCAAGTGCGAGTCGTGCTCGCGCACCGAGGGTTCCGTATCAGTTTTGGACGTATAAAGTGAAAAAATCCGGACCGCATAACTAAATTTGTTTGTGAAGGAATTTTAATGATTTTGAAAAAACTGTACTAGTTAGGAACATCGTTTTATTTTTGGTGCCATATTTGGGTCAATTCCTATCAACTCTAATTATTTCAGATTTTTCGCCCCGCAAACTTCGGAGATAAGGGGGGGGGGGAGGGGAATGGAATTTTTTCGGTCAGTTTTCATCATATGTCGAAAACTGTGCGACATAAAATAAAATGAAAATATATTTTGAAATGTGCAGATCAAGACCTTTCATATGATATATCACTTGACCTAGTATCCCCACTTTAAAATTTCGGACCCCCACTCCGGCCCCTTTTGCAATGAAAATATGTAAAAATATTTTTGGACTTTTTTCATAAAGTTGAACAATTATTATTTTTAACTGTTCCAAATTTCAAGTCGATAGCTTTAGTGGTTGCTGAAATAAGCAGGTGTGACAGACAGACAGACAGACAGACGAAGTCGCACCATAAGGGTTCCTTTTTTACCATTTTGGTACGGAACCCTAAAAATAGTAAATTAAAAATTATAAAAACCCGACTGCCAAGAAACAACTAAAAAGTTCAAAACAAGAGCACTTTTCAAGCAGTCTGATGCAGTTGGTGGCAATTATTTGTGTTAAATCTCAGATTTTATGTCACTCTCAAAATTAAGACAAATCTAACGACATATCTCAAGCTCAAATCCATCAAGCCGTTTAGGCTACAGAGCGTGCCAAAGAAATATACATACATACATACACTCGAAAAACATACCCTCCTTCTGGCGCAGTCGGGTAAACAGTAAGTAAAAGTTAATTTATTTCGTTTTAATATTTTTGTGTTAATTGACTTTTATGGTTTCACTTTCCAAATATATCGCTCACTCTAACTAGATCACTGGCATAGATCACGTGGTACATGCGCATGCGCACGCGACACGCAACCAACATATTTAACTCTTTTAAATTAAATAGATATAATTTTACAACTGGACTCTGTGGGGGCTTGATAATTTCTTCTTGTCGTATATTTTATAAACATTGATATTTTAGTGGATATTTAATGGCAACATTATATTAATAGTAATAATAGTGCTGGTAATTTATTAGTCTTACTATTCTATAATCTATGGTATCTTAACCTCCTCCGATTGTCGTTGATAAGATACAATCTATATCGATAAAATACGAATGAATATTGTACCGCCAGCAAGTCGTACGATCTGTGATTGTCATTTTAAATTATACTAGTTTAAGTCTGCCAGTGTTGAATCAGTAATTAAACAAATGTGTTAATCAAGCGTCACAATCAGAACATTATACTTCTGATTTACGATTTCAGCCGCAAGTTCATCGACTGTCCAAAACATTCGATATTATTGATACTAATTGATACTAATAAATACTATCGAACGGCAATACTATACCCATACCTTTCACATCGGAACACAGCAATACTATTGTAGGGTTGTGATCATAATTATAAGTATGTATGTTTGTCTGTGTAAATAGCTCTAACACTATAATATATTGGATTGATCACTTATATAAAGAATAGTATTATTCATGATCTCAAGTGTTTCATTTCTCCTGTCTACAGTACCTACTTTCAGGACTGACGAGCGCTTTCACAAATTAACAATACTACTGGGCCCCAAGTCTGCTATTGCAATTGTGTACGAATGGTCTTGTAATGACATCATAATTGTCAAAACCTTCGGTAATTGGCCTAGAGTAAGACTATCTCTTTTGTCATTGGTCAAAACGATGTCATTATGGGACCATTTTGACACGATTACAACAATTGCAATAGCAGATTTGAAGCCCTGTTCTAAAGATATAGGCGCGTTCACGTCACGTCCTCGAACGTAAGCTAAGGTAAAACAAACCAGTTCCAATCACTTTTGACTTTCGAACGACTGCTTACGTAACGCGCGCTGAATGGTGACCGGCGAGACAGGTTGGCAGCCCCGGAGCGCTCGCCCGCGGCACGGGGGCTGCACGGGGTGACGGAGGACCCACGAGGGGGCGGGGGAATCGACGGGGACAACCACGGAGGGACGGGGGACTCCACTGGGCGATAGGAGCCACCTAGGGGCGACGGGGGCCACTACGGGGTAACGGGGGCAACCACGGGGTGACGGAGGCAACCACGGAGGTACGGAGGCCACTACGGGGGGACGGGGGACTCTATGGACTGGCGAGCTTGTGAATGTGATGCTCACTACGAACACAACATCACGCCTGTAGCCCCCGACGGGTGCGCAGGCGCAGGGGTGTTCAAACTATATTTCGCCATCTAATAGCGGGCCTCATCGTGTTGATCATGCTATTATTGTTTCGTTCCAAAAACAGGATGATCATGATTCATGGTGATACGAGTATTACATAATTATATTCAATAAATAAATTGTCTGGTAGATCTAAATCACTGTCAAGTGATTTAGATCTACCAGACAATTTATTTAACACGTTACGCGTTAACACCGCCATTGTACCCTTCATCATTATCATCATCATTTCAGCCGGAGGACAGCCCTTGGGGGAGGCCTATATCCACTGCTGGACATAGGCCTCCCCCAAGCCTATATAGATGGGCAACCCAGCGGGTTACTTTGGTAAACACCCGATAAACGTCCAAGTATTGAGTGTTTATGGGTATTTACGGGTGTTTATCGGGTGTTTACCAAAACACCGGGATTAAATCCGGTGGATTGCCCATCTATACTATCTATACTTCTATACTAATATTATAAAGAGGAAAGATTTTTTTGTTTGTTTGTTTGTACCGAATAGGCTCCGAAACTACTGGACCGATTTTAAAAATTCTTTCACTAATAGAAAGCAACATTATCACTGAGTAACATAGGCTACTTTTTATCCCGAAAAAATGCACCGTTCCTGTGGGACACGCGGACGGAGTCGCGGGCGAAGTGCTAGTCTAGGTATATACCACATTGACCGGTCCTATGGTCCTGCTCACTCTCGCTAGCCGGCCCTCAGTTTACCGCTGAGCTATTGGATACAAGTTATTTGTCTTTACACAGCCAACATGGCGGACCTCTGCGACATTTTTTATCGTCTCAGCAATATTACCTTCATTGCGTCAACGAGGCACAGACGACGTGATATTCTGCCGAACTGGGCGGCACACAGGTGATGTAAGCGGAAATATCTTCCTCGTGAGTTTGACGGATTTCTCTCGGACACGTAATATTGACAGTTGGTAGGTATGTGCACTGTATTGGGGCACCGTCGCAATGTTTATGAGAAAACAATGACACAACAGATATGCATATGAAATGAACCACAATACGTAACTTACAGTCAGTATACCGCTTCATTAATCACGCTTGTAGTGTTGGGGAGTAGGAGATGATGATGACGACGATGCGCTTAGTGACGCGCTAGTGATGTGAGCGTCTTCAATCTACTAATAATATTAGTGAATTTAGTGTTGGGATTCCAACATGTAGGTATTGGCCCGCAGTGACCCCGGCGAGCCTACTTTAACCCGCCACAAATCGAGGCTTCGGGCCGTTACTAAAAAGTTTCCTACCTACTGTACGCTCACCATGACCAATTCTATCTCTATTCTACAAAAGAATAGACAAAGTTCTTTCTATCCAACTCGTTATCTCTGCCCGAGCACGCGGCGACCCCTGCTTGGCTTATCAGAATTTTGTCTACTGAAGAATATGAACATTTATTCTCTTCATTGTATGCATAAAACGGTAGAAATATTTATACAATCTGTCACTTTGTCTATTATTCTGTAGACAAAACCCGTTTCTATCATGACCACGATAGAAACGGGTTTTGTCTACAGAATAATAGACAAAGTGACAGATTGTAATATTTCTACCGCTAGGTCGATTCTGAAACATTTTCGGCTGGAAAAAGCTGGTAACAGTTTGTCTGAGCCGCTGATCTAACCCAGGAACCCAGGAGCCACGCCCGACCCAGCAGTCGAACTTGCAATAGACCAACTAGAGCAGCGCTTCCTGACCCGGTTACCCCTATGACCTATTATTAAAACTCATTTTACACCCCTTAAAATGTTATCACGTGAAAATACAAAAGCCTCTAGTAATCATAAAAAAATACACAAAAATTTTATGAATTAATGATAATGCAGTGTGAAGGTTGGCATTGTTTTGCATTTGCAAGCTTTTTATTAATGACAAGTAAAGTTTTAATTATTGATTATACCAGCCTTATTGCCCCCGCCGAATGACTGTTTTAACCCGGAGGGGGTAATTACCCCCAGATTTGGAACCCAGGAACTAGAGCGATGATGGCAAAGGAGGCTTCCTATAGCCTTTGAAGTTCTACCTGCTTATGTAGGTAACTAAAGAACTGACATATTTCTGCTTTCAAGTCATGGTCCATGAACAATGAAGCGTGCTAATGACCATTGTTTACAAAACCTCAACAATTTATTTCGAAACGTATTTTCCATAACTAAATATTTAAAGGACACCCATTCCACGCCCAGCTGTGACCTAACCACCATCAAAACACGTACGGAGCGAGCGCCCAATATATCCTGACACTCGATGGGGGCGCCACTTGCATAAGAAAATTATAATCTAAAAGCCTAGTTCCCGGTTTTGCCGCATGCAAAATTATACTGGTCGCAGTCTTGCTGATAAACAAAAGCCTATAAGAAAATTACCAAGATGGCGTCATCGGAGTCATTCGCGCCAAAAATATTGACAGATAAGAGAAAGCGAAGGCACATCCGTATTCAGCCAAGATGGCGGATATTTACAAATAAGCTTGGAATGCGACACACTTATTGTGATGAATGAAAAGCGACCTATTGTGAATAATTTCGCGATTATGGCGACAGAAAGGTTTAATTGTTGGGTTTTTTAAACACTTTCGTAGGTTTGCTGGCAGGCGCGCGCGGGCGGTAATTACGGGCATTAAAAGACAGGTCTCTTTTCACGTCAACCACATTTTAAATGACTGTTTCTAGTGTATTTTCTTTCAGGCTTTGTTTGGACGTCAATTCATCCATTATTCGTTGAACGATTTCTCTCCAACGTCGCCGTCGGTTCTGCGACTTGACGATACTATCATTAGCTAGAAATACAGGAGGTTTCTACCAAATGACAAAATAAACTTGAGTAGCTACAATATTATGAATGTGAAACTGAACGTCTATTTAGTAAAGGACATCGTACTTTTCATCCGAACTTTCCACGCGTGGTACCGTGTGGTCACAATACTCACAATCACTGCTAGGGGAAATAACACAACTCGAATCTGTTTATAAATAGGTGTCCTACCACAGAATGAAATTATGTTTAGCAAGAGGACATATTTCGTTTCTATAACTTTGAAAAGGTCGTTTTAAATGTTGATCTCATAGGACAGTGTCATCTGTGGCCATTCGGGGCATCTATAGAGAGTGTTTCACATAAAAAGTCCTTTCGACGCTATGTTGGCTCCCCTGAATTCCAATATGTTACAACATTTTTAACGGTGTTGGAAGTTTTGTTTCAGTACCAATTCTCGTTCACCGCTTTTTAAGTAGTGTCCTAGGCATTACTTTATCACATAAAACGTTAAGACCTAAGTAAGAGTGACATTCAGGGCAGACAACATAGCGCCGAAGGGATTTCTTACATGAAACGCTCTATAAATGTTACACCTGTGATCTGCGTCACCTTCAGCCGACCTTGCGGAGGCTGCCACAGAGCGAACATCCGCACACGAGGCGGTGCGTCCTACAAGTTTAGAGCATAATAATGAATGTTCTAAGCCTACAAGTGAAAGTTATTCATCTAATATTAGCACTTACGTAACGCTAGGCGTTCACATCATCAGGATAATCGCTGCTAGGCGTGCGTTCATTATTATTTATTGGATAGAAAAGTAGATGATATCCGTCGCCGCAGGCGCAAGTGCAAGTGAACGAGTTGTTCTACAGAGCAACGACCCGCCTGTCCCTGTACCATCTGTGCCTGTACCGACACGCCGCGTGTGCGAACGTTCTAGGGAGAATGTCACGGTGAGATTCTCCTTCGAACGTTCGAAGTTCCGACTTATCGGAGTTGGAGTCGAAGCTTCGTAACATCCCTACGGTTGACATCGCTAAATAATATTCAACTCGGGCCAAGTTGCATCATAATTACAGTGCAATTCACATGTGTTCCATTCAACGACTTCAACGCTATGATAGGTATGTTGGCTGCTCTGAATGTCAATTATTACAACGTTTATAATGGTGTTAGAAGTTTTCTTTCAGTAAAGAAAAGAAAGAAAGAAAGAAAGAAAAATATTTATTTGGACACAGCACATAAAAGACACAGACATTATGATAAGGTACCTACAGCAAAACAGAACACAAAACAATAAAAATAAATGCATAAACGTGAGGTAGGTACACTAATTTCCATTTCCGCACAGGTTTGTGTCTCACGGCTGGACCAAACAGGTTCCAGATCAGCTTAATGCCAAGTCACAAGTACTTGGCGCTGGTTTTCATCTGGAACCGTTTTACCTCACGGATGTCAGTCAGTGCAGTGTGTTATATCTACAAATAAATCTAATATGTTATAAAAATAATTAAAAATAACGATATATACTAATTTAAAATTCATTTCGTCTTTATGAGGAAAAAAATAAAATAAAAACAATTCAAATGTAAAATAATAAATAAAATAGTGTAATTCGTGTCATCTAATAAATAGGTACCAAGGTTCCAGCTACAACGTCGCGTCGTCGGCAAAACCGGTTTAGTAGCTGCGCCGGGCGAGGCGGTTTCAGTTCACTATAAAATTATTAAGATATCATTCGCATTAATAATACCCACGAACCCGTGCTAGGCGCACATTCATCACACCGAAAATTATGTTATAGTGAAGCAATTGGTTGTCATCTACGGTTAGGTTGTGCACTTGCGCAGAAGAAGAAATACGAGAAGGGAGTTTACTATGGAAAGAAAAGCGTTTACAATGCAAAGAAAGTCAAGGACCTGTGTAGACGGTGAGTGTAATACAAAAACTATTATATTATCAAAATCTAAAATATTAAAGGTTATGTGGTTGGTTTGAGTAACTTCGAGTTTGTAATCTTTATTTAAATATTTAATTATTAGTTTTTTTCTTTTACTTTTCTCAGATATATCTACCTACCTACCAAAAATCAAAGGCACTGTAAGCGACGCATTGAAGGACGACAAATATGTGACGAAGAGGGGCCGCGGTGGCACGGCGCTAGGGTCGGTTGCAAACAGACCATCATTTCGCGTGTAGGCCAGACCCAATCGGTAAGGTATTATTATACTATTTGAAAAACATGTCCACATAAAAATGTGTTATGCAAGTTCTGATTCAAAATCCGTTTTTAGGTCTCCCATAATGAGGAGTCTGACCCGTCACCCAGCGACAGCACCACAGTACGCCCCCCACCTTGTCAGCGTCGCACTTTACAACTTCAGGCTGAGAAATTTGTATTTTGTTTTTATTGTGTAATCATTTAGAGAGGTAAGCCCAAAGCCTGACACTCTCATATCGATACACATAATGCATACTTAAATTATAATTAGATTTTTATTAGATTAGTTTAAACATTATAATTACATAAATAAGAATTAGATTACATTAAAAACTATTGGTAAATTATTTTTAAATTATTATAGAAAGATTTACATTGACATTGCCTAATTCACATTGCGCATTTAAGAGATATTGCCGTAGTCTTTTTCTAAAAGTTATTAGACTGTTAATTTGTCTTAAGGGTGGGGGTAGGTTGTTCCAAATCTTAGATGCGGCATATCGAAAACTACCTCTGAATGCTGCAGATCTGTGTGGTGGAACAGATAGTTGCCGTGCGCACTGCCTAACCGAGCATTCCCTATTATTTGTGACCCAACTCAGCTTGTCATACAAGTATGATGGTTCCTTGAATTTAATCACACCGAAAAGGAGACACGCCAGATGTAGCTTTCGACGTAAATTCATTTTAAGCATAAAATGTTGATTTAGAAAGGGTGTCACATGACTTCTAGGGGGCACAGAGAAACAAAAGCGAGCACAGGCATTTTGAACTCTTTGAATGAGTCGGTTCGTTCTAGCCAATAAGCGCGGTCCATAGACAGTATCTGCGTAGTTAAGTTTAGATAGCACCAGTGATTCTACAAGCTGTACGCGCAGTTCTTCCGATAAGTAGGGTCTCATCCTATATAGAATCCTCAAACGGTAGAAACAGTTTTGAACTGAATCAGCTATATGCTTCTCGAATCTGAGTTCACTATCCACACATAATCCGAGGTTACGGACTTCGGTGACCCTATCAATTGGTTTTCCCATTAGTGCTATACCGAGTGATGGAGGAAGTGTATCCAACTTATGTTTAGTGCCGAATAACATGTACTTAGTCTTCGTTGGGTTAAGTACCAGACAGTTACTTTCTGCCCACTCAGATATCCTGATCAGATCAGCATTCAAACTTGTTCGAGCGGCTTCATACATGTTTGGTTTAAATGAGATGTAAACCTGAACATCGTCTGCATAAATGTGGTAATTACATGACTGGAGACAACTCGTTATATCTGCGCAGTATAATATAAACAAGATTGGACCGAGGATGGAACCTTGCGGAACTCCCCTTTTTACGGGAGCAAGGTCAGAGACCTTAGTGCTGCCATCCCCCAGTCGCAATTTTACAAGCTGCTCTCTGCAATTAAGGTAACTGTGAAACCACTGTAACGTCATATGATCAAAGCCGTAATAGTGGAGTTTTGAAAGAAGAAGAGAAATATCAATACAGTCAAAAGCCCTGGAAAAATCAAGTAGCACCATAAGTGTACACATTCCCTTATCCTGGGCCGCCAAGATATTATCTGTCACGTCCAGCAGAGCAGTGGAGGTACTCCGCCGTTTCCTAAAACCTGATTGTAACATGGGAAGGACTGAGTTTTTCTCTAAAAACTCAGTTAGCTGCTGACAAACGACTTTTTCAATCACCTTGGAAAGGCATGGGAGGATGCTAATGGGTCGAAGGTCTGCAGCAGTCGATGGGTTAGGCTTCTTAGCGAGAGGTCTAACGGTTGCAATCTTCCATGTATCCGGGAAAGTTGACGTTTGTAACGAATGGTTGATTATATGAGTTATCGACGGGAGTACATGGGGCAAAGACAGAGTCAACATCTTAAGTGAGATGTTGTCGCATCCTTCAGCATTTGATTTAAGGCTTAGGATATGACGGGCGACAGCTTCTTGATCAACTGTTTTTAATTGGAAAATTGCTTGGCTATAACTATGGAATTCATAATAAGTCATTAAAGAGATAGTAGGCCTTATCTTGCCAGGAACCCTAAGAAATTCATTGTTTATGTGATCAGGATCCATAAAATGCAATGGGAGTTCCTGACCCTGTTTCTGTTGAGATGGTATTAGGTCACTTTTAATATTTTTCCACAATAGCTTTGGATCCTTTATTTTATTATTAATATTGTGCTGGAAGTATGCCCTTTTTTCACTATTAACTGAGCTGATTACTAGCGATTTTAGATCTTTGTAGTACTGCCTTTTAGTTTCTGACTTAGAGCTCCTATAAGAAGCCAGTGCCCTATCGCGTAACCGCATCATTGTTTTTATGGTGTCCGTTATCCACGGATATGACCGCTCCTTTATAAGACACGTCTTGAGTGGCGCGTGGACGTCGAACACGGATATTAGGCATCGATTAAACGCATTGACCATATCATTTGTGTTATCAAGTGAGAGTATAAATTCCCAATCAAAATTTGCTAAGTCTGTGCGAAAATTTTCTAAACATATGTTTTTTATAGGTCTATAAGTTACCGAAAATGGTTTAAAATTTTCCCGTTTAATGTTGAACTCACAAATGACGAAGCTATGACCATGCATCGATCCAAAGGGCTCGACAGCTGTATACCTCGCTTTAAGGTTTGTACACACTAAATCAATCAGAGTCTCGCTACTAGATGTATAGTGAGTAGGAGATGCCACCAACTGCGTTAGACTTAGACAGCCGAGGAACTCATTTAATTTTTTAGTATTAGATTCACTTTTTTGCAGCACATTTACATTAAAATCCCCCATCAACAAACAGTAATCACATTTCCCCAGAGTACTCACGGTGTCAGTAACAGCATCCAAAAAAAGGTCAAGGTCTAGCCACGGCGGGCGATATGCTGTGCCTACTGCGACTTTCTTACCATTCATCGTAAGCTTTAACCACATTTGTTCAACCGACTCATATCTGCTATCGACAGGGATAGTCCATGAGCGCGCGCTCAAACCGCGCCTCAGATAAAAGCCGACGCCCCCACCACGGCCCGAACGCACGGTTGCCGGCCGCGGCTACCAATTCTCGTTCACCTCTTTAAAGTGTCCCAGGCATTACTTTAATATTAACCCCCGTTATAGACGATAATTAAATTAAACATTAAGTTAATTGTCATAATCTCTATTCATTGTCATATAAATGACGAAGATAGTTGTATATTTAATCAGTTGCTAAGTTAAGAGGCGGCTTTAAGTAAGCCAATCTAAAAAAACCGGCCAAGTGCGAGTCGTACTCGCGCACCGAGGGTTCCGTATCATTTTTGGACGTATAAAGTGCAAAAATCCGGACCGCATAACTAAGTTTGTTTGTGAAGGAATTTTGATGATTTTGAAAAAACTGTACTAGTTAGGAACATCGTTTTATTTTTGGTGCCATATTTGGGTCAATTTCTATCAACTCTAATTATTTCAGATTTTTCGCCCCGCAAACTTCGGAGATAAGGGGGGGGGGGAATGGTATTTTTTTGGACATTTTTCATCATATGTCAAAAACTGTGAAACATAAAATAAAATAAAAATATATTTTGAAATGTGCAGATCAAGCCCTTTCATATGATATGTCACTTGACCTAGTAACCCCACTTCAAAATTTCGGACCCCCACTCCGGCCGGAGTGGGGGTCCGAAATTTTTGCAATGAAAATAAAAATATTTTTGGACTTTTTTCATTTGCAATAAAGTTGCTGTTCCAAATTTCAAGTCGATAGCATTAGTAGTTGCTGAAATAAGCAGGTGTGACAGACAGACAGACAGACGAAGTCGCACCATAAGGGTTCCTTTTTTACCATTTTGGTACGGAACCCTAAATATAGAACGGTAAGACCTAGACAGAGTGACAGACAGGGTAGCCAACATAGCGTCGAAGAGAACTCTGGTGTGAAACGCTCTATAGGCTTAAAGTTCCGTATCGTCAAAATATATTTTTAGGGTTCCGTACCAAAATGGTAAAAAAGGAACCCTTATGGTGCGACTTCGTCTGTCTGTCTGTCACACCTGCTTATTTCAGCAACTACTAATGCTATCGACTTGAAATTTGGAACAGTTATAAAAAATGCTTATCCAACTTTATTCCAAATAAAACAATTTAAAAAATATTTTTATTTTCATTGCAAAGGGGGCCGGAGTGGGGGTCCAATATTTCAAAGTGGGGTTACTGGGTCAAGTGACATATCATATGAAAGGGCTTGATGTGCACATTTCAAAATATATTTTTCACAGTTTTCGACATATGATGAAAAATTTCTGAAAAAATACTATTCCCCCCCCCTTATCTCCGAAGTTTGCGGAGTGAAAAATCTGAAATAATTAGAGTTGATAGGAATTGACCCAAATATTGCACCAAAAATAAAACGATGTTCCTAACTAGTACAGTTTTTTCAAAATCATCAAAATTCTTTCACAAACAAACTTAGTTTTGCGGTCCGGTTTTTTTCACATTATACGTCCAAAACTGATACGGAACCCTCGGTGCGCGAGTACGACTCGCACTTGGCCGGTTTTTTTGTTTATAAACATTGCCCCAAACGCATCCATTGTGCAGGAGAAAATCCTAATGATTTTCTCCTGCACAATGGATGCGTTTAAAACCTTTAAAACCTTTAAAAGCGTTTAAAACCTTCAGTAGGCCATACCTACTAATAGGTATTTGTTTTAGAGTAGGATTCGAACGCGCACGATGCAGCAGCAGCCAATTGCACAGAAAATGATGAAAAGGCCGATTTAGACGAGCGAATGCTCATTCTATTCCCACGCAAATTCTTATAGTGTAAACAGACGTACTTAGAACATTCTTTCGTTGTTCTATTGTGCAAGAATTTTATTCTAGTTCTTGGTTCTCATATTGGATTCTCATTTTCATATTGTTCCTTGTAGGATGTCTGGGGTATATGCTTGAGACCGGAAGGGCATGTGACCAGGTAGGCGTTATGCTCAAAATATTAAAAGGCATGACGGATGCTCCTGACATCCATAATGAGCTGATTCGACTCTGCGCACCGAATAATTATCTCCGTAGCAGAAAACATCGGCTGCTAGACGTGCCTTCATGTCGGACTGCAGCCCATGCTGCATCTCCCATACCGCGCGTATTGACCGCACTAAATAAGCTCGTGGAAGCCAACCCGGACTGCGATCTATTCTATAATAAATTCGCCAATTTAATGGTTATATGCCTACTTTTTTTTGGAAAATAATAAGATTTGAATAATTTCTATTATCAGTCTATGTTTGTAATTATTATAATTTTATACTTTGATTTATGTAATTGGTGTGTATATGCCGTGTAAATCAATAAAATAAATAAATAAATAAATTGGTCATCGCTGAAAACAAGCGTTCGTTTACAGTAAAAGATCGAGAAAGAATGCTCTTGTTCTACTCTAGCTCTTTCTTCATTTGGTTTTTAAATCGACCTAAAGGTGCTGTTAAACGCGCTAGTTTTTTGACAATTTCTTGTTGCTATTGTATAGCCGTGAGTTGAGATCTATATCGTGCAACTCAGTAGAACAATTTCCGCAATCTTGCAGTATAGCCCGGCGATATTGCAATGAAATTAAATGATGGTACATCACAATAACTGCCGTACGATAAACGACGAGAAATTGTCAAAAACTAACCTGTTTAAAGAAGATTAAAGATGCGTTTAACTTGTCCTAGACTTCTATTCTATAGAATGGTGAAGGTGACGTAACGCACCTGATCGGCCGCGTCGCTCTGGCGGACGTCCGTCAGTGGCGGCCGTTTAAAGTTCATATCTCGGCGAGTTTGAACTTTCTCGCGCATACCTCGCGTCTACAACGAGCCCAAACATGCCTACACGACGAAACACTTGAGTTATGTGTGTAGCGGCCCGCCACTTGGGAAGTTGCTGCGGATGTGTCTGTCTAATTGAAATAAATGTTTTGACTTCGAGTTTGACTTTGGAATCGTATCTAGGAAGGAAGTCAAACGCCAGTGACCGCGCTACCGACCTGCTGGTTTATTTTCTTACCATGGCATTTGATGGTACCTCAGACACAATAGAAGAACAAGTGACTTTCTTTATAGTATTAGTAACATTGTTGGGATTTTTTTGAAAATATTTGTTGGAGTATCATATTCTCGGCGTTATGAATGAATGCATTCCCTGTAGCTGCAGTGTTGATAGATTCATTAGTGTTGGTAGCCGTATCGTATCCCGTTTTCCTGTGGCGGCTATCCTTGCTCACATACCAGCTACTGCACGCTTAGCATGACCACGATAGAAACGGGTTTTGTCTACAGAAGAATAGACAAAGTGACAGATTGTTGAAACACTTCTACCGTTTTATGCATACAATGAAGAGAAGAAATGTTTCTATTCTTCAGTAGACAAAACTCTGATGAACCAAGCACGGGTCGCCGCGAGCTCGGGCAGAAGAGATAACGATTTGGATAGAAAGAACTTTGTCTGTTCTTTGGTAGAATAGAGATAGAATTGGTCATGCTAAGCGTGCAGGAGTGTTCATGGCAGCTGACATAGTGGCGTAATATTAATTGTGGCAACTATCGTTGCTCCCATAGAAATCTAAAAAGAGGTTGCTTCCATACCAGCTACTGGTGCCGACGGGGCGCCTACCATGGCGGACGCTGGCGGATGATGGCGGGTGATGGCGGATGTCCGTGCTCCATGCATACTATAACACACTACAAGTCACAGCAACTCCGCGTGAACTTTCTCGCGAAGGCCGAAGGGCGCGCCGCACTTTCACTTAGTGGGGTGGCCACGAGCTCGCACGCACGGGGGACTGGGTTATTGTTTTGTTATGAAAATTTGAAAATGTAAATATAATAATCCGTTTATAAACTGTCCCACTGCTGGGCTTGGGCCTCCTCTAAGAATGATAGGATAGGCCATAGTCCACCACGCTGGCCAAGTGCGTGTTGGCAGACTTCACACACCTTCAATAACTTTCTTGAGAACTTTAAGGCATGCAGGTTTGCTCACTATGTTTTCCTTCACCGTTAAAGCAAGTGATTATTCATTTAATACACATTATGTCTTCGAAAAGTCAGCGGTGCGTGCCTCAGGATTGAACCCGAACCATTCGCCGTGGGAGGCACATGGTTAAACTAATAAGCTATCACTGCACACTGGAAAATGTATGAATGTTGGAAAATATTGTGAAAAGATATAAGAGTGTGCGATGAACATAGAAATACATATGTAGGTACTACCTATAGGTACTGTTACAAACAAACAGCAGCAAGTGAAATGATAAACATATTATGCTGTAACAATAATATAATTTGCGGTGAACACCACGAACGTTCGTTGATCGAGTGCGTAATGCGACCGCAACAACTGATTATGTTGGTAATAGCGCTATAGGTAAACCAGAATCTCATGGCATGAAAAAAATACAAATACTTATAATACAGGGTGGCAGGTTAGACAGTGGAAATATTCAAAGGTGTCATTGTACTCATCATTATGAACAAACTTTACTATGGGACAAAAAAACAGCTGTTCCATACGTTTAAGTATGTTCACATAACTCAATGTATGGAAACAGCGGATTTTTTTTCGCAATTTCAGGGTTGGTCCCATAGTAAAAGAGCCGAGCAACGGGGGTGGAACCGCGGGGGACAGCAAGTTAAAAACATTCTCCCTTGAGATAATGGCCCTAATTCTGCTATTGCAATTGTGTAAGAATGGTGTCATAATGACACCATAACGGTCAAAACCTAAGCGGTCATTGGCTTAGAGTACCTAACGGCTCGAATACACCAAATCCGTCATCGGCCGAACTTTGCTCGTACGACGAAGGCCGATGACGGACGATTGAATCAACATGTAAATCATAGAGAGCGCGTACACCTCAGATCATAGAAACAAGGGAGATGTGCCAAGGCGCTATCGAGCTTGATGCCTGATTTTGAGCAAATTGCTCATATTATGAATGTACGCGCTGGCGACGAACCGAACACGATCGATGGTATAAATACAGTGTTTTAGTTTAGTGCTAGTGTTGAGTGACGATTAACAGTGTTAGATTGAGGGTGTGCGGAATGTTCAATGCGTGGGAGATCTTTTTATTCACAGGGAGCGCTTAATTATGCGTGTAATTGTGTCGAAAAATGTACTAAAAGTGGCATCAGTTGTTCCCGTACCAATTTGCTATGATGGCATATCTCCTTGTTTCTATGATCTGAGGCGTACACCAACACGTCCGCCATCGGCCGACTAAATCGGTCGTGTTGGTGTACGCGCTCTCTACAATTTACAAGTGTTTAATTTTAATTAACCGACTTCCAAAAAGGAGGAGGTTCTGCATTCGGTTGGTTTTTTTTTTTTTTTTTTTTTTTTTTTTTTTTTTTTTTTTTTTTTTAATGTATGTACACCGATTACTCCGTGATTTCTGAGCCGATTTACGTGATTCTTTTTTCATATGGTAGATAAACCTCGCGAGGTGGTCCCATATAAATTTTATTAACTTTGGTTGAGTAGATTTTTAACCAGGTGTAATAAACGGTATTTTTGGTGTATCTCGATGACATCATGACGATGATGAAAAAGTGATATTGTGTAGGTACATGAATTCCTGAACGCAATCGATCTCGATATTATGCATACATAACATCACGCCGATATTTCCCGCAAGGTTAGACAGAGGTGTATAGTACACACAATTTTTTCATGCTTAAGTCGCATTTGATAGAAGGCTAGGGAGCGAGCCTATTTCTATTACAAACTGAAAAAACACTGTTTTTAGGGTTCCGTAGTAAAACTAGGAACCCTTATAGTTTCGTCATGTCCGTCTGTCTGTCCGTCTGTCCGTCTGTCACACCCTCGTCAAATCTACAGTTCATAACCAATTTGTATCAAACTTCGTAGGTAGATGTCTTTTATAAGCCGCCATTAAGGCCTATAGTGAAATTACGAAAATTAAAATTATTAAGGGGGGGCTTCCATACATGAAACTGAGGGATGAAAAAAAATATTTTCGCGCACCCCACCATGTGGGGTATCGTTGGATAGGTCTTTGAAAATAACATGAAGGTTTCAAAATACTTTTTTTATTTAAGTGCATATTGAGTGAACTAGGAGCTCCCAAAGTTGTTAACAATGTGTCCCCCCCCCTGTAATTTTCCAACCGCGCTATCGAAAAATCTGAAAAAAATCGAGCTTATAGCACTTCATAAATACTTTCGATTGAAATTAGTTTGAACAAGATACGTCAATAAATTTTTGTAATATTTGAGTTTGACAACCGTAAAAATAATAATATTTCATAATAATATTATGAAATACAAACTTGTATTTGCGGTCGGAACACTGAAATACTTCTTGCTACGGAACCCTACACTGTGCGTGGTCCGACACGCTCTTGCCCGGTTTTTGTTTACTGAAATGCTCTCATCCACCAACATCTATGAATATAAGTACCTATTTAAATTCGTGGAAGTAATCGATCTCGGTAAAAGTACATATCAAAGTCGCTCTGTCCATGATTTAATGGTACTTTATTGTAATAAATTAACAACAACAAAAATGGTTACACTACACTAAAAAGATAAAAATAAAAACAGGTTTAAAAAAAACCGACTTCCAAAAACTACACTAAAAACTATGAAATAAAAATGTTAAATTTCCATAAATAAAAATCTAAATGTATATTGAAGTCGGCGGGGCCTAAGCATAAATATAGGAATGAAAGGAAATTTTAATTTGTCGATGCGCAAAGCAAGCTGCACGTTCGCTGCACACACTGCGCACGTTCTTCCTGTTCTAAGGCTGAGAGGTAAAAACCTGAAGAAGAGGCACCGCCGACTTCAATATACATTTAGATTTTTATTTATGGAAGTTTAACATTTTTATTTCATAGTTTTTAGTGTAGTTTTTGGAAGTCGGTTTTTTTTTAAACCTGTTTTTTTAGTTTAGATTTAATCGTCCGAGATCGTCCGTCATCGTACGAGCAAAGTTCGTACGATGACGGATTTGGTGTATTTGAGCCGTAAGACTATTTCTTTCGTCATTGGTCAAAACGATGTCATTGAGAGACCATTCTGACACGATTATTACAATTTGCATTTAGCAGACTTGGGGCCAATGTGTCCGCAACAATGTCAGTATCATGGTCGCCGCACTCTACATCTCGTTACCCAATACCGGTTATTTCCTAAATATTGGTTACCGGTAGTTTCGTAACTCCCTCTTACTTGCCTGTAGCTTACACTCGCACGCGGCGCCGCCTGCATTCCACGCAGGTCGCGCCGCTCGTAAACTATACTGATTTATGCTCAAAATATATAATGGTTACGTAACATAATTACTGTGTTTCAACGATCGTATATAACGATACAATTTATGTTGTCAGACCGTTAAAGTTCTCATATAAGCAGTGATAGTAGCCTAGTGGTTTAACCATGTGCCTCCCATCCCACGGCGAATGGTTCGAGTTCGATCCCGAGGCACGCACCGCTGACTTTTCGAAGTCATGTGCGTATTAGAAATTAATTGTCACTTGGAAAACATCGCGAGGAAACCGGCATGTCCTAGAACCAAAATTCGAAAACATGTGACGTCCACCAACCCGCACTGGGCCCGCGTGTGGACTACGGCCCACTCCCTCTCACAGACAGAGGAGGCCTGTGTCCCAGTAGGGGAACATCGTAGGCTGATTGTGCTATGCTTATGCTAACGTTCTCATTATCATGCTCTTAGGACCAGAGCGCGTATTATGAAGCGGTAAAGTCATCATTGTTCTATTGCGAAAAAGTAGTAATACTATTGATCCTGTATATTTCGGTTGTATTGCTGCTACCAATTTTGGGTTTAATAGAAACAAGGAGATATGCCATCATAGCAAATTAGTACGGGAACAACTGTCGCCACTTTTAGAACATTT
The DNA here is from genome assembly GCA_948465475.1 of Thalpophila matura. Taxonomy (NCBI): domain Eukaryota; kingdom Metazoa; phylum Arthropoda; class Insecta; order Lepidoptera; family Noctuidae; genus Thalpophila; species Thalpophila matura. Next base: position 29,719 of record OX419206.1, on the reverse strand, counting down.
TTCGACACAATTACAAGCGCTCCTTGTGAATAAAAAGATCTCCCACACATTAAAAATCCCGCATACCCTCAATCTAACACTGTTAATCGTCACTCAACAATAGCACTAAACTAAAACACTGTATTTATATCGATCGTGTTCGGTTCGTCGCCAGCGCGTACGTTTTTAATATGAGCAATTTGCTCAAGATCAGGCATCAAGCTCGATAGCGCCTTGGCACATCTCCCTTGTTTCTATGATCTTAGGGTTTAGACTTTATACCTACTATACTTAGTTTAAATATTTGCCATGATAGCGACCATATATTTTGTTAGCTTCACAAGTTATAGCCCTGTGACTATACACGGGCAATCTACCGGGTGTTGTTGGTAAACATCCGATAAACACCTGTATCACCTCTTACCACAAAAAAGATAGACACGCGTTAAACGCGAATGCTACCAAAAATAATACACACTTGTTTAAGACAGTGCTAAAACAAGTGCGTATTATTTTTGGTTGCATTCGCGTTTAACGCGTGTCTATCTTTTTTGTGGTAAGGGTGTTAAAATTTTGGGTGTTTATTGGGTGTTTATCAAAAACACAAGGTGGATTGGCCGTCTATACATGTGACAGACGAACGGACAGCGTCATAGCGTCCCGCTGGCTCCGTTCGGGCACGGAGCTGTGTGATACAAGTAATAGATGTGAGTATAAGCACCCGGTGACCGTGTCCCCGCACCTGTGGCATGCGCCGCTGAGCACCCGCCACGGCGCCACCCTCCAGCAGGCGGCGGACACGCGGCGCCAGCGAGCGGCGAGAAGCCGAGAACATTACAAGTAAGCGCTGTCTAACTTGATTAGGGCCCTACACAAATAACTTTTCTACTAGCGTCGCCAAACGATAACTTGTGCAAAATGTATGGTCATAGAAAAAAGGAGATATACCATCATAGAAAAGGACACTGGCAGACGCCCATAGAACGCTGGGCTTCAGATCGTGTTTGTCAGTACAGATATGAAATTAGTTTGGTGTGATCGAGTATTTCAAGAGTATTTTAATTAGTTTTTTATTTGTTTTTGTACGTAATTGGGTTATAGAGAAATCTTCGTATTTGTGACAGTGAGGTTAAGTATGGTGTGAATGAATGATCCAATGAAGCCCGACGAATGAGTTCTCAATTCAAAGGTTTTAGTTGCTGTCGACATGATATTCTGTGGAGGCACGCGCCAGCCAGCATGCACCTGTTTTTGTTTTATTGGTTTTTTCAAATTTTCCACGGCATAATCATTTTATTTCTTATTTATTTCGATTTTTTATTCCAATTTTTAATCTCTAAGATAAATTAGGCAAAGAACAATTAAAATATATTTTTATTTTTGGTTAAGCTTTTATTACTGTACCATATCAAGCCCAAAACTACCAACGTCCTTTGAAGGTAGGAGAACCACTGTCGCCACTTTTAGAACTGTTTGCGACACAATTACAAGCGCTCCTTGTGGATATAAAGATCTCCCACACATTAAAAATTCCGCAAACCTTCAATCTAACACTGTTAATCGTCACTTGACACTAGCACTAAATATTTATATCATCAATCGTGTTCGGTTCATCGCCAGCGTGTACGTTTTTATTACGACCAATGTGGTCAAACTATTACTATTATTACTACTACATGAATGTAATTAAATAAATAAAAAACCGGCCAAGTGCGAGTCGTACTCGCGCACCGAGGGTTCCGTATCATATTTGGACGTATAAAGTGAAAAAATCCGGACCGCATAACTAAGTTTGTTTATGAAGGAATTTTGATGATTTTGAAAAAACTGTACTAGTTAGGAACATCGTTTTATTTTTGGTGCTATATTTGGGTCAATTCCTATCAACCCTAATTATTTCAGATTTTTCGCCTTGCAAACTTCGGAGATAAGGGGGGGGGGGGAATGGTATTTTTTTGGACATTTTTCATCATATGTCGAAAACTGTGAAACATAAAATAAAATGAAAATATGTATATTTTGAAATGTGCAAATCAAGCCCTTTCATATGATATGTCACTTGACCCAGTAACCCCACTTTAAAATTTCGAACCCCCACTCCGGCCCCTTTTGCAATGAAAATAAAAATATTCTTGGACTTTTTTCATTTGCAATAAAGTTGGACAAGCATTCTTTATAACTGTTCCAAATTTCAAGTCGATAGCATTAGTAGTTGCTGAAATAAACAGGTGTGACAGACAGACAGACGAAGTCGCACCATAAGGGTTCCTTTTTTACCATTTTGGTACGGAACCCTAAAAACCGGCCAAGTGCGAGTCGTACTCGCGCACCGAGGGTTCCGTATCAGTTTTGGACATATAAAGTGAATTTTAAGGCATTAGTAGTTGCTGAAATAAGCAGGTGTGACAGACAGACAGACAGACAGACAGAGACAGACGAAGTCGCACCATAAGGGTTCCTTTTTTACCATTTTGGTACGGAACCCTAAAAACAAACCTGCAGCAAATAACTTCAGCCAGCCTAGCATGACCACGATGTAAAAGGGGTTTTGTCTACAGGATAATAGACAAAGAGACAGATTGTAGAAAGATTTCTACCGTTTTATGCATACAAGCAACGAAGAGAAGAAATGTTTCTATTCTTCAGTAGACGTAACTCTGACAAATCAAACACGGGTCGCCATATTCTTCGGGAGAAGAGATAACGATTTGTTAAAAGGAACTTTGTATATTGTTTGGTAGAATAAAGATAGATTTGGTCATGCTAAGCGTGCTGAAGCCTCGTCCTTTAGCCTAAAAGCCTTGAGGCTAAAGGACGAGAGATGGACCAACAGGGTAACAACGTGGAAGGGTCCAATCGGCAAACGTCTCAAAGGCAGACCCCACACGAGATGGGCAGACGAGTTGATTAAAATAGCTGGTACCTGCTGGCCGCTAATAGCTCAAGATAGAGGACACGTGGAATTCTATAGAGGAGGCCTTCACCTTCAACTGAGGAGGGGTTCATGCAAACAAACTTCTTTATAATTAGATATCTATATTCAAATACTTTCAAAATGAGTGAAATAGTGATAGTAAATAATGATCACCATTTTTTTTCTTTTCTTTTTTACTTCAAACTATGTACATTATGTACCACACTTTCTGCATGAAATAAAAGGTTTTTTATTTTATTTATTTAAGCGTGCTGAAGCCTCGCTCCCGCTCCGCACTATGGACTCTCCCCCGATCTATCCATGCGTATCACAAGATACTACGAAAATAAACCTGGCTCAGTAGCACCCTGTGTGGCGGACCGAGCGCCGACGACATCCAGAGCGCACCCTGTATACATGTGGCGATCTAACACATAGGTGCCTAACTGTAAGTACATACAACCATTCAGTAGGTACGTACTTACACTACGTCAAAAATAATTAATCCAATCACACTATAACATCATTGTTGTATCATTATGTGTATTGTGTAACGGCTGGACGGATTTGGATGAAATTTGACAAAGCGATAGCCTGGGACTTAGGAAGGATAATAGGATACTTTTCATCAATTTCACGTAGAGGATCTCGCGGGCAACAGTTAAAATAAGTTAAAAAAAAAAAACTAAATAAGTATCGGAGCAGCGTGTTAATCGCGTTCATTTGTTTCTTCTAGACTAAGGGCGGGTTGCTTCAAACCATCTGTATTCGTAAGTCAGTATACGTAATCGTTAAGTCAGTATGAAATTGTCGTACAAGCCGCCATATTTGACGGTTACAGATACGTAACGTTACGTATCTGTTACACTTTCACAGTCACACTTCACACCGCACACTTCAGTATCATTGTGTTCTATTAGTGTATTGAGTGGGATGGTTCTTGATTGATAAATCTGAACCCTATTGTTATCTGCAAGTGGTGCTATATTGTTTGATTGCATTTGTTCTACTTACTGCCCCTCGTTGGTTTAATTAGTGCAAAGGATGTGTTTTTCTAGTATGAACTCGGCGTAGCTGGATTTGTGTGTTCCCTATCACACGAGACTTGATCATAACTGGCGAAACGTGGCTCACCACAATCGACTTATTACTGAAAGTCGATATTTTAAATGCCGAATACTGTATATGTTACTGTAAAAGCCCGAATACTGGTAAATCCTAGGTTTTACCGGTAAATCTTAGGATTTACCTACATGAGTTGGTAAATGTAAGGATTTTATAAAAAGGAGATAATTTTTCGGGCTTTTGCCATTAGAGTTTGGTACATACTAGGTTTTACCAATGACGGTTGGTAAATGTTAGTTTTGGGGCTGCGGAAAATTATATTTTGCAAGTTCCATCCTCTTTTTCGATGCCACTTGCATTTTTCACGTCTCCGGCGCTGCGGGAAGTGCAGCCCCTCCGCCCTTGCGTAACAAATTGCAGGCACCCAGGCTCGCCTTCGCAACTCCGGCTTTTTGGTCGCCTTCGGCGACCAGCCTCAGCCGCTCCAGCTCGCACGGGTGCCTACGCTTCGTCACAGCGTGCGGGGGCTGCTCTCCCTCCGCGCCTCCGGGTTTATAAAAACATTCTAGGGGTAGGGCAGACAAGATCACGTGGAGTCGGGGTTGACCAATTCGGTTCTGTTACAAGTTATTCACTCTTTTCAATATTTACCGTGTCTCTGAGGTAAAACCTAGGATTTATCGAGTGTATGGTGGTAAAAGTCCGAAATGAACGATGATCATAGAACAGTTCGGACTTTTACCATTAAGGGTCGGTAAATCTTAGGTTTTACTGGTAAATCTTAAGATTTACCTAAGTTCGGGCTTTTACAGTAACATATCCATAAAGTTCAAAAGAGCGATGTACGAAACATCGGAAGTTTGCTTGACGAAGACGAATTACTAAATAACGAATGTTCATCATTCATACCCCTCTGCCCACCGCTTGACGAGCAGGCGTGATGTTACGTGGTGTTACTTAGTTACACTTCTGACTTTTCTGAGGAGTTGCGATCCTCGTTTCTTCCATATTTAATGTTGAATTATTTGAATCGTTGCCAATTTTAACTTTTGATCTATATTAATATTTATATTACTTATGTATTTTAAATCATTGTGTATAGCGTTATTGATATCGTGGTGTTGACGTTTTAAACATTTTTTTAATTTTTAGGGTTCCGTACCTCAAAAGGAAAAACGGAACCCTTCGTTCGACCTGGGAATCGAATCCAGGACCCCAAGGCTCATCAGTCACGCTTGCGACCACTACACCTACGAGGGGTATTCTCATCATCATAAAATCAAGGAATAATAGTAGTGGTTCGAGAATACAACCCTGTGGAACTCCACTAAAACTGTCACCCATCTTACTAACTAATTGAGTCGCAGACCGGCTTTGACTGCAGATAACTCCGTTAGTACGAGCATTACCAGCCAAGGGTGATCTAGTGCACTTAATATATGTATAGGCTACTAACAACCACATTAGGACGAGCTGGGGCGACGTACTCAAAGGTCAGAGTACGACAGTGACCTAGTTTACACATAAGCGCCTGACTGAAATGTATTAGCAACGATTAGTTGATCGGCATGGTTGCTAGGTGTTTTTTAGTAGGTGTTATTTTCGTTGGCCTTGGTGTTTCTAGACTTATTGTCGTTATTGCAGCTTTAATTTACATATATTGAAATCTATACTAATATAATAAAGCTGAAGAGTTTGTTTGAACGCGCTAATATCTGGAACGGTCGGATTCGAAAAAATCTTTGTGTATGTTAGCCAGATTCAATATGAGAAATAGTACTTATAGGCTATTATTTTATCATCACGCTACGACCCTTAGGAGCCAAGCAATGGGGGTGAACCCGCTGGGAAGAGCTATTTATTGATAAAGCAGCAATTAAACTTGGTAGCATAAAGCAAGCAAACTGCAATGTTCAATTCCAGCACCATGTACCGCTCGGAGCGCTGGCCGGACGAGGAGCAAGAGCCGCGCTCCCGCTCCTCGTCCCGGAGGAGCTCGGCCAGCCTGTCGCGCCGCAGCAGCCTCAAGAAGGACAAGAAGTCACCGCTGAGCAGCGCGCCCGCGTCCGCCTCCTCCACGCCCAAGAAGACTGTGAAGCCGCAGAACTTGGATTTCCTCGTCACGGGCAAGCAGATCCTGAAAAAGTGAGTGGTTTGTAGTGGTCGGTTGTAGCGGATTTTTTGGGTAACGAAACGAAACTTATATCTATCCTACATCAATAGCGATTTTTAAACGTGAAATAGCTAGTTTCGTAACGACACTCGAACAGCCGAAGCCGTTGCAGAGGCACCGCGAATAAACAAGTTGTTACATTTCGTTCCTGAATCGTGATAGGTACCTCATACTGTAACGTCTAAATACTGGCCTGCAAAACTAAGTAGGTACTACACTTTTCAAAAGTATTTTTTTTCTAAACTATAGATGAAATTAGAGATTTAAAATAACAAACGTTTTATAGCATTTTTTATCAGCGTTCTTTGAAAGTATAGTAAATTATACATTAGTAACATTTTTAAGTCTAATAAAGATAAAATCTGAGAAGCAGTTTTGCAGATATCGCTCAGCCGGCCTAGCATGACCACGATAGAAACGGGTTTTGTCTACATAGAAATAGACAAAGTGACAGATTGTAGAAACATTTCTACCGTTTCATTCATAAAACGTAGAAATATGTTTCTACAATCTGTCACTTTGTCTATTTCTATGTAGACAAAACCCGTTTCTATCGTGGTCATGCTAGGCCGGCAGGTCGCCTGTAGACACTTCGCCTTCCATCAGAAGTGTAAAGTGAGAATCGAGACTCATCTGTAAACAAAATTCTTGACCATTCGTCTTGATCCCACTGTATGTGTTCACGGGCGTATCTCAGTCTCGCTACTCGATGCTCTCTCTCGGTTCGGGGCCACTGCTGGTCTTCAGGGTTTCAGGTTTGCTTCAGATTTTATGTACAAAATTAAACTCTTTTTCGAGTTCTTTTTGTTTCAAAAGTTTATCTTGTGTCCTTAAAAAGTTATTGCAATTTTAAAAGTGTGATACTTAGTTTTGCAGGCCAGTGTAGATAGATAAGTGAAATAGTTTCATGAAATAGATAGTTTAGTCGGACTGCAAAAACCCGCTATCCGCTATTGTATGAATAGATCAGATAGTTTTAATAACTGGTTACGTTTTGTAACGACCACTAATAGTTGTTTGCCAAGCGAGAGAGCTCCCGACAAACAGTCGGCCGCCTTCCCTTTTCTCACTGAACTAACAGGAATTAGAGAACCGTACACTTGGGCTCCAAACTGGGTTGTGGCTAAGTTCCCAAAAAACTTTAACAATGACTGAAACTCGGTAAGTCTTGTTAGGTACCGAGTTTTAGTCATTGTTTAAGTTTTTTGGGAACTGTTTGCCTTTCGGTTTCAGCTAATAACTGCCAATTATAAGAAATCTACTCAACTGATTCTGTTCCATCCTGAACCAGTAAATCCTTTCAAAAAGAGCCGGCCTTAGTGTAAAATCCCCATATTGTCTCCAGAAGCGACCGCGCGAACTCGCTGCCCGGCTCATGTCACCGGCGGCAGTCGACGGAGTGCACCCGGGGCAGGAGGCCGGGGGAGGCGCCCCCGCCAGGCAGGAAGCCGGGGGAGGCACCGCCGGGGAGGAGGCCGGGGGATGCGCCCCCACGTCCCGCTGACGTCACTCCCTCCCCCAAGAGCCACGAGACCTCGCTTGATGATGACATGTCGCTGGACTTGTCACAAGTGAGCTGTTAACACTCAAATTGACTATGTGTGTGCATTGTGCCCGCTTTAAAAGTCATTTTGTTGTAAAGAAGTAATTCCATTACATTGTGCATACATGTATTTTCTTAATTAGGTACTTTGCCCACGACTTTGTCCGCATGACCCACAGGAACTGTGCATTTTTTCAGGATTAAAGGCACTCAAGGATAGGGAATGTAGTTTACCTAATTCTATGATTGCTTTCTATGTTATATCCACAGGTTTCGGACTTCGAGGACATGAACTCTAAATACGGCATCAAGCACAAGTTCCAGGCGCTGGCCACCTCCACGCCCAAGCAGAGCAAGCCGCGCTCCGCCTCGCTGCAGAGCCAGCTGCACTCGCAGCGTGTGGACACGCGGCGCGCGCTCAAGTCGCTCGACAGCACCAAGCAGAGCTTCTCGTGCAGCCGGGACAGCTTCAAGACTACCAGCAGCAGCAGCCCGCACCGGTAGGTCACCTGAATAGCACCCTGATTGCGGAACTCAATTTCTATCACTAACGCCGTTTCTAACGCTTGCGCCGTTGAGCTAGTTGTCGGGAGCACGGATGAAACATGGCGTAATGGATGTCAAAATCAACGCTATGGTGATAGCAACTGAATTACCCAATGAGGGTGCAGCGTGTCGTACAGTGCAGGCTAGTCGCTCAGCGTCAGTTGGTGTCAGCAGTGTGCGCCACATGCGTTACACATGTGACCAGAGGCCCTAACCAAGTAACCTCAAATCATAGAAACAAGGGAGATGTGCCAAGGCACTATTGAGATTGATGACGGTCGTAATAAAAACGTACACGCTGGCGACGAACCGAACACGATCGGTGATATAAATGACAGTGTTTTAGTTTAGTGCTAGTGTTGAGTGACGATTAACAGTGTTAGATTGAGGGTGTGCAGAATTTTTAATGTGTCACAAGGAGCGCTTCAAATTGAAAAATGCTCTACAAGTGACATCAGTTGTTCCCGTACTAATTTGCTATGATGGCATATCTCCTTGTTTCTATGATCTGTGCTCTGAACCCACTGTTCGTCTGTTGATCTATCGTATGTATGTTGTCTCAGCTACGGTACGGAGCTGGACTACTCGTCGGTGTCGCCGGAGTACTCGGGGCAGTCGTCCGCGGAGCTGTCGCCCGCGGCGCACGCGGAGTCGCCCCGCAGCCAAGACCTGCAGCTGTCCAGGTGTATACCTATTGTTTTGTAGTACTAAGTAGCAAAATGTGCGTCAACTAGTCATAGTTCAAATTCAAAAATCGTTTATTCAAAGTGGGCTGAAGAATTAGCACTTTTTGAACGTCTATATACATAAGACAGCCCCAAAAACGGCCGTCCTTCACCGCTTCCTAGTGTTTTAGCTGCGAAGAAGAAACGACGCAACAAACTCCGCAGCAAATACAATGGATCACATTTCGATTTTAACTAATAACAGCTTTTGGGAGACGTTTAGTGTCCATAGGGTGTGAAGCCTTGCTCGGGCAGAGACTTAGCACAGAGCCTTTGGGTTTAGTTCGTAGAGATTCGTCAATTAGTGAGCGTGGCCTATTATTACATATAAGGACTGTTCCTAGTTCCTATCCTCACTCAGCTTTTTCTTTAGTAATATTATAATGTCCACAGCTGCTGCGTGAGCACGTGGGCGGAGTGCAGCGTGGCGAGCACAGCGGGCACGGCGGGCACAGCGGGCACAACGGGCTCGGCGGGCACAGCGGTGGAACCCCGCGGCGCGCACGACGGCGAGTGGTGCTCGTTCTGGGCCAACTACAACAACTCGCTGCCCACCGTGCCCATCAAGGGCTACTATGACCAGTGCCCCACGCCCTACCGCACCGAAACTTTCGACCTCGCCGATTTCGGTACGTCTGTTATTTACACAGTTTATTAGAGAGGGCTGCCAGCCTATCATAAACATAAGCATAGCATAATCAGCCTATAATGTTTCCACTACTGGGACACAGGCCTCCTGTGTGAGAGGGAGTGCGAGTGCGGGTTGATGGACGTCACATGTTTTCGAATTTTTGGTTCTAGGACATGCCGGTTTCCTCACGATGTTTTCCTTCACCGTTAAAGCAAGTGATATAATTTCTAATACGCACATGACTTCGAAAAGTCAGCGGTGCGTGCCTCGGGATCGAACTCGAACCATTTGCCGTGGGAGGCACATGGTTCGACCACTAGGCTATCACTGCTACTTCCAGCCTAACCAGGCGAGAATTCACTGCAGTATAGAATCTAGAGGCAGCGATCAACTTAGAAAGACTATTTTACGTTTTTCTCAAACGAAGCGCCTGTCACCGGAATTGTAATATTAGGGACCCATACGATAGAGGCTATACTGAAGTCTGACAGATACGTATGACTGACGCGACCGCGACTCTCGAGGTTGAGTTGTTCACGCGGGCCTTGCAATTTTATGATGATTTTGTTTAACAAGAGGACGAACAAGCTAGAAGCTACTGAAAATTTTCTAATCGAAAACCCATTAAATACTCGTACAGAAGTCGACTCGACCAATAGATCAACAAGTCTACAGTTTAAACACATTTCCTTTTCTCATTGCAGAACTCGCCGACGGCTCAAGGAAGCGTTCACCAGACAACGTGGAAGTGATCAACAACATCATACGGAACCAGGGCCTGCACCTGACGCCGCGCGAGACGCAGAACATCATCAAGTGCGCGCATCTGCTCGGAAACGTGCTCTCCAAGGCCATCGAGAGACGATCCCAAACGAACGATCCTCCCGAACTGTTCACTAAGAAGAAAACAATGACGTTGGACCTGAAAGAGACAAGCATACCTCTAGAAGTTCAAGAGGAAAAGAAATGCGAGACCGCACAGACACAAACTGACATTTCACTTCCAAACACTAAAAGCGCGCCAAGAATATTCGAGAATATCCTGCGGCAACTGTCGAGGAGTTCCATTGACGTCGATAAGATCGTGAACAAAGAGAAAAGTGAAGTCAAAACTGAAGTAAAGAACGAAACGAGTGAGCTCAAAGATGACGTTAAAAAAGAAGAGAAAAATGAAATAAAGAAAGATGAATAAACGCATTATACCTACATAGATGATCTAAAATCTGAAGATTCTGTTACACGTGCTCCTTAGTAACACGTGAGCACGCGTGTACAGCACGTGCTGAGAACCGAGCATGCTTGTTTATGAGTGCCTCAGTTCATTAACATGCTCTTCAGTAGCATGCTCATAACTAGAACATCCTGTACCCACGTGCTAGCCTGTAGGTCACATTTGCTTGAAATTAGAGCTGCCATCCGTCCGGGTTTCCCTGGATTTGTCCTAGTTTGGGAGGGGTCCGGGGGCATCCGGTTCTCTAAAAGTGTCCGGCTAAAACCCGAACGCCCGTTGCGTTGGCTTTCTATTGTATAAAGACTTACTCAGCGATGCTTGGCTATAACATTTTTTAGTATTTTCAAGGTTATCCGGCGAAAAATCCCGGTTTCGACTAAATGTCCGGAGATTTTGAAATCTTTGTCTGGAGTCAGTAATTTAGGTGATGGCAGCCCTACTTGAAACGAGCATGCTTTCGTGCTGCTGAACATGTGTAACAGTGGCTTGCCAGCTCAGAGTTCCAAACACGAACCTAGCCCTCCACATCTCACGTAGATTATAATAATTATAATAGTGTTAAGCTATGTATCCACTTGAGCATGCTCAGGCGAATGAGCGGCTCATTTGTCCGAGCCACTCGAGTGGAGACGCCTGAGCACGCTGAGCGTGAACGTGCTAAGGCGTCTCCACTCGGCCGGCTGAGCATGCTCAAGTGCATACAAGGCTTTAGGTATGTGTGCTAGTACTAGTACTTAGGTAAGATAATGATTTGTCTCCAAGTTGCCACGATGTTGTCTAGTCAAAACCAAAAACTGTTGTTAGGTATTTACAAAACGTACTTATATGTTAACGTATTATTATCAGTCCATAAATAAATGTTGATGATAAAGTGGAATCATTCTATTTATTTGTGCTCGCTCTAATATTGCACTTCAGTATGGACACGGACGTGGGTTACATTCAAGACCCGATACGTTTGCCCAGTGGCGTATTTACCCTAGGGCCATGGGGGCCATCGCCCGGGGCGGCAGACTATGAGGGTCGGCATAGCCACCTCTCGCGCCGCCCCTATCGCTCAGCTTTGTACAGGCATGTGTCGTTTAGGCATGAAAAAGAGTCTCCCACCCCATTAAGTATGATCTACCTTGGTCAGTTCATAAGGTTTCTAACATTCACTATCAAACAAGTGCAGACAGCGGTAAGCGACAAGCTATATTACTAAAACTCTGAGCTATATCCTGTATCTGTTCGCTCTGGGTTTTTTGAACATTCTCACTAAGCGAAGCAATAAAAGAACGCTGATGCATCAACAGAGTTAGTAGTGCATAAAATCCCTAAGTGGACTTAGGCTACGAACGCACAGACAGGTGGCTTGCTTAGCGCCTAGCGAGTCACCTAGCGAGTAGCTTAGTAAAACGAACGCGTTAGGGATTTCTTGATTTTGGCCATTCAATTTGGTTTTCCTCAATGTTTTCCTCAAACTCATTGTGATATAATAATTATTACGCCGAATAAAGTGCAGTGAATTGACCAGAATTGAGGAAAAAGTGAAATTAAAGTTATAATTAGTGCCATATACCTATTACGTATTATTGCAGCTCTAACTTCAGCTTTCATTCGTCAAGAGACGGAAAAGATCTTGGCTGAATCTAGATTTAGACTCATAAACTAAGACACCCGTAGAACTGCTTATCCGTGTCCTCTATGAAGTCCATGAGATAATGAGATATGCGCTATGAGCTGTCGCGCTGGCGCGTGGGGCGCCGGCGGCGGGCGCGTGGGGCGCCGGCGGCGGGCGCGTGGGGCGCCGGCGGCGGGCGCGTGGGGCGCCGGCGGCGGGCGCGTGGGGCGCCGGCGGCGGGCGCGTGGGGCGCCGGCGGCGGGCGCGTGGGGCGCCGGCGGCGGGCGCGTGGGGCGCCGGCGGCGGGCGCGTGGGGCGCCGGCGGCGGGCGCGTGGGGCGCCGGCGGCGGGCTCGTGGGGCGCCGGCGGCGGGCGCGTGGGGCGCCGGCGCGCGGCTCGCGGAGGCCCGCGCTGCCCCGGCGCGCCGCAGCGCTGCGCCGTCCGCGACTCCGGACAGCACGAGCACACCTACACTGTGGACGGTGAGTCCTGCATCCTGCCCTCAGATCATACAGATTAACGAGATATGCCATCATAGCAAATTGCTACGGAAACAACTGATGCCACTTTTAGTAGGTACATTTTTCAACATAATTACAAGCGCTTCTTGAGAATAAAAAGATCTCCCACATATATAAAAAAAACCGGCCAAGTGCGAGTCGTACTCGTGCACCGAGGGTTCCGTATCATTTTTGGACGTATAAAGCGAAAAAATCCGGACCGCATAACTAAGTTTGTTTGTGAAGGAATTTTGATGATTTTGAAAAAACTGTACTAGTTAGGAACATCGTTTTATTTTTGGTGCCACATTTGGGTCAATTCCTATCAACTCTAATTATTTCAGATTTTTCGCCCCGCAAACTTCGGAGATAAGGGGGGGGGAATGGTATTTTTTGGATATTTTCATCATCATCCATCATCATCCATCATCATCCATCATCCATCATCCATCATCCATCATCCATCATCCATCATCATCCTATCCATCATCATCCTATCATCCATTATCCATCATCCGTCATCATCCATCATCCATCATCATCATCCATCATCATCATCATCCATCATCATCATCATCCATCATCATCCATCATCCATCATCATCCATCATCATCATCCATCATCCATCATCATCCATCATCCATCATCATCCATCATCCATCATCATCCATCATCCATCATCATCCATCATCATCCATCATCATCCATCATCATCCATCATCATCATACTCATCATCATCATCATCATCATCCATCATCATCCATCATCCATCATCATCCATCATCATCCATCATCATCCATCATCATCCATCATCCATCATCCATCATCATCATCCATCATCATCCATCATCCATCATCATCCATCATCATCCTATCCATCATCATCCATCATCAATCATCCATCATCATCCATCATCCATTATCATCCATCATCCAACATCATCCATCATCATCCATCATCATCCATCATCATCATCCATAATCTTCAATCATCCATCAACATCATCATCATCATCCATCATCATCATACTCATCATCATCATCCTATCATCCATCATCCATCATCATCCATCATCATCCATCATCATCCATCATCATCCATCATCATCCATCATCATCCATCATCATCCATCATCATCCATCATCATCCATCGTCATCCATCATCATCCATCATCATCCATCATCATCCATCATCATCCATCATCATCCATCATCATCCATCATCATCCATCATCATCCATCATCATTCATCATCCATCATCATCCATCATCCATCATCATCCATCATCATCCATCATCATCCTATCCATCATCATCCTATCATCCATTATCCGTCATCATCCATCATCTATCATCATCATCCATCATCTATCATCATCATCCATCATCATCATCATCTATCATCCATCATCCATCATCATCCATCATCATCCATCATCATCCATCATCATCCATCATCATCCATCATCATCCATCATCATCCATCATCATCCATCATCATCCATCATCATCCATCATCATCCATCATCATCCATCATCATCCATCATCATCCATCATCATCCATCATCATCCATCATCATCATCCATAATCTTCAATCATCCATCATCCATCATCATCATACTCATCATCATCATCCTATCATCCATCATCATCCATCATCATCCATCATTATCCATCATCATCCATCATCATCCATCATCATCCATCATCATCCATCATCATCCATCATCATCCATCATCATCCATCATCATCCATCATCATCCATCATCATCCATCATCATCCATCATCATCCATCATCATCCATCATCATTCATCATCATCCATCATCATCCATCATCATTCATCATCCATCATCATCCATCATCCATCATCATCCATCATCCATCATCATCCATCATCCATCATCATCCATCATCCATCATCATCCATCATCATCCCATCCATCATCATCCATCATCATCCATCATCATCCATCATCATCCATCATCATCCTATCCATCATCATCCATCATCATCATCATCCATCATCCATCATCATCATACTCATCATCATCATCCTATCATCCATCATCCATCATCATCCATCATCATCCATCATCATCCATCATCATCCATCATCATCCATCATCATCCATCATCATCCATCATCATCCATCATCATCCATCATCATCCATCATCATCCATCATCATCCATCATCATCCATCATCATCCATCATCATCCATCATCATCCATCATCATCCATCATCATCCATCATCATCCATCATCATCCATCATCATCCATCATCATCCATCATCATCCATCATCATTCATCATCCATCATCATCCATCATCCATCATCATCCATCATCATCCATCATCATCCTATCCATCATCATCCTATCATCCATTATCCGTCATCATCCATCATCTATCATCATCATCCATCATCTATCATCATCATCCATCATCATCATCATCTATCATCCATCATCCATCATCATCCATCATCATCCATCATCATCCATCATCATCCATCATCATCCATCATCATCCATCATCATCCATCATCATCCATCATCATCCATCATCATCCATCATCATCCATCATCATCCATCATCATCCATCATCATCATCCATAATCTTCAATCATCCATCATCCATCATCATCATACTCATCATCATCATCCTATCATCCATCATCCATCATCATCCATCATCATCCATCATTATCCATCATCATCCATCATCATCCATCATCATCCATCATCATCCATCATCATCCATCATCATCCATCATCATCCATCATCATCCATCATCATCCATCATCATCCATCATCATCCATCATCATCCATCATCATCCATCATCATCCATCATCATCCATCATCATTCATCATCATCCATCATCATCCATCATCATTCATCATCCATCATCATCCATCATCCATCATCATCCATCATCCATCATCATCCATCATCCATCATCATCCATCATCATCCCATCCATCATCATCCATCATCATCCATCATCATCCATCATCATCCATCATCATCCATCATCATCCTATCCATCATCATCCATCATCATCATCATCCATCATCCATCATCCATCATCATCCATCATCATCCCATCCATCATCATCCATCATCATCCTATCATCCATTATCCGTCATCATCCATCATCTATCATCATCATCCATCATCATCATCATCCATCATCCATCATCATCCATCACCATCCCATCCATCATCATCCATCATCATCCTATCATCCATCATCATCCATCATCATCCATCATCATCCATCATCATCCATCATCCATCATCATCCATCATCCATCATCATCCATCATCATCCATCATCATCATCATCATCCATCATCATCCATCATCATCATCCATCATCCATCATCGATCATCATCCATCACCATCTTAGGTTAGGTTAGGTTAGGATAGGTTTCAGCGGTGAAGTCGGGGGACGGGGTTCTGGCGGTGTCTTTTGACATCGCCAACGCCTTCAACTCCGTCCCCCACTCTACGATATTGGAGGCGCTCCGATACCACGGAGTGCCCCAATATCTGCGTAACCTCCTGACCAGCTACTTGGAGGACCGAGAGGTCCTCCTCGTGGACAAGTCTGCGACGGTCAGGAGGTATGCTGCAGAGTCCGGTGTTCCACAGGGGTCGGTCCTCGGCCCCCTCCTTTGGAACATCGGATTCGACTGGCTCTTGAGGGGCACCCTCCTCCCGGGCACGAGCGTCATCTGCTACGCAGATGACACTCTCCTCGTTGCCCGGGGGAGGGACTTTAGGGAGGCGGCCAGTCTGGCCTCGGCGGGCGGATCCTTGGTCGCAGGGAGGATCCGCCGCCTAGGATTGAGGGTGGCGCTGAACAAGACCGAGGCCGTGTTCTTCCACGGGCCTCGGCAGCGCTGCCCTCCCGACGCTCACATTGTCGTGGAGGGCGTCAGGATAGGGGTCGGGGCCCAGATGAAATATCTGGGCCTCGTCCTGGACAGCAGGTGGCGCTTCGGCCCACATTTCAGTGGGCTGTCGACGCGCCTGCTGAGGACCGCCGGCGCCCTGTCGTGGCTCCTCCCGAACTTGGGGGGGCCCAAGTCACGATCTTGCGGAGCATGGCCCTTTACGGGGCCCCAATTTGGGCGGACTCCCTCCATAGGAGAGAGAACGCAACCGCCTTACGCAGGCCCCAAAGGGCCATTGCGCAGCGGGTGGCGAGAGCCTACCGGTCGGTAGGCTTCGCGGCGGCGTGCGCTCTGGCGGCCACCCCACCTTGGGAGTTAGAGGCGTGGGTGCTCGCCAGAGTGTACGAGTGGTCGGCGCGGCGGAAGGCGCTCGGAGAGCGCCCCACCACGGAAGAGCGTGAGGCAGTGCGGCGGGAGGCGAGGGACGCCATCGTCCTCCATTGGACGGAGGACCTCGCCACTGCCACCTTTGGCCGCCGGACGTTGGACGCGCTAGGGCCAGTCCTGCGGGGCTGGCTCGAGCGGGCCCACGGTTTCCTCTCGTTCCGTCTGGTGCAGGTGTTGTCCGGGCATGGCTGTTTCGGAAAGCACCTGCACCGGATCCGGAGGGAGGAAACCCCGGCGTGCCACGAATGTGGAGCGGAGGAGGACACGGCGCAGCACACCCTCGAGGTGTGCCCAACCTGGGCTGAGCTGCGCCGTGTACTCATAGATGCGGTCGGACAGGACCTCTCGCTTCCCGGCGTGATCAACTCCATGCTGGGGAGCGAGGAGGCCTGGGCAGCAGTCGCCTCCTTTTGCGAGGACGTCATGTCGCAAAAGGAGGCGGCGGAGCGCGCGCGAGAGGACGACCCTCTCGCTGCGCCGCTCCGCAGGCGGAGGATGGGAAGGAGGAGGCGTCAACACCTCCTCCCCCCACCGGGTGGTGACTAGCGGACGACGGGTGCGGGGGCACCCTCGTCCGCATTGCACAGTCACCACCCTCGTTGGGCGGGAATGGCCGAGCAATCACGGTCGTTCCCGGGCCCCTCCACGTTAGGAGGGGCGTGAAGGCCCCGCCGCAAAGGCGGGCGGTCGTCGGAGGAGGACTGGACGTAAAGGCTGCGCCGATCTCCCAGTTCTCCTTCACTCGGACGAAGCAGGATTGCCGCTGGGTTATTTTAGTGGGTATACCGGGCTGGCCCGGGGAGTCCCACATACAACCCCCCCCACCCCCAGGGGGGGGCATGCGTAACGCATTTTTTCCCAGCGAGAACAAAAAAAAAAAAAAAAAAAAAGGTTAGGATAGGTTAGGTTAGGTTAGGTTAGGGCACGCCGCAATAGCGGCGGTAAGACCCGTCATGAAGGAGTGGCTGGAGAGAAGGCATGGCGCCCTCAGCTTCCGGCTCACACAGGTGCTTTCCGGACATGGGTGCTTCGGAAAGTACCTGTGCCGTATAGGTCGGGAGCCGGCGCCCGGTTGCCATCACTGCGACTGCCGCGAAGACACGGCGCAGCACACCTTGGAGGTGTGCCCAGCTTGGGCAGAGCAGCGTCGTGTCCTGCGTGCGGCGGTCAACGCTGCGGGTGACCTCTCGCTGCCGGCCGTGGTTCTATCCATGGTCGGCGGTGAGAGCGCTTGGAACGCCGTCGCCTCCTTCTGCGAGGAGGTGATGGACGCCAAGGAGGCGGCGGAAAGGGAGAGGGAGGCACTATCCCCTCTCTCCACCCGCAGCAGACGCACCGGGCGTCGTAGGGCGGCCAATGACCTCCGGCCACCGTAGGGTGCGGCCTGCGGGCGGCGAACTAGGGGGTTCGTCGCCCGACCAGATGCAGGCCCTGTGAAGGTTGCGCGCCGTGTTCCGCGCGCGCCTTGGGAGTGCGGCCGTAGGGTGACGGCCGCATAGGGTGACGGGGCCCGCCTTATTTGGCGGGCCAAGACCTGCCGGGGGGTGCGGAAGAATGTGCGAGTATCTCTCGGCCCCCCCCGGCTTAAGGTAGATGGAGGAACACCGTGTGGGGTTTAGTCAGTAAAAGTCTGACAGACCCCCCCGCCCCCCCTAGG
The DNA here is from genome assembly GCA_948465475.1 of Thalpophila matura. Lineage (NCBI taxonomy): Eukaryota > Metazoa > Arthropoda > Insecta > Lepidoptera > Noctuidae > Thalpophila > Thalpophila matura. The sequence continues at coordinate 10,783 of OX419206.1, read as the reverse complement.
GCGGGGGACATCCTATGAGGATTCCCCACACGTACAAAAAAAAAAAAAAAAAAAAAAAAAAAAAAAGGTTAGGTTAGGTTAGGTTAGGTTTGGCCCTGTATGGGGCCCCGGTGTGGGCTGCTGACCTGACGGCCCGCAGCATCGCGGTGCTGCGAAAACCGCAGAGGGCGATGGCCGTCAGGGTCATCAGAGGGTATCGCACGATCTCCTACGAGGCGGCTTGCGCACTGGCCGGATCCCCGCCCTGGGACCTGGAGGCGAGAGCCCTCGCGTCGCTGTATCGGTGGCGCGAGGAGGCGCGGACGCGGGGCGAAAGACTGGTGCCGCGGCAGATTGCGCGGCGCCGGTCCGAGCTCCGTAGGGCCCTGGTGGCGGAATGGCGGGACAGGCTTTCGCGCCCTACCGCCGGCCTCGCAACCGTCGAGGCGATCCGGCCGGTGCTCGACGACTGGCTCGGGAGGAGGCATGGCTCCCTGTCGTTTCGGGCGGCGCAGGTGCTCTCGGGGCATGGTTGCTTCGGGAAGTACCTGTGTCGCATAAACAGGGAGCCGGACGCTCGGTGCCATCACTGCGTCCATTGTCGGGAGGACACGGCGCGGCATACGCTGGCAGAGTGTGCCGCATGGGAGGAGCCGCGCCGTGCCCTCGTTGCGGAAGTGGGACCCGACCTGTCGCTGCCGGCCGTCGTTCGCGCGATGGTTGGCGGCGCAGAGTCGTGGGACGCGGTGATCTCCTTCTGCGAAACTGTCATGTCGCAGAAGGAGGCTGCGGAAAGGGAGAGGGAGATGACGAGTGCTCTCCCGGCCCGCAGCAGGCGCACCGGGCGTCGGCGGAGGGCGGACAACGCCCTCTTCCAACCCCCCTAAACGGGTCCAGGGGCGGCGGACTCGGGGACGTCCGCCGCCCCCCATCCAGCAGGACCCGAGGCGGTGGCGCGTAGTGTTCCACGCGCGCCCTTCAGAGACGTGACGTCACGGGGGGAGTCGAACACCTCACTCCCCCCTTTGACCGGGACGGGGCCCGCAGCGGCGGGCCGGCACTAGTCGGAGGCTGCGGAAGATTACTTATGTGTTCCCGTGGCCTCCGGTTCACGTGTGTGACGGAACACCGGGGTGGTTTTAGTCAGTAAGAGTCTGACAGACCCCCCCGCCCTCCCCAGGGCGGGGGACATCCATGAGGATTTCCACCCCGAGAACAAAAAAAAAAAAAAAAAAAAGGTTAGGTTAGGTTAGGTTAGGTTAGGTTAGGTTAGGTTTTTTTTTTTTTTTTTTTTTTTTTTTTTTTTTTTTTTTTTTTTTTTTTTTTTTTTTTTTGGGGGCAGGAGGGGGAAATCCTCATGGACACCCAAGCCACCTCACGTATGATGTGGCTTGGGTAGTGCCGGACTCTTACCGGCTAAAACCCTAACTCCTGCCTTCCTACTATCCCCTGACGTGTTCAATCAGAGACTGTTTTATCTATGTAATTTTTTAATCCATTTCTGTTACATTTCTTCTTAAGTAAGTTAAGTTTAATTTATTTTTAGACTACATTTTTAAAAGGCAATTTTATCTAATCCAATACACAATTTAATTACTATTTCTCGATCACTTTTCATTTATACTTATTTTATATATGATAGTGTATCTTTTATTATACTTTATTTATTTTTACAACTTTTGCAGCCACTTCTTTACAAAATACTAAAAATTTATTTCTTACTTTTTTGTTTGCTATAATACAAGGCAAATTGTCCAAACTTATTTTGATGTCATTTTCCATCTCCACTTCATATCTTTCTTTCCCATATATGGGACACTCTGTCAGCACGTGCAGCACATTCTCATTCTTGGCCGGGTCACAGGGACATGCCGGGCTCCCCTTGCACTTGAAGCGGTTCAAGTACTCGGAGAACCCGCCATGCCCCGTTAACACCTGCACCAGCAACGGATCAAGGGTGAGTTTTCTTACAATTCCGTATGCAGCAATGGCGTCGGGAAGAAAAACCTTAGTGGTTGAAGCCGTTACACCCGACTGGTACCTCCGGTTCCATTCGTCAAGCGACTCCATTCGGATCTGTCGCTTGACGAATGAAACCGGGCACAGATCGTAATCCGGTCTCGTCTTTTTGCCCACTGCTGCCTCCTTTGCCAGTTCGTCGGCCCGTTCGTTTCCTTCCAGCCCCGCGTGTGCTTTGATCCAATAAAACTTTATAATTTTACCGCGTTCCACGTTGGTCAGGATGTTTGTTCGTATCTTAACAGCAAGGGGATGGAAGGAAACTCCGTGGGTCACTGTTTCTAGGGCCGACCTGGAGTCGCAGTAGACTTCAAGGGTTTGAGCCGGGTGTTTCAACGCCAATTCGGTCGCTTTCTGTAATGCGAGTAATTCTGCCTGGTAGACGGTGCAGAAGCTCTCCAGCTTAAACTTCTGGGCCTTGATCTCCCTGCCGTTTTCCCACAGGGACAGCGCCGCTCCGACCTTACCCTCTATTTTGCTTCCGTCGGTGTAGATCTTCGGATTGGCGAGTCCCTGCTGGTCTAGCTCTGCACCGTCCACCACGCATTCATACTCTATCCCGATTTGGTATGCGGGGTGCGGTATTTGCGTGAAAGGGACCGGTGTTTCAATATCTCGGTCCCCTGTCACTCTCCTGGAAAAACCTCTTTTTATCTCATAAAGAGAGGCTGCTTCCCGGACCCTAAGATCCAGTGGAAGCAGTCCGGAGAGTAACAAGGCCGAGTTTAACCCCAAGCGTGGCCACTGCCGGCGGCTGACACAAAAAGTTTACCCCTATGAGTGGCCACTGCCAGCCGCCGGTAATGCCAAGTTGAGCCCCGATACAGCGCACCACGCGGTACAAAGTCGGCTATTAATTTGTCTATGCATGTGTGATCTCTTTCCTTTATACCTTAAAATGTTCGTGAAAGACCAGGCTACCAATAATTCCATACATCCAGTAATGCTTCAGATCAAATTATATTCTTGTACTTGAACAAAAAATCGGACTTGACATTTCGAACAAGAATCAAGTTGTCACACGTCAACGGAATTTCCGCCGGTCGGTGCTAGTTTTGTTTAGGGCTCCATATATTAATGTTTATTGTGATATCGTGAGCTTATTATATTCCGCGGCGATTGATATGACTTTCATCAGTAAATTCGAAGGTTTCCGTGTATATTTAGAGCTCTCAAGTGGACGTGGTGAAATCGAACAAAACGCGTGAAAAAAGGTGTTCTCTTATTTTTATCTTTTTTATTATTTATCCAAATTACATGAAACTTACACAGCGTATAGAAAATATTATATAGATTGTAAATATACGGTTTTACATAGGTCGTTTATCGAAATAGCGAGTTATAGTGTTTTTAACGGAAGTGCAAAAATAGTGCGAAATATGTGCGAAAAAGCTCGAAAATGGGTGCGAATTTGGCCACTCCATGGTTTTGCACGGTGCGAATTTTGGACACGTGAGGGGTTAACGACGTTGTCCTGTACGCCTTAATAATTTTTTGCACAAACCCGCGTTGGACTGCTTCAAGATGCTTCCTAACCCCTACTTTATTTGTTGCAGATCCCCAGGCACTCGCCGCATACATAATCACCGGCTCCACTACCGCGATGTATATGGTCCTGATGATCTCGGGTCCCAAGCCCCAGCTGATTTTTGCCGCCCTCGATAGGTGTTTGTACAAGTTGAGCGCCTTCCTGCATATGTTCGACACGTGGGCGTTAAAAGTCAACTTGTCATCCACTGTAAGCCCGAGTATCTTGATGTCCCGAGACAAGGCGATATCCTCCCCGCCCATGCGCAGAAGTGGTGAGTCGTACTTTAATTTGTTTGTCAAGACCATAGCCTTCGTCTTGTGTGGGGCAAACTTAAGTTTATTTCTGACTCCCCACTTCCGCACATGCGCCAGAGCCTCGTTCGCCCGCCTCTGGACATCAAGCGCTGTGTCTCCCGAGAAAATCAGGACCACATCATCCGCGAATGCCTGACAGTGGTCGCCTCTTCCCTCGAGTTCCTTGAGCAAGGGATCAAGGAGCAAATTCCAAAAAGTAGGCCCTCCTATTGAGCCCTGTACGCAGCCTTTAGATGTTTCTCGCCGACATTCGGCGCCCGCGTACCTAACCCGCACTCTCCGATCTCTCAGATAGCTGTCCACAAGACGCCTCAGGTTTACCGGGCATGTGGTTTCCGCCAGCCGACACTTCATTGCGGGCCACCATGCGCTATCGAAGGCTCCCTCTATGTCCAGTGATATTACGACTACAAGTTTTTTCTCTTTTATTTTGTCTCTTATGTGTTTGATCATGACATAGAGGGAGTCTTCGGTACTGCGCTGTGGCGTGAACCCGTACTGGCTTCTACTAGCCTCCGGCAAGATGTGCCACCTGATGCGTCTTGTGATCATCTTTTCGAAGATTTTTCCCATGACCGGCAAGAGCCCAATCGGCCGGTAGGATTTGGGATGGGTATAGTCTTCCTTCCCCTGCTTCCTGAGGACTGCCACCACTGCCTCCTTCCAGATGGTCGGGAAGTGGGGGTTAGGTTAGGTTAGGTTAGGTTAGGTTAGGTTAGGTTAGGTTAGGTTAGGTTAGGTTAGGTTAGGTTAGGTTAGGTTAGGTTAGGTTAGGTTAGGTTAGGTTAGGTTAGGTTAGGTTTTTTTTTTTTTTTTTTTTTTTTTTAAACCCTAATTTCGGAGTGTCCCCCTGACGTTGTCAGAGTCCTTTTCAGTCTATTAGTTATAATTATGTTACTGCTATTTTTGTTTTGCTTGTTAATTTTGAAAATGTTTTTAAAGGTTGCTATACATAATTTTGTTAATATCTGTTTTTTAAAATTACTTGTTCCAAAATTTTTTTTTTTTTTTTTTTTTTTTTTTTTTTAATGTTTCTATAATTTGACTTATTCTATGCTTAGATCTTTATATCCTTTCATTTTTTTGAAAATATCCATATAAGATAAAGCATAGGTTTTATGATTCTTTATTTCTTCTTATTACTATTAATGATATCTCTATGCAGTATTCCAAAAATTCTTTCCGTATCTTGCTGTTCTCTATAATTTTGTCCAGGCTATTTTTATTTATTGCCGTGTCTATTTTTAATTCCGTTTCGTATCGTCTCGTTCCAAAAACGGGGCATTCAGTCAAGACGTGGGCGACTGACTCCACTACATTAGGTTCACAGATGCATGATGGGTTCTCCTTACACTTGAAGCGGTGCAGGTATTCGGAGAACCCACCATGCCCCGTGAAAACCTGCGTTAGAACGCTCGTTACGCCCATCTTCTTGACCAACTTGAAGGCTTTTATGGCGTCGGGGAAGAACAGTTTAGTGCCCGAGGCTGTCTCGCCGCTCTTGTACCTCCGGTTCCATTCGTCGAGCGACCCCAAACGGATCTGTCGCTTGACGAACGAAACCGGGCAGCGGTCATAGTCCGGCCTCCTCTTGGATCGGAGTGCAGCCTCCTTTGCGAGGTGGTCTGCGCGCTCGTTGCCCTCGAGTCCCGCGTGTGCCTTTATCCAGAACAAAGATATATCTTTGTTCTGGGATAAAGCCACGGCAACATTCGCCCTCGCCTCCACGGCCAGTGCGTGGAGGGAACCCTGGTTTGTGACTGTTTCCAGTGCGGCCCTCGAGTCACTGTAGATACCGAAGGTTCCCTCTTTGCTCTTGAGGATTTCGCGCGTGGCTACACATACGGCCAGAAGTTCCGCCTGGTAGACCGTGCAGTACGACGGCAGGCTGAGCTTTACGGACTTGGTCTCGGCATCGCCGTCCCAGAGTGACAGCGCTGCTCCGACCTTGCCCGCAGTCTTACTGCCGTCCGTAAAGATTCTGACTGCTTGGGTATTGTGGGTGTCCACAAGCGTCCGGTCCCCCAGGCACACGAACTCCATGGCCGCATGCTTCGCCGGGTGCGGAGTCTCTGCAAACGCCACCACCCGCTCCACCTCCCTGCCCGCGAGTGCCGGCTGCGGCACCCCCCTCTTCGCCTCATACAGAGCGGCTGCTTCCTGTATTCGGAGGTCGAGGGGGAGTATCCCAGCCAGCACCAGGGACGCGTTCAGCGATACGGTGCGGTAGGATTTGCAGAGCTTCTGCGCGAAACCTCTCTGGACCGTGTTGAGGCTTTTCTGCACTCCGATCTTCTTTGCGGCCGGCGCCCAGGCGCTTGCCGCGTACAAGATAACGGGCTCCACTGCTGCCGTATATATCGTGCGGATGATCTCCGGATGAAGGCCCCAGCTCACTTTTGCCGCACGTGCCAGCTGCTTATAGATGTTCACAGCTTTTCTGCAAACGTTTGCGACATGTGAGTTGAAAGTGAGCTGGTGGTCGACGGTGAGTCCCAGAATCTTGATTTCCCTAGACATGCCAATGTCTACCCCGCCCATGCTCAGATGCGGGACATCGTACTTAAGCTTCTTGGTAATCACCATTGCACAAGTTTTTTGCGGTGCAAACTTCAGCTTATTTCTGATGCCCCACACCCGAACATACTCGAGGGCGGCATTGGCATACCCCTGGACTTCCAACGCTGTCTCACCGTCGAAGATCATCACCACGTCATCGGCGAAGGCCTGGCAGTGGACGCCACGCTCCTCCAGCCCCTTTAGCAGTGGGTCGAGGATAAGGTTCCATAGGATCGGACCGCCAATGGACCCTTGCACACACCCCTTTGTCGTGTCCCTGCGACACTCGACACCCGCGTATCGCACTTTGACACTCCTACCAGTCAGATAGCTGTCTAGCAGCCTCCTGAGGTTCACCGGGCACTTTTCCTCAGCCAGTCTGGTCCTGATGGCCGGCCACCATGCGCTGTCGAAGGCTCCCTCTATGTCCAGTGATACAACAGTGATCAGCTTCTTTTCTCTCAGCTTCCCCTTGATGTGTTGTATCATGGTGTAGAGGGAGTCCTCGGTGCTCCTCTGTGGCATGAAACCAAACTGGCGAGTACTAAGCCGCGGGATTAAATGCCATTTCAGTCTGGCTACTAGCAGTTTCTCAAGGACTTTGCCTAGGACTGGTAGGAGGCCGATCGGCCTATACGACTTTGGGGTGGTGTAGGAATCCTTGCCGGGTTTACGGAGGACTACCACCGTTGCCACTTTCCAGGCTCCAGGGAAGTATCCGTGCTCCAGGCACTTATTGGCCAGTGCAAGGAACGTCCCTGGGTCCCGGGAAATGACTTGGGCACAGATATCGGCTGTGAGACCGTCTGCCCCGGGTGCCTTCTTCGGGTTAAAGCTTCCCACCGCGGTCTTCAGCTCCTGAAGTGTAAACGGTGGGTCATGCTGTTCATCATGCGCCCAGTCGTTTACACGACAGGCCGCTTCACGTGTCCGGCGGTGGTCAGCATTTTCACCCTCCTCTAGGTCTTCCGGGTAGAAGGTCTCGGCCAACAGCTGAGCCGATTCCTGTGCACTCAGTAGCAATCCATCCTTCTCCAACGGCAAGTCTTCCTGTCTCCTGGCGGTCCGTCCCATGACCCTATATATCCCCTCCCACATTCCTTCCCGATCTTGTCTCCCACAGAAAGCCTTCCAGCTCTCCGTCTGCGCCTTCTTTGCAAGGGACTCATATTTTATTTTTGCTTGCAGGTACTCATCGACGACTTTCTGTCTCCGGACTGGTGCTGCGCATCGGATGCGGCGTCTCCTGGTATTCACTTCCGACCTCAGCTCAGCGAGCTCGTCGGACCACCACGGTATAGTAAGTTGTGTATTGTTCCTAATTTTATTAAATGTTTCCTCACAAGATTCTTTAATTTTAGTTATAAATTTGTTTATGTTTGCTTCTAAATCTGTTTTGTTTACTATTTTGCCAAATTCTATTGCGTTTAATTTTGCGTCAGCTTTTAATTGGGTCAATTTCAAATGAAATTGGCCCCAATTTGCTTTCTTTGTGTTATAAATTCTTGTGGTCCTATTAATGTTGATTCCTTTAGATTTTTGTAATTTTATTTTAAATACTATACCGTTGTGGTCCGAGCTCGTGAGACCTTCCTCGACCCGCCAGTCTTCCACCAAGCCCAGCAGCCCCTCCGAGCATGCTGTTACATCGACGAAGCTGCTGTACGAGGTGTTACCCCTGACGGTGTCGAAGGTCGGAGTGTTGCCGACGTTGAGTACCTGCAGGCACATTTCTTCCAGGGTTCCCGACATGTCCTCCCCCTTAGTGTCGGTTACCAGGCTACCCCACCAGGTGCTCTTGGCGTTGGCATCGCCGCCTATGATCACCCTAGTGGGGCCTATTTCCTCGCGAATCCGCAAGAGTTGCTCCAAGTATGGCCGTATGGGCCGGTCTGGTTCAAAGTAAAACGAGACCACTGCGATTTCCCAGGCGCTGGTACGGATCCTCACCACCACGATGTTGTTGGTGGTGAGTTTCGGACACTGTGTCACGTCGAGGTCGTGATCGAAGACGGCTATTGCCGCCTTCACAGTTCCACCTCCTTGTTCGGCGCACTGGTAGATTCTCGCTCCCCGGTAGTCTCGCATCCTTCCAACCCCACCCACATACGGCTCCTGGAGCAATGCGAACGCAACCCTCCGCTCACTAGCCACAATCATGAGTTCTTGGGTTGCTAGGTTCTTCCTCTGCAGATTGGCCTGGAATACCTGGTAACTATTACGGGCTCTCGAGTCTCTGGTCTGGGATTCCCTGGGTGAGTCCAGTCGTGTCTCCGTTGGCTGGCCCTTAGCAGTACGCCACCGACAGCCGCGCCAATCCGTCCCACTTGAGACGTGTTGGACACTGGCTGTCGAAGGCGTTGTGCTCCGTATGGCTCAACTTTGCAGAGACACAATTTCTGCACTTTGGCGCTTCTGCAGCCAGCCGCGAGGGGCAGTCGATCCTCAGATGGGGGTCACCACAATGGGTGCAGAGGTCTGCGGGCTCCGTACACACTTTGCGGGTGTGACCATATCGCAGGCATCGAGTGCACTGGATCAGTGGCGATTGGTCCAGCACACGCACCCGCTGCAGGTCGATGTGCACTCGGCCCGCGTACGTCAGCCTCTGCCAGACTGACGGGGACACCTGCATGATGATGTGAGAAGTGTGGGGGTTCCTCGTCCTACGACGGTACTTTACCCCCATCCTCACACCATCTGAAGGAAGGTCCCCAATCAGGTGGGTATTTTGACGTTTTAGAGCCCCGATGACCTCCTCATCTGAGTGGCAGGCTAGGACGTCCATTATTATAACTAGGGGGTCCTTGTTCTGGACCTCCTCCACCACGAGATTTCCTGCACTCTTTATTTTATCTTTCACCCGAGTCAGCTCCTCTCTGGTCCTGAAACCGACCACCACCTTCTGGTCCCTCGCTTTTCGTAGCCTCTCCACTCTGGTACCCTCGTTCCTTGCGTCCACCGCCGTCCTTAGCTTCTCAATCACCTCTTCACCCGTGTCTTTGTCATCTACTGATGACACAATCATCGAGTGGAGAGGTGCTTGGATGTGCTGCTTAGGGACGGCGGCTATCTCCGCGTACGAGGGTCCCTGGCCCGCAAGAAAGCGAGGTGCCTGTTGTAGGTGCTCCGACAGGGCTCGCGTGTGCTGCTGGCATTCCTCCAGCGCCTGTTTGTGCTGCTGGAGGTTTTCCACAAGCTTCAACATGAGCTCCGTCGGTGCGCTGGGGGCCGGTGTCAGGTCCTTGGGGACCTTCTCGGGTTCGACTGCCTCTCCCGGTATTCTAGCCCTCTCTTCCTCTCCTTCCCTGACCAGCTGATATAGCCGGTCCACGGCTTTTGTTAGGGCATCTTTTATTTCCTTTTTCAGGTTCCTAGAGCTGTCCAGGTTTATTTTGGCACTGGAGAGACACGCCTTTGCCTCCGTGGTTCTGTTTAGGTACCTCACGGGTGGCACTTCTCGAGGCGGACTCTCCAGGACCCTCCCTGGCAGCTCATAGGTGTCAGTTCTTACCCGCTGAGTGGCTAGTGCCTTGGTTTTGAGTTTGGGGGGAGTGGGCACGAGTGTTTTCTTCGTGGGAGTGGTGGCGGGTGTCGTTTTTGGAGGTGTAAGGGGTTTGCTGGGTTGCCCCGATTTATGTTTCTCCGCCTCCCACTCACCGATACTACGCCGCACTGAAGGGCCTGCCTGTACTGGGCCTGCCCCCTCCTTGTCCAAACTCTCCTCCGCAGCCTTCGCCTTTTTCAGCGGGGTTCTGATGCCCAACATGACGAAAAATTTGCCTATTTGTCGGGGGACACGTACAGACTGATCCCTGTAAAGGGGGGATGCAGTCGGTAAAGTATAAAATATATAATACTAATAATCACAATATTTAAAAATAATATCTATTAATTTGATAAGTTGCTGACTAGTTTTGGCTCAAAAAGCCAAGTCTTGGTTGGTTAAAATAGATCCCTGTAAAGGGGGGATCTACAAATAAATAAAATAAAATATAAAATTAAATAATATATATAAATAATATGGTGAGTTAAAACCAATGTTCGGGTCAATAAATCCGTCAAATAGGTCGGAATAGATCCCTGTAAAGGGGGGATCAATAGGTCACGTGACGCGCGTCAATAAAACGCCTAAACAAAATTTTATATTTTTTGCCTACAAAAAAGTTCAGTTGGCCAAGCGAGAAATGGGTGGGTGGACGGGCGAAAAATTTGGAGATTTCAAAAATTTTGCAAGTTCTACAGCAGCTAGCCGCACGTGCGAGGTGTCGGAAGACGCGTCTCGGCGCGGGCTGTCGCACACTGGTGAAAACGGAATCTACTTTAGAAGAAAAATTTGGAATTTTGGCCGGAAAACGTGATTTTTTGAAGAAAATTTGAA